>CM034006.1:98750-412667 GCA_019603395.1 Cyrtorhinus lividipennis | reverse complement strand
GGATATCATTTTCCCGATAAATAGGTACACTTGAATCGATTGTGACGGATTTCGACCCAAGCCCTCACGGAGTATGTTCACATAGAATGAAACCAGTAAGGATGATTTCAGGTCTTCATATTATAAATTCGGATTCTACTCAAAATTGTATATGAAAAAAAAAAGTGGATAGAAGTATGATACTCGTACATTGAATTGCAATGTTTTCAATATTTTATACTTTTGAAATACCTATTTCTAAAATCTGCGGACATTTCGGTTTTTATTTATGATTGAAGCACAGAACGAGTTTTATAAATTAAACCGTTGAGTGACTCCAATTTTTTAATAAAATTTGGGCGTAGTATCCTATCTGTAATAATAGTTTCTGCAACAAATTGAATGAAATATTCCCCTGAAATTAGGGTAACAAATAACTACTGTTAATAATAATATGACCAGAAATCCAACAAAGCAATCTTATGACGCCAATTGGTGCCCGCTCTCCTAATCATATTTTTTTTTCAATGGCCAACATGGAGCTTACAAACTTATGGCCCCTATTGTAACGGGTATGCAATCATCGACCTGCGATCCACTAATTTTTTTTGGATTTTTTGGATTCAAAACGCGATTGTGTTATGGTCTGACATCAACCCTCACTAGTCGGATTCACTGGAAAATGATACCCCAAATGCCTAAAACGCCGAAAATCTTGTAATGGGTAAAATATGGGTAAAATATGTTTTTTGGAACTCCTGTTCTCGGGACTTAAGGTACTAGGCATGTGCGGTATTTTTTTCTACTAATTTTGGTTGTTGAATCCATTGAGATGGGTCCCGGACCGATTGGCGTCCGCCGGACGTGGGGTTCGTGGGTATCGGTCAAAATGGCTTTTTAACCCATTGATTATTTTGTGAATTAACCAACGTAACCAATCCAGGGGTAAACCTCTCTTAATGGTGATAAATATACGTTTTAGGATGTCCAGATCAATAACGCAGTAGGTTCTTCCACAATGGTTGATTAAATGGAGGATTATGGAATTTTCTAATCGATCCAGCGTCCATGATTCAGTGGAAAATTATATCCTCACTCGCCTAGGTACACAGAAATCTCGAAAACCCTCTTTCGTAATGGGGAATTTTGACCCATACCCACGTCCGGTGGACACCAATCGGTCCAGGACCCATCTCAATAAATTCAACAACCAAAATTTAGTGGAAAAAAGGTACCGTACATGCTTAGTTCTAAGATTCCCGAGAACCGAGGTCCAAAAATACATTTTTACCCAAGTATTCAAGGACCCCATATTGAAGGAATAATCAATCAAAATTCGTATTCGTTCCTTCCCCGATCATCTATTCCACGTAATAACCCCCATTTGAAGAAAGTCGTTTTAACCTCATCTAATTGATTAGCTGTCTAGCCTTTTAGGGATCAAACGGTGTCCGATAGAACCCGCTGCGATTATTATTTAAAATTCTGTAAGCACGTGGGCGATTAAAAATCGAGAAAATTTACTCGAGAATGGTTGATGAACTTGAAATAATTCTCCCATAATGGAATTCAAATGACGAGAATGTTGAATAAATCATGGCTGACCATATATACTTTACTCCACAGGATAACAAGTTGGGAGACATCTGTTTCTCGCTGCGCTACGTACCTACGGCTGGAAAACTCACCGTGGTCATTTTGGAAGCAAAGAACCTCAAGAAAATGGACGTCGGTGGCTTATCTGGTAATTATGTTTTCAATACGTTTTATCATTCTTGTGGTGCTGATTTCCTCACTGATGACTGGTTGCACAGTGTACATGCATTTGTTCAGGATGAGAATGCATAGCATTGTAGAATGTGATCCAAGATCACTTTTCGGATGCAATTTACACTCCCTTAAGAGACCTACAAGCTTATTAAGCTGTGAATATTATACATATATAGGTACTTCTTCCTTAATCCTCCTACTCAGGCTTTTGATAAGTTCCAATGAATCCTTACAGTTCGATTAAGCAGCAACATGATAATCCGCCAAATGATCGATGCCACGTCTCTTTGAAGAATGTGCTGAAAGGGGCATCGGTTCCACGGGTATAGCGTAGGCCGCATTGTACCCAAGATTACCAAATCCTTGTTCCCTCGAAACTCAGAGTGACTCTATAGTAAAAAACCTCCAAATACAACACTACTAATGTTACTCATTGTGTATTCAGAATTATTCACTCCGTTGTATCCTGTTCGTGATAGATCCCTATGTGAAGATTGCGATCATGCAGAATGGTAAGAGGCTGAAGAAGAAGAAGACCAGCATAAAGAAATGCACGCTGAACCCGTACTACAACGAGTCTTTCTCATTCGAGGTTCCTTTTGAGCAGATACAGGTAATAATGATCGAGAAATGAAACTTTATGAAGCATTAGTGATTTCTAGGGTAATGCACTTCCTGATAATACGGGCCTGAAGGCTGGGCTGCGAATGTGCTCTTGAAAAATAGATGCGATAGATTTATAGCATCTTATAATTGAACCCATAAAAAATCGGAGTACCTGCGTACAGACTCATATTACAAATAATCTTTTTTGTACAAATTCAGAACATGGTATTTATTAGAATTTAGAATTTATTACGATGGGTACTGGGTACCCTTATGCTGGACTTAAGCTACTTTGGGTTATGTTCCACAGAAAGTAAACCTCATGGTCACTGTGGTCGACTACGACAGAATCGGCACGTCCGAACCGATCGGCAAAGTTTGCCTGGGCTACAACGCAAGCGGCACGGAATTGAGGCATTGGTCCGACATGTTAGCCTCACCAAGGAGGCCAATTGCCCAATGGCACACCCTCAAAGATCCGGAGGACGAGAAGAAAGATTAAGTGTCTCCCATGACAAGAGGCTAGACTACTTCATACTCATAGATCTACGCTACTGTCACTGATCTACCCAACAACCAAGCGATGGGGAGAGATTCACTGTTACTAAAATCTACCTTGTGAAGAAGCATCCCCCATATTTTTAACGTCGAAACCATTTCGATTTATGTGTACTACATTCTGCTAATATGAGCGAAGATAGTGAATTAATCTCAATCGCCACAGAAGATGCTTCTCCCCATAATAATTATGTAATATTTGAGTGCTAAGAGGTAAATAATTGTATTGTAAACGTTTGATTTTGACCAGTAGAGATCATATAACAACTAAATTGCATCTGGACATCCATTATTAAACCGGTTTTTGTTACTTCTTCACATTTTTCGGTGATAAAACACACCTAGTCCCAAACACAACGCATGTAATATTAATTTTTTTTTTCATTTTAGTAATATATAATTCAAATTAACACATGGCCAACTTTGTGAATAGTCCGTAATGTGAAAAATATTTAATAGGTCGATGTTCTTTCTCGAAAATCTCAATAATGACTGCTAGTTTGGTAATGTTCTCCCCAGTCTTTTATTATATCTTTGAAATCTTCATGTGCGCACTCGACGTAGATTATCCAGTTATTTAAACATTCGACAGAACTCTCTCAAGAATGTGGATTATTTGATTTTTTTGATCAATAGTAATGTTTAGCCTACCTCTTTCTATGATCCATTTGGCGTATATTACCGTGACTCTTGAAATGTGAATTCGCTACGCAGGTGACTAGTTGCAACTATTCCCGTATTAGTTGTTTCGAAGATTATCATTAGATTTATCAAGTGAGTACACAAATTATTGAAGAAATGAGATGTTTTGATGCAAAACCTGTCAAAAATTTGTGATGAGCGTATTTTTCTCCATCATGATTTGAACAAAATCACGTAAAATTAAAGGATTGTATATATTTATCTTAAAAGATTATGTCGGTAGAGTGAAATAACTGCTTTTGTCAGAATAGAAAGAGTATTCAGGATGCACCATTTAAAAATAGGTATGATATAGGTTAGAAAAAGAATGATGAGTAACTTGAGCAACTCAACTATTTTCGAAAAATTCGAAATTTAATTTTCTTATTTGGCTCTTCTTTCATATCGTTTTTAAAATTTGTTACGAGCCCATCGTTACTGAAATTTCTTTTAACCTACCTAATAACTTATTCAATCCTCAGAACGATGCGCAACATCGATAGCTCCAGGTTTTGCCAACTGTTCGCAACAGTAGAAAAACATGGATCAGTACAATGTAACGACTGCTGTGTATATAGGATATTATCGGGTAGATAGATACTGCTGAGTTTTTCCTTGTGTGATTCTATTTTCCTGTTAGCTGAGTCACACATGAATATAGGTCCCGAAATGTACATAGATCGCTTGAATTTCGTAATAAAAATGAAAGATCTGCTCCATATGTCTCTATAAGTTGTTCTCAGTAGGTATTGATTGATTCCTGTAAGGAAACTATATATCGTAGCATCGCACAGCTCTTAGTAGGTCAAGTAATACGATGGTGAATCTAAGCACATGTACATTTCGATCCAGTGACGCATAGTTTTTCCCGTTCTGTGCTCCAGTCATACAGGACCTATATTGTTTAGTGTAAGTAAGAAAAAAATGATGTGATTTAGTTGTGAAGATAGAATAATATTTTATTTAATGAATGTACAGTCCTAACTTGTTGGCATTATTATTATTTTTTGAATCTTATTCTATCCCAAGACAAACCGGAAATTATTATATCCATCCTCGGTTGTATCCGGTTATCTGCATTATTGAGTTGAAATTTACCTGCGTAAAAGTAAATTCAAAAGTGTTACACTGCAAGGAAAATTGAAAAAAAAAACTATGCGACAATTGCATTACTCGAATTATATGGCGAGCTTCCGTAAAAAGTAACTGAAGCAAAATTACTTAATACAAAAGCTTTAAAGTGAACCAAGAACATCGCTAGCGAGAATAAACTAATTCATTTTAGACAATAACCAGTATGATAACAGAATAATAAATGACGAGTAAAATAATATCAGTGAAGATGGAGAAACTATGAAATTGAAAAAATACAAAGCCTTCAACCATTTTAAATGGGAGAATGGTGAGTAATTAAGAAAAACGAATTAAAACTGGTGCATAATCACACTGCTTCAATTTCGAGAGTCTGCCAAATAGTATTGGTTTTCACGATATGAGGATACTATTAGCTCGGGTAATACTAATTCTGTCACCCTCAAGATCTTTCCCCGATGTTATATTTCTCTTCCAAACAAAACGTACATTAATGTCTTGTTTCTCTCTTACTCGATGTTGAAATTTCAAGTCACTCAATTTCCTGGCTCGTCTCCTAATACTCCCTCATCCTAAATGTGTCGTAGGTCTACGTGTTATCGCTAACTTGAACATTTAAAATAAAATTGAACAAAAAAGCAGTCAAGTACTTCACGCTGATGTATTTCAATACGAAAGATGTACCACTATCGTGATGCACTTTTATGTATGATTGTATGGCATATCTTTTTTATTTTTTAAGAAAATTTAATTAAGTATACCTAATATTATCGTAATAATAATTACGTACATGTGAAAAATGAATATATGTGGATTAATGGATAATATGAAAATTACATAGAACATTTAGCCTAAAATACTTCTTGTTTTTTCGGGTTGGTACCTACCTACTAACGCCCAAAGTGAAATATTATGTCGTTAAATTTCCCATGAGTTGGGAAGAAGATTGAAAATTACCATCCCAGAATTGTACAAGTATTGAAAATAAAACTTTCATGACTGTACTCACGATGGAATTATACGCCTTTTATCCTTCTTATCTGAATTCAGTTGTACTGGGGAAGTTGGTTTACTAATAGGACCAACAAACTAGATTAAATTATTTTAAAAACTAATTAACCCACCACATCTGCGCAATCTTTTTGCATTACACGTTACAATGTGTTTCCCATTCAGCATTTCCACAATTGGTCAAGAAATCTTGATTATTTTAATTATTCAAGAAATCTTGATTATTTAATTATTTTTAATTAGAGTCCTCTAAACCTCTAAGAAAATAATTCCGTTTTGGGGTGATACACGTATCCATTCAATTGGAATTCGAATTACTTCAATGGTCAGGGTACATTGATTTAATTCTCCTTGGAACTTGACAATCAGACTAGATGTTTAAGGATAAACATCAAGTCACTTGTTATATAATAATGTAATAGAGGGTTCATATCAATCTGTATGTACATTCATTCCTGGAGCAACCTGAAAGCGATTTTCTTCCTCTGCATCTGATAATGTGAGTGGCCCGTCCTTTTTAGGCTGTTTGTGAAGGGTCATGACAGCAAACCGCCATGTACGAGCAGACATCAGCAGCAGATTTGGTCGGCCGATTTAACCTGACAAGATACCGCTAAAGATTTGAAGTGACCGATGAGATCGGTTGATGCCCCATGTTATCGACCGATTTGTCATCGACAGAGATTTCGGGCACTTGTAGTTAACACCTAGAGGTAAATTTACATGTTGACCAATTTTCATAACCTCGTTCAGCCTCTTAATTTTTGTTCACCCGTTTCTGACGATAAGCTTTCCAAAAACTGCACATCTCAGAGAGCTACGAGTACTACGTATAGACTTCAGATCGGGACATTAAGTGATGCTGAAATACACCGAAAACAAGGTATATTCTGTTCTTCAACGTGCAAAACACGGACATTTTTGTAGTACCTACAAAAATGCCTGTGTGAGAGAACCTATGTAATGACTGTAATCATTGTTACAAGATTCAGATCCGTACGACAAAAATAATTCCCTTGAAAATTTGCTCTCTCAAACCAATGTGATAACTTCCAGGTAAGAAGTACTAACTTGTTATTTTTTGGGCAATTCTTATTGGAATGAATCCCCCCCCCCCCCCACTGTTTACGTTTTTTAACTGCACCAAATCCGATTTTCTTTCCGCTATCCACCGCCGAGGCCGAAAAAAAAACCTTCAAAATAGGGGGAAAAATCCGTTTATTTTAAGTAATCAACCTGTTTTCATGCAAATAGTCAACCTCTCCGATTTTCCTCAAAATGTGTTTTCCTAAGAAATGGATTTTTGAGATTTTCTCGGCGTGTGGGGTATTATTTTTAATACCAAATGTGTTTTAGCCATGGACTGATGGACTGATTAGCCAAAAAATCTAAAGAAATTTCATAACGACATCTGGAACGACAATATGAATACCGATTATATGGAACTGAGGATCATGTAACCTGGTGTAACCTTTGCGATATTTTGTTATGGTGCGGTGATTCTATAAGATTCTGATTTAGTGGGATGAAATTATTAAAATTATGTGAAATATGTTAGCTAAAACAGCTGCCCCTAGCAAGACGCGGAGCGCCGAGATTTTGGTTGGTTATTCCTTGAATAGTCAACCTATGTTTTCATGCAAAAGGTCAACCTCTCCGATTCGGCCTTTTCTGGGCCGAACATTTTTTTTTCTGGGCGTTTCAAGGTGTCTAGTTCAAAAAATCTGCAAATTCTTACACACGGGTTGGTTATTCCTCGAGTGGGGGAAACAGTGGGTGTGGCGGGTCCCAGACCCATTCCAATCGATTCAGGGTCCAAAATTTAGTGGAATATGATACCCCACACGCCTAGGCACCAGAAATTCTGACACATACAAAATGGGTGGATACGTACCCATTTTGACCCATAACTTCTTCCGGTGGGTGCCAATCGTTCTGGGATACACATCATTGAATTCAGCGTCCAAAATTTAGTGGAATATGAGACCCCACATGCCTAGGTAGCAGAAATCCCGAAAACACATAATCAAATTGGGTAATAAATACCCAATTTGACCCATTACTTCTTCCAGTGGGTGCCAATTGTTCTGGGACCCATTTTATTGGATTCAGCGTCCAAAATTTAGTGGAAAACTATACCCCACACGCCTAGGTAGCAGAAATCCCGAAAACACATATTCAAAATGGGTAATAAATACCCAATTTGACCCATGACTTCTTCCAGTGGGTGCCAATTGTTCTGGGACCCATTTTATTGGATTCAGAGTCCAAAATTTAGTGGAAAATGACACCCCACTCGCCTAAATCACCCAAAATCTCGAAAATCCATTTTTCAAAAAACACATTTTGACCCCTACCCCCTACAAATTTGGTCCGATCGGGCTGAAAAGTTTCGAGGACCCATCTCGGCTGGGAACAGACCCCTGACCCAAATTTCAGATTTTTAGAAAATTTTCTACTACCAAAAACGGCGCCGACGATGGACGGCGTACGGCGGACGGACATTGACCTTTTTTGATCAGGACATCATGAAACGTCCAGAAAAAAATTTTGAGCCAAATCGGAGAGGTTGACCATTATCATGAAAACATAGGTTGATTATTCAAGGAATAACCAACCAAAAGTCAAATGTCCGTCCGCCGTACGCCGTCCACCCTCCGCGCCGTTTTTGGTAGTAGAAAATTTTTAAAAAATCTGAAATTTGGGGCAAGGACCCGTTTCCGGCTCTAGTTGGTCCTCGAAACTTTTCAACCCGATCGGACAAAATTTGAGTGAGGTAGGGGTCAAAATGTGTTTTTTGAAAAATGGATTTTCGAGATTTTTGGCGATTTAGGCGAGTATGGTATCATTTTCCCGTGTTTCCCCGGGACAATTGGCGCCCTCTGGATGAGGGTTAAAATAGGTCATTTTTTAAAATTTATTTATCCTGGTACCTACCTAGGCGTGTGAAGTATCATTTTCCATTATATTGTGGACGCTGAATCGAACGATATGAGTCCCAGTACGATTGCCGCCTACCGGAAGAGGTAATGGGTCAAAATGGACTCATTTTGAATATAAATGTTCTCGAGATTTTAGGTACCCAGGCATGTGGGGTATCATTTTCCACTAAATTTTGGACCCTGAATCGGTTGGAATGGGTTTGGGACCCACCACACCCATTGTTTTCCCTATTATCCCCATGTTTTCTCCATGCACCTGGTCCGAGGAATAACCAACCCGTGTGAATGAATTCGCAGCGTTTTTAAACCTCATTTTCAGCCCGTTGTGGTTGCAATTTCAATTATTTTCAGCGTTCCGTTTCTGGATTCGTATCGATTTAATATAATTTTTTACATTGATATGGCGGTGGGCATAATATGTCGTTATATTACGTTCGTGAATCCTTGGTATTCTCTGCATCCCGTATACAGTGGAGGTACGAGTATCGGCTTTGGTGAGTGCTTTACCTAGTTACTTGTATTTTGTGTAAATCATGCTAGTCGTTCTCTAAGCGTTTACAAAGAGTATTTATTTGCCATGGTCCCAATAGTGAGGTATACGATGAACGGCTGAACGCTTCACGGTATTGTTCTCATAACACAAAAGGAAAACAATCCAGCAGCAAACACAAATGGTATTGAAGGCCATTATTTTAGTATATAAACGATAGAGAATCAAGAGTCAATCACTTCGAAATTCAAGAAGACTCATCCAACATGAAAGTCCTTCTCGTTCTTGCCCTCTTCGGAGCAGTCGCTACGGCTTCACCATTCATTGGAGCCGGCCTTCAAAGTTTCCAGGGGTTCACGACTGCTGCCATCAATAAGGGCAGCAATGTCGGTGGCGCTTTGATTGATACGATCAACGACGGAGTCTCATCACCAGTATCTGCCGCTCAGGATATCGCCAATGAAGGTTTCAAACTTGGTTCCCTCGCCGCTCAATTCGGAGCTAATGCAGCCAAGAAAGGAATCGACGTCGGCAGGGTTTTGAGTAACGACGGATTCAGTAAGTCATCCCTTTTTTCAATCCATGATTTATTGCATTTTCTGTTCGAAGACGCGATTGCAGGATAAAGACGATTCAAACATTCAAGTACCTAGATGTCTTACTTCGCGATATTTTAAAAACTAAAATGAGTTTTTACACAACTTTCTCCCTAGGCCCAAGGGTTGCTTAGGTCACAAGTAAGAGGGCCAGAGGGTAAGGTTTTTCTAGTCGGGAAAAATGATTCAACGGATACATAAATTACTGAAAATACTCATCAGACCCAATTGTATGCCCTGCGAATCACTTTGTCTGTTCCATTACTGAATTATTACAACCTCATAGCTAATTTCGGCAGACGTTTTGGGGTAGATCCCATGATAATGTACTACAATTGTTTTTTTTTTAGTTTTATTGGAATGGTTTGATTTCAAGTGAGGGTGTCTCTGCGCCAATTAATTTATCTTTATGTAATTTTAAGGCCCACTACCTCTATTGTTGATCAGTAAGTTGATCACGGGTATTACTAAGTAGGTAATACTTGGAGAAAATTCAAAGATTCATCATACTATTTGGGGTAGACGAGAAACAACTCTTAGAAATGTGCTTGAGGCTCCAGCCGTGTCCACTGCTGCAAAAAACGAATAATTTGCACGATATGCGGCTTACCTACGTATGAGGTGTAGTTAAGTTGCAGTAATGACTGAAAATGAAAAGAACGAAAAACGTAGAGACATCTATTTCAAGTTCGTTGTCCGTGGTGACTTTCTTTCTAAAACCGAAGTAATTAAAAAAATTAAAACCATTTTCCGAGCCACTAATAAATTATTTGATTTTTTTCTGCTCGCAAAATGGATGATTTGGTCAATCCGTTGGATTTGAGTTTGAGTGTTGTGATTGCTTTTCATTTTGGTTGGTTATTCCTTGAATAACACGCGAATGTGATGTGCCCCGAACAACCGTCTTTGGATGCTTACTGAATGGTCAGTATGGTCAGCTGCCCTCGCGGTGTCGAGTTCCCGTTCGGGGCTGCCTTGACGATCTCGGCCACCCAGGAGACCCGACGTTGAAATTAGGTGGCAGGGGGTTGATTAGAAATGTACCTGCACTCTAAACTAGCAAACTTGAATTATTTCCTGAACATGATATAGGTACTTATTATTACCTTCCCAAACCTACCAGTAATTCACCTCAATTCTCCATTTCAGAAATCGCTGATGCTTTGGGTTTGGGCTCTATCTCCAGAATCGGTAAGAAAGTAGTCGCATCTGCCACTGGAATCGCCGATGCCGGCGTTGATAAAGGTCTCTCTGTTGCTCAAGGCGCCATTTCCTTTGGTAAATCCGCTACCCAAGCCGCTCTTGGTGCTGTCCTTTCTGGCAATGCCAAATTGAATTCCGCTTTGACTAGCGGCAACCAAATGGCAACTGCTTTCGGCACCAACATGGTCGCAGCTGGAGTCAACAGTGCGTCGAAATTCGGACAGCAATTCGGACAAAGCATTTCCTCTTTCGGAAATCAGTTGGAACACATTTCCGTGATCCCCTCTGAAGAAGTCACCGTTGTAGCCACCGCTTAGGTAATTCAAACTTGAAAAATATATAAGAGGCGAAAGTTATATAGTGTGTCTCATTGGAACTCCCTTCCCGTATGTGATTCTAACCCAGTCAAACAACGAATTTTGGTTTTTTACATCATTTTAAGCGATCCTCGAATTCTTACCCTAGCATTGCCCTTGGAAGCGAATGATACATAAGGGTAATAGGTCGACTAAAAATCTCACTTCGACGTTTGCGATGATACGTTGATCATTCAGCCGCCTTCCCTTACCGTATATCTTAATCTGTTTGAACGATTCGGCGAGTAACCCAAGTTCTCATTCCACCATGATTGGCTCTCCCCAATGTAAATCCATTTCCACTGTTCCCACTGTGGTATCTATCAAATAGACAGCGTAATTGGGTTAACTTGTAGATTGATTTAACAACCGAATGCCAAAAACAATCAGCCCGACGTAATCAACGTTTACTGGCGTGAATGAGAAGCTCTTCAACTCTAGCTTAGTGTTGCCATACCATCTTGTCAGGCACACACCGAAAATACCTAAAGAAATGAGGAGTACAAACACTCATATTTTGACGATTTCGTGGTTGCTAATTTCAGAAGAACACATAAAATAATATTAATAACTCATAAGTTATTGTGAAAAATACACATCCATGTGAACTTGAGCTTAATGGTGGACAAAAAAAAAAAAAAAAAAAAAAAAAAAAAAAAAAAAAAAAAAAAAAAACTGAAACGTTTTTACACCACGAACATTGATTGTGTTTGAAGAACGTATCTTGATTCTCCGTCTGAGGCTACAATCAGGAAAATCATTATACAGGGTGTCTACACAAATTATGGGACAAACTCAAGGGTCGATTTTACAGCTCATTTTCAACAAAAAGTACCCCTTTGAAATATACTCGGAATACCAAACCAATCCTTCGTCTGTACCACAAGACTACCGAAATACGAAAGACCTCATTGACGTAAATCAGGTACATGAAAATGGTGTTCATTTATTGCTTAAGGTTAATATCCATCAGTACCGGCATAGTAGCTGCCTTAGGTGATTTTTACGGAGTAGGGTTGGAGAGGGTCACAATTAATGAGGGTCTCTGTTGAATGAAATATGAAAGGCGAAATTCAACTTCGAGAGAACCTTTGAGCATGGAACAATAAATGTCTTAAAAACTAACTATTTCGCCCAAGACTTATTTTGGGTTACCTGCAGTTTTTGTAGGTGGGTGTGAGCAGCTGTGTGCAAACAGAGGCAGCATATATTTCATGGTAGGCCTGATGACAGTGTTATAAATGAGGAGTTGGGTGTTGAGGGCACAAACGTTTGTCGATGTGAACACCAAGGTATTTGACAGATTGGGAAAGGGGTATCTGAACACTCGCACATGGATGCTAGTTGGGATTTTGCGTTTGGCGGTGAATACAATTTCTTCAGTCTCAGCGTCGTTGATTTTAATTTTCCAGTTGTGCCATGACCAAGTGTGTGGCGTTTTGGAGCCGTCCGATTGCTTTTGGGGGGGATGTGCTGAATGTGTACAGGGCTAAGTCATCGGCAAAACCTGATATGGTGTGACACTGAAGATGTAAACAGGATAGGCGACAACACCAAGCCCTGAGGGACATCTGCTGAGATGAGTCGTCGAGAAGAGATGGAGCCATTAACTCTCACTTGGATGTATCAGTTTGACAGATAGGTGAGAATGAGGTAACATATACTGGGGGAGAATTTGATGGAATTCAGCTGGTGAATGAGGCCTTCTACCCAGACAGAATCGAAGGCTTTTTAAGAGTCGAGCAATAATAGGGCAGTTGAATTTGCCTTCGACATTTGGTTTTTAATATATTCAGTGATAGTTGGTGAGTGGTGGCGTCTGCTGCTTATATCCCATTTGAGCGTGAGGGATGTCGTCATATCCCGTCAGGCCCGCCAGCTACCACCCCATCAGCCTGCTACCTACCTTCTCGAAACTGAAAAATAATCCTATCCCGACTAAATGTAGAAATGGTTGCTAAAAACTAGACAACAGAGCTTCCTTCATTTTCCACTAAATGTTGGACGATGAATCCAATGAGACGGGTACCGGAACGATTGGCACCCAAAGGAAGAGGTTATGGATCAAACCCACCCCTTCGAAAGTGAATTTTCGAGATTTCTGGTACCTATGCATATGGGGTGTAATTTTCCGCTAAATTTTGGACGCTAAATCGATTGAAATGAGTGTCCATGCGTCTGGTCCGAGGAATACCCAACCCCTGTCAAGGAATTTGCAGCGTTTTTTATTATTTTGAAACAACTTTCCTAATGAGGGTTGCTTTCGTATCCATGGCTTCGAACCTCCGCTAAAATAGGGAAAAAGTTACAGAGACGTTGAGTGGCGTCGACGACCTAACTCACAATAGCGTTTTTGGTTGAATAAAATCAGTTTGAGGTCAAAAGACCAATTGTATAAGAAGATATACATGATATATATGAAGATTTCTTCAATTCTTAATGGTAAGTTGTGTTCCAAATTATTTTCGCTCTAAATTTTCACTATAAAATCCTCGAACCAGGCGCATGGAGACTAATTTGAACCTCGGACCAGGTGCATGGAGATTCAATTCATCAACATGGGGGAAATGGGGAAAACAGTGGGTGTGGCGGGTCCTGGACTCATTCCAATCGATTCAGGGTCCAAAATTCAGTGAAAAATGATACCCCACACGCCTAGATCACCCAAAATCTCGAAAATCCATTTTTCAAAAAACACATTATGACCCCTACCTTACCCAAATTTGGTCCGATCGGGCCGAAAAGTTTCGAGGACTGCCCTGGGCTGGGAACAGACCCCTGACCCAAATGTCAGATTTTTAGAAAATTTTCTACTACCAAAAACGGTGGACGGCGGACGGCGGACGGACAAGATGGCTGCCATTGAGAGTTGGTATTGTTGCCGGAAGGAGGAATAACATCTCTCTTCCCACTAGGTCTCTAAGTAGTGATACAGCTTCTGTGATATTTATGTTTTGTGATTTTAAATGCAAGGGATTTACCTGTGATATTTCTGTTTAGGCTAGTTAACGTTAAATTTTAGGTTTTTATCCAGGTACGGGAGGGATATTGAGTACTCGCCCTACCTAAAACGTTCTAGCAAGAGACTCCCTTGCAGGACTGTGGAGACACACATGAGTGGGTGAAGAAAAATGCCAGTGCGGAGGACACAGGTGGGGTCTTCCTGAATTGGTACCTCTATAAAATGCCTGTAAGTTCAGTGATGCCAAGTGGCAAGGCGAGTGAGTGCCGCCACAAAAGCACTAAGTCCCAAAAACTCCACAGCCCACCTACGCCCTTCAGCTGGGGGCGGGGCAGCCTGTTGTACGGGGGAAGCCATAGAGCCTTAGAGCAGGGCTCCCCAATATGATCAGACGCTGAAAATCAGGGAAGACTGTCATGGGCCACACGGCCTCGGAAACAGTCTAGCGTAGGTACAACAGGACGGCGGACGGATTAATTTATTATACTCCCCTTTCATGGATATTTTCCGATTTCTACGTGAAGCACACGGGTTATTTGGAAGAACGCACACAATTTAAATCACAATATTTATAGAATTTAAATCACAATCTTTTAAAAAATGTAAATCTCAATCATTTTATTGATGAAATAATTTAATTAATAGGTAAATTCCTAAATTATAAAAATAGATTAGGCCGTCGAGACATTTGGTGGAGCAATTTGAATGGTTGCTGTGACTGGGATGACAGAGTTTGTGGAGATTGATGTGCCGACACTACTCACACCCCTGCCAACAAACTGTGCCATTGATGATGTTTTGTTTACAACTGTGTGTACGGCGCTTGAAGCGATACTGTGTCCAAACTGATTGCCGCTGTTTGCCCAAGAGGTCACAACCTCGTTTCCGGAAAGAACTTTGTTGAGGACGGTTTGGACGGTTGAATTACCGTAGGTGACAGCTTTTTTCGCAACTCCAACGCCTGTGTTGACGCCCTTCTCGGCCAGTTGAGTAGCTGAAGAGGTGATTTGTTTACCTATATTGGCGATTGAACTCAACCCCAATGCCGACAGGATGTCTGAAATATTAAAAATTGAATTTAGTAGAAAATAATTATAAATTGAATTATTGCAGAATTGTCCTCTTGCCTTCAGCTTAATTGATTGATTGAATTTATTTATTTAGCGACCAGGTGGCGGGTTAGGACCTAGTGGTCCTCTCTTCCACCCTCCCTGGATAATGATAATAAAAAAATATATTAACTCCTCCAAAATTAACAACACCAGGCATATAAATAAATTAAATTAAACTAATAAACATTAAAATCAATTAAATGAAAAATACACTAAAAAAATAAATAAACACTTTGTTTAGGTGTATATAAGAAAAAATATATATAAGAGAAAAAACTCGGCCCTCTGGGCCTCGCCAGGGGGCAAGCCCCTGGACCCCCGTCTGCTTTCCGCTTAGAGCCTACGGCTAAAATCCGATAAACATGGACCCATGTTTTAGCCGTCTGCAATCGGAATGTCTATTACGAATGTCTATACGAGGTGACTGATGACTCACTACTACCTTACAAGGAAGTAGGTACGGTATTTTCTGATGACTCACTACTACCTTACAAGGAAGTAGGTACGGTATTTTCTTCTTGTCTTATAAAACCCCGTGTGACAGGAGCGTCTGGGGGGAGTACCGAGCCGAGCGGCTTCGGCCATTTCCGGCCCTCCTCGGCTCAATATCACACACCATCGCAATTCTTCCCCTTTGGCGCTCGTTTCAAAAAAGCGTGCTCCCTCGTTCAACGTCAACAATTCTCTCTTTATCGGGGATTTTGGTAGAATAGGAACTTACTACCTACTAGCCTAAAAAAAATATTAGGAAAATGTGTTTCAGCAAACAAGCTAAAATTGGCTCACACAAATTTTGAACATATCTGTAACTCACCCAAAACACGTTTCCAGCAGTTCACATTAGTTTAAAAAAGATATGTAAGATATGTAACTATAAGGTCATTTGTAAAATTTGTATTATTGTTTATATCTGTAGTTTCACCTATTTTCAGGCTCTACCCTTATAAGGCCCAAGACTGGTATCATGATGGAAGTCTTTTTGTAATGCAGGGCACTGGCTTAGATTTTTTAGTATCTCTTTCAATTCCAGTTTTCCAACTGAAAAAATCAGCGTGGTTGTCAAAATGCAATTCCTTGTTGGATAAACGTACGCCATGAGCGCCAGATATGTGCTCAATGAGATCACCACGACAGGTCACTACGGAACTACACATATTACAATTCAATGAAACAGAAGTGTGCTGTTTCTGGCATCCTTGACTGCTTTGCTGGTGACGATCCAGATTAAACTGTTTGTCGGTGACATGGTTGCAGTTCTTGCACTTAGGCATCACAGGAACGGAATAATAACGAATAACTAAATTAAATGGAATAGTAAACGAATAAACTAAAACACTAGAAGCGAACGAGAATGAACGGAATAACGAACAACGAAATAATTACGAATAAACTAAAACACGGAACTAGTAAATGGAATAGTAAACACGGAATAGTAAACAAATAAACTAAAACACTCGAAGCGAACGTGAATGGTGACGTTGTGAAGAAACTATAAGTTCGTTCATCTATGTTGTGAAGATTCAAGATAAGGGAGAGTTGATACAGAGAGGTTGGGCCGAGGAGGGCCGGAAATGGCCGAGGTCGCTCGGCTCGGTACTCCCCCCAGACGCTCCTCCGTGTGACACTCCCGCGTCACCCTTCCGGCGTTCCCTTCCCGCGTCACCCTCTCGGCGAACGGTTTTTGGTAGATAGGTCATGGCTAAAACATGAGTCCATGTTAAAATGGATTTTCTAGATTTTTGGCGATCTAGGCGAGTAGTCTAGATCTTTAGTGGATCTAGGTCCACTAAATTTTGAACGCTGAATCGATTGAAATGAGTCTCCATGCTCCTGGTCCAAGGAATAACCAACCCCTGAGAATGAATTTGCATCGTTTTAAATTTATATTTCCATGATGGGATAATCTTTCTCCTCGTACACATCCCAACTTACTGGATCACCCAATATCCCCTACAGAGAATGCCAAAAAAAATAATGAATTTCCCTATTTAGAGCCTTTATACATGAGGTAAGTGAACAATTCTCAAATTTTTCTTCTTTTTAGGTCAAATTTTTGGACGATAGAGGGTTAAATGCACATAATATTCCTTCAAGTTGCACAATTCAGGAAGGAAAACAACTATTCGTTCAAGGTAAATCACAGACTTTCTAAGCAATCGCCATCAAATTTAAGTTGCACCTGCCGAAAATGGCAATTACACGTGACACCAACGACTAAAAGTAAAAAGATAAAACCAACCACCGTCGTAAATTGACGGCGGTTTCGGGCTGCGGTTTACCGATATGCTAATCACTTAGAGGAGCTCAAAACCTTCGAACGCAAAAAAAAATCCAAAGTTATTTTCGCACAGTTACGAAGAACAGGTGAAACGATGATTCGTTTATTACTCGTGATTTCTTTTATCGTCGCAGGAAACTGCGCTCCCAACAGTTGCCTGGCGTATCTCAAAGCAGTAAGTCGATTAAAGTGAATTTTTTGATAAAATCGAGGAACTTGGGACACAAAATAATCCTCAAGGCCTTCAGAGCGAAATAGTTGACAGCAGAAAATACTTTTGTTCAGAAGAATACACTTGTGCGTTGATTCCCGAAACCAATATGGGCACAAATGTGTCTTTTCGCCTACCAAAGGCCAATAAAATGCCATAAACGAAAGGAAAACGCAACACGAAGATGTCCTTAAGGGGATTGATTGATTTATTTACTATTTATTAATATGTCCTGCATTAGGCTAGTCCACTCTTCCTGCAAAACAAATATATTCGATAGTTACACTCAATCAGGATAATGATTCCTATGCTTTCTATTATAAATGATTTGCTGGAACATTATGTAGAGCGTTTTGGTATTTCAAAAGTAGTCTCCTGCCTTCGCCAAATAGCCAAAATTGATCACGAAATTCAATTTGTTTCTTCAAATTTTTGATGTAAAATACCGATTGAAGATAAAAACGCCGCTAATTATTCCATAAAGGATGATTATTCGTTGGAGCAATATTATGGGAGAAAACAGTGAGCGTGGAGTGTCCCATAATCATTCTAATCTATTCAGCGTAAAAAATTTAGTGGAAAATGATATCCCACACGGCCTAGATCGAAAATCCATTATTTTCTTAGACAAATTCTTCATTTTTTTGTCCCCATAGGGCCAAATTTATTTGGTTTTGTCCCCGTAGAAGGACGTGCTAATGAAACGGTAGGGTACCTCGGTAGTCTAGTGGTATAGACGAAGGATTGGTTTGGTAACCCGAGTGACCAGGATTCGAATCCTGGATTGAGCATCTTAATTGATTGTCTTGACCCTCATATTCGTCCTCTTCACCTAAGGGGGTGAGGCAATATGTAGCAATGAGCAAAATTTACAATCCTCCATGGAGGACAGCTGACGACGTCCGCGACACCTGACCAGGTAGGAGGACGACAATCCAACGTGAAAGTCCTCGCTTGCTTACTCAATGAAACGGACATGCATGAGAATAATAATTGTTACGGAAATCATGTAGAAGTTCAACAGGTACTCAACATTGATTGAGAGCAATGTCGAGTGTTTCCTCTAAACTTCCTTCGCTTTGCCAATGTTAAGGAGGTGAGTGACTCACAGGCAAGACTCGCCCACCGACAGACATTGGCATCGTCATTTGTGATAAAACACCAATTATTTCACATGGGTTAGTTATTCCTCGGACCAGACGCATGGAGACTCATTCCAATCGATTCACCGTCAAAAATTTAGAGGAAAATGATACCCCACACGTCTAGGTATTGGAAATCTCAAAAATCCACATTCAAAATAGATAGCTGGATACCCATAACCTCTTCCGGTGTGCACCAATTGACCCGAGATACGTCTCATTGGATTCAACGTCCTAAATTTAGTGGAAAACGATACCCCACAAGCCTAGGTACCAGAAATACGGGTTCGAAATGGGTGATGCCTTATTTAGGAATGTGGGTTTTTGAGATTTCTGGTACCTAGGCGTATGGGGTATCATTTTCCACTAAATTTAGGACGCCGAATCGATTGAAATGAGTCACCATGCTCTTTCTCCAAGTAATAACCAACCACTGTGAAGAATTTATAGCGCTTCTCGTTCCTATGAGACACAATACATATTCTAAACTGCCCTAATCGTCAATTTTCCAGTGCTCGCCAGGGGCAATGAATTGCTGCAACTACCCGATCATCCTCTGCTTGCCCGACGCCAGGAACGGCACGTCCTGCCTGTCGATGTTCGACATCATCAACCTCAACCCCCAAGTGTCCGGGCTGGCGTACGTTCAACCCTTCTTGCAGAATTCGACCGGTTTTCTGTCAGAGTCGATCAACGTCAACGGGCAGACTGTTTACAACGAAACGGAGGTGGTCACCCCGGGGCCACCGGTCAATAGCGCGTCCAAGACGTCCGGCTAGTCGAAATCTTAGTTGAAAATCATGTTGGATTAGTCAGTCTACGCCCTGGAGACGATTTCATGCGCTGAAACCAAGATCTGCCTCAAAGTTAACCCTTGGCATTAACTCTTGCCGCCCTTTTGAAACGATATTACTGTGAAACCTACCTATTTATAACCTCTACAACTGACAAAGGACAATAAAGATGACAGGAAATCCGTGGTACCGACTAGTAGACCTCCTTAACCACATTTTAATGAAGAAAAAAGGCGACGGCGTTGATGAAAAGTGACCATCAGTGAACATCTCAGAACATTATTTTTTGTGAGTTAAAGATGAGCTATTTTCTAAATTTGCTCAAGTGCAATGATCGAATAAGAGTCAAATACCAGTAACTCGTGTAAACTGGTGTTTGTAGGACCCCTGCTTGACTTATATGACTATATTTTATGAAATATTCTCCTCACGCCTAGGCTAGTTTTTTTTCTTTTATATACACTTTATATATACCCCTAGACAAAGTTACACTATTCATTTATTTTTTGTTAAATTTATTTTTTTAAATTAGTTTATAAGGCCCCTGGGCCCTAACCCGCCCCTGGTCGCTAAATAAACAAGTACAATCAATCAATCAATCAACTTACAGAGCACGAGCGAATATAGTCGGTCTGAAGCAATCGACTATCTTCAGATGAAGATGTTTTTTCATAGTATCGTTCGTATCCATCGCTCCCCCCTAATTCCAACGTCGAGACCTGACCAGGGCGATAAGTAGATGGGAGACCTTAATCGAAAGCGGTACAAGAATGGAGGAAAGTACACTGGAGTAGTCAACTGAACGATGAAGGGAGATTTTCCAGATACCTACTTAGGTTTGTTTACCACCTCTAAACGAGACGTGAACTTATCAAAAAGTTTATTCATCCAGCGGAGGCGAATTGGGAAATTTGACCGTCAGGGGAGTAAGTGTAGATTTTTTCCCCTGAGGAAACAAAATTTGGGAAATTTGGCCCTCTGAGAATGGACGTAGAAAAGTCCTCTGCGGACAAAATGAGTAGTGGAGACGAAAATGGTCCTACGGGGACGAAAATGAGGAAGTTTAATATTCTGGAGACAAACCGTAGTAGTGGAGACAACTAATTTAATCTGAAACAGGAAATTTGGTCATCTGGGGACCAATGTAGCAGTAGAAACCAAAAAGATTTGAGACCCTCTTGGGAACAAAACATGGGAAATTCGACCATCTATGGAGTAAATGTAGAAAGTACCAGGAGCATGGAGAGTCATCCCAATTGATTTAGCGTCCAAAATTTAGTCGAAAATGGTACCCCTCATGCCTAGATCACCGTAAATTTCAAAAATCCCTTTTTAGATATACACGTTTTGACCCCTACCCTACCCGAATTTGATCCGGTCGGGCTGAAAAGTTTCCATCAACAACTAGAGCCGAGAACGGGTCCCTGACCCGAATTTCAGATTTTTTGAGATTTTTCTACTACCAAAATCGGTATGGACGGCGGACGGACATTTGCTTATTCTGATCTAGATACCTTGAAACGCCCAGAAAAAATTATTGGAGAAATTGACTTTCTGCATGAAAACAAAGGTTGATTATTCAATTAATAACCAACCAAAACGATGCGGATTTGGCGAACCAAATTTAGTATACACCGCATTTTCATTTTTCGGGCTCCGCAAAAATTGTGTACAAAATCAAACATTTTAAAAGCAATGTTTTTTCAACGCAAGGTATGCGTAATTGAGTAAGTAAGTGGTGGAGCCTATGCGCTGACAGCTTTCCCTCTTATCACACACGAGAACACACTATTTTCTTATGGTTTTTTGGCAGAATCCGTTTTTTCAACACAAGTGACCTGCTGATATCAGTTCCTGTCGATATTATCGCCTCAGCTCGGCTGAAATCCACTTATTTGGGTACAGACCTGGATGAGCAGTTGTGAGTGGTTGTACGGACTGGTTTTGCCAGCTAACGTCGACCCTGATGGAGCTTTCTGAGCCAGCGAGAGGTTTCCAAGCCGTTCTTCCATTGGCACATCGTTAACACCAGGGGTTGCTGAGTTTTTCCTTTTTGTGGCTGATCCTCTGTCTAAATACTCCGTCGTTGGCGTTGCCTCGCTCATTACCTTGACCAAAAAACCAAAGTATCAGCTAAAATGACAATAAAGAGATCATAATTTGGTGATTTTCTAAAACGTAAGACGATTATAACGTCATTTTCATCACATTTGCGGACGCTGAATCAAGTAAACACACGAGTTTGACTCCACCATGTATCATAATTTCATAATCATTATCAGCTTAAGAGTAATTCAGCAGCATTCCTCAAACTGCTAAGTATCACCCTCTCTGAAGTGATAGTCATCTCAAGTTCATCCAGCCCATCTTTCGTCCCCGCTGTTCCCTTCAACGGACTGTTAACTTTCAGCACCGAAGACGATAAACCCCACAAACGCAATATAGCTTATATAAGCAGATATGATCGTGAGTGCATATGAACTAGTCAAGCCACGAGCAAGAAGAAAGGCGAGGTCGAAAATAACTTGGAAGAAAAGTTAATTTACTGCATTTATACAAATATAAGAAGTAGAAATTGGTAGTTTATTGTCCTCCTCAAAGGCACGTTTTTCGTAAAACGTAGTAAAAGAAACAAAACAAATTTGTTGGCCATCTGGGGACGAAACACAGGCAATATGTCCCTCTGAGGACTAAATGTAGTAGTAGCCACAAACACAGACAAAAACTGTTTTTCTTGGGGGGAAAAACTTAGGAATTGTGGCCATTAGGGGGACGAAATGCAGACAATTTGGGGGACGAAACTTGGGAAATTCGCAGTTTGGGAACGGAATGAAGACAATTTGGCCGTCTACAGATGACACGTAGGAAACTTGGCTCTATGGGGACAAAACTCAGTACTGGAGACAAAACTAATTTTTTAACGGGTAGAAACGTGGTGAATTTTTCCGTTTGGGGACGAAATGTAGACGATTCAGCCCTCTGAGGACAAAACTCAGTACTGGAGACAAACTGAAATTTGGCCGCTACAGACGAAACGTAGGAAGCAGGGCCATCTGGGGACGAAACATAGTACTAGAGACAAAACTAATTTTTCTACGGGTCGAATCGTGGGAAGTTATGCTGTTAGGGGACGAAATGTATACGTAGGAATTATGGTCATTTGAGGACAATATGCCCCCTAAAGACGAAAACAAATGTTCCTCCGTAATTTCGCCTTAAAGGTACGTTTCTCCCACATCGTAGTAGCGGAGACTAAACACATTTGTTGGCACTCCGGGGACGAAACTTAGGGAAATCGGCCCTTTGGAGACTCAGTACTCAGTCCTGGAAACATAACTAATTTTTCCTACGGGGACAAACTTTGAAGAATTACGCCATTTGGGGAAAAATGTAGACATTTGGCTGTCTGAAGACGAAACGTAGGAAATTTGGCTCTCTGGGGACGAAATGTAGACGGTTAGGTCTTCTAAGGACAAAACTTTTTTCCTCTGCAGGAACAAAACTTCGAAAATTGGGCCGCCTGGGACAAAACAAAAATTGGGCCTGTGGGGACGAAACGCAGAAAATGTGGCCCCTTTGAGACAAAACGTAGAAAATTTTGTCCTTTGAGGGTACTATTGGGGCAAAAGAAGGAATTTAGCCCTCTGAAACGAAACGCTACATTTCTTACGACTTAACGGGCCTTAGGCAAACCGTTTTGGTGATTTTATTACCAGAGGGCGCCTGTTCTAGGTCATATTCATTTGGTCTACCAATAGTGGTACGCCATAGTGTGATGAAAATGATAAACCAAGTATAGAACATTAGGATTTCACCTTTGTTTTGCTCACTTTGTTAGCTGGAGTGATAAGTAGAGGTACTGGTTTCACTACCGACACCATAGCTCTGAGGAGGCGAACATTTTTATTGTCGTTGGTGCTACTAAGGTCCTGAAATATTCAAAGAAAATTTCGAGATTAAATCAAACGAAATAGTATCAACAGCATCGAGCATTGGAAGGCGAAAATGACGCACAGTTGGGCAAAACGGCAAAAATAGCAGATTTCGATTATTTGGGACATATGCTCACAGTGTATTGGTCATAGAATAGAGTTACTGTCATAATTTTGCTTAAAAAAGAAAATATATAGGAAGGTGATGGGAAGATAATGAAACTGAACTGGTGGCTGAAACTGAGTAACATGGAAACCCACAGGTACCCGAGTTCATCTCGCTCTTTACGGGCTCCAGGAGGACTTAAGGTTCAACAGGGCCTCCTAATTGCCGCAAGAGACGGGAAGGGCCTCTTGGGCAGCAGTTGAACGAGGAAGTAGCCGCTTTCTTCACAACTGCCTTGAGAGTAGTTGACCGTAAAATCTAGGAAACGCAGCAACTCGAGATGCCCACAAGTCCCTCAATTCAGTCTCCTCCGGAGATGCCCTCAGCTGCAAGGCCCAGATAAATCTAGGGTCTGGGAGGCTCTCTGAAATGGCCGTTAGTCTCTCAAAGCACACTCTTGGAAGCCCCTTCCATGCCATGCTGGGAAGCTTGATCCACCAGCCAAGCATGGCTTTTGGAATCGAGAACCTAAGGTGGCCGAGGCCCTTTGGTCTGACGACGTGATCCGGAGTACTAAATGCAAAATCCAGAGAAAGACATAAAAACTCTGGACACGTTCCGAGCACCCAGCATAAGAGTAGCCCCAGATCTCCGCGGTATTGGTCACAGCCATCGAAAACAACCCACACCAAGTCTCCGGAGCCACAGCTTGAGACCTGATGATAACAGGCCAGA
Source organism: Cyrtorhinus lividipennis (assembly GCA_019603395.1). Classification (NCBI taxonomy): domain Eukaryota; kingdom Metazoa; phylum Arthropoda; class Insecta; order Hemiptera; family Miridae; genus Cyrtorhinus; species Cyrtorhinus lividipennis. The sequence goes on along the minus strand of CM034006.1, from coordinate 388,111 downwards.
TGTTCCTGCAAGCGGACGTTCCTCTGGGGACTGCATAGAGCGCCTGCTGGTCAAAAACACCACGGAGAACCCCAACCTGGAGAACACCACGCTCAAGTACGTGTAAGCCGACACCCTTTCCAATTCCTCCGAGTCTGATTCCCTTTCCTCTAGAATACCTTTGATTTTGCCGTACTCACACTGAGTCTGTTCAGCAAGCGATAATCATTTAAGGCTGCTAACGTGCGGTTCGTGTTCTGAGACGAGTCTGCAAGTAAAACCTAATCAGCGGCGTAGAATAGAGAACTCAAGGATAAAAGTCGGTCGATTGCCACCCACCCTCTTGACTAAGATCATGGTTTGGTATCAGTTCGGATGGAAATGTGTTGTTATTGATGGTTGTGTACTTTTTTCTACTGAAGTCTGGGTTTGAGGCTTCAGTATAGACTGCCCAACCCCAATGCCCCTTGTGGGAAGTAAGTAGATTGGTAACCATTTTGACCCGTGACCTCATCCAGAGGGCGCCAATCGTCCCGGAGCCCATTTCATTAGATTCAGGGTCCAGAATTTAGAGGAAAATGATACCCCACACGCCTATGGTACCAGAAATCTCGAAAACACAAATCCAAAATGGGTGAATAGATACCCATTTGACCCCAACCCACCCTCCAGCGGGTGCTAATCAGTCTGAGACCCGTCCATTCAGCGGATTCAGCGTCCAAAATTTAGTGGAAAATGATACACCACTCGCCTAGATCGCCAAAAATCTCGAAAATCCATTTGTCAAAATACATATTTTGACCCCTACCCCACCCAAATTTGGTCCGATCTGTCTGAAAAGTTCCAAGGACAAACTAGAGCCGGGAACAGACCCCTGACCCAAATTTCAGATTTTTGGAAAATTGTCTACTACCAAAAACGGCGTGGACGTCGGTCGGACATTTGGCTGTCTTTATATAGACACCTTGAAATGTCCAGAAAACATTTTTGGGCCGAATCGCCCCAATAAGCTTGATTATTCAAGGAATAATCAACCAAAAACACTCAACAATTTTCGCAAAAATTTCGTTAAAATTTGGAGAACTATTGGGATACCGATAGTTTTATGGCCAATATCATCGATACTGTCGAAAACTCGAACAATCGATAGTTTTTCATTACTAACTTAACATCAGAAGTGGGATTCAACCTGTACTTGAGATCATCTACCCACTTTTTACTAAATTTACCCTCATTGAGACTCACCAGTGACTCGAAAGAGAAGTTGGGAACGTGGCCATATGACAGCAAAACGACCGTCGGGGAGTTCAAGGCAGCGCAGTTAATGGGAATCATCGATCCTCGATTTGGTTTACTATCTTTCACCACTTCAATCGTCTTTGTTGGTTTTATCGACTTCGACACGTGCCTGAAATAAGAAATAAGTCGCGTCAGAGGAGAAAATACAAAATGGTTGGTTATAAATCCATGTAGGTTCCGCAATTGTTCTACTGTAAAAGTGTACAACAGGGCATTCTCTAAATGGGGAACCACCCTCTCGTATTTCCACATTAAGCAGCATGGAAATAAGGAAACACTCGATCAATGTTGTTGCCTAAAACTTATTGAGAATATCTTCTCCCAGTTGGGATGCACAATACTCCCAAATATATTGAGACCTACTAAAAAACTCTGAATTCCAGACAAATGTTTTGGTAGACAATAATTCTTGGTAATTCAACAACTCTTACGAAGAATGCTGCAAATTCCCTTACAGGGGTTGGTTATTTATTGCACCAGGAGCATGAGACCCATTCCGTTCAATTCACCGTCCAAAATTGAGTAAAAAATGATACCCCACACGCCTGGATACCCGAAATTTCAAAAACCAACCTTCCAAATGGGACCCTCTAGGGAACAAAACATGAGAAATTTGGCTCTCTAGGGAGAAAATGTAGAAAATTGAGGCTTCTGGGGTCAAAAATTTGTTTTCCTGCGGAAACAAAACATTAAATTTGGACCTCTGGGGACGGACGAAACAGTTCAGCCATCTGAGGACAAAATATAGTAGCAGAGACAAAACTAATCATTTCCTGCAGGGACGAAACTAGGGAAATTCGGCTCTCGTGTGGACAAAACGTTACATTTCCTATGACTTACAGGGCTTAGATGAACGCTTTCGTGGTTTTTGTTTCTACAATTCTAGATAGAAGAACGCTGCAAACTAATTCACATGAGTTGGTTATTCCTAGTACCAGCAGAATGGGGACTCATCCTAACGATTCAGCGTCCAAAATTTAGTGAAAAATGATACCCCACAAGCCTAGGTACCAGCAATCTCGAAAACTTGGGCATACAGGTGCCCATTTAGACCTATAACTTCTTCCAGTGGATGCCAATCGTTCCGGGACCCGTCTCATTCGATTCAACATCCGAAATTTAGTGGAAAATGATACCCTACACGCCTAGATCACCAAAAATCTCGAAAACACATGTATTCAAAAAATTTTCTTCTTCTTCTTCTCGTTCTTCTTTCTTCATTCTGAAAAGTTTCGAGGACCAACTAAAGCCGGGAGCGGGTCCTCGAACGAAATTTCAAATTTTTAGAAAATTTTTGACAACCAAAATCGGCGTAGACGGCGGACGGACTTGCGCTTATTTTGTTCCAGACACCTTGAAACGCCCAGAAAAGAATTTTGAGAAGAATTGGAGAGATTGGCTTTCAGCATTTACTTAGCCAATAGCCAAATGAGGCACACGGGAGGATGGTCTACCATCAGCTAGACACCCCATATGGTAGAATAAGACGAGATAAGACACCTCCGCATTCATATTTACCCGTTCAACTGATGCTGAAAGTAATGTAGTACTCCGGATTTAGACGGGGCAGTGAAATGCAGCAAACCATCAGATTCAGATGTGGAAATGGGGCCACCGAGACAGTCTGACAGACCATACCTCGCCACAGGGTCTTCACTCTCGCCAGTTGTACTCCTGCAGCAAGAAAATCAAATTAACCAATTGAATTGAACGATTGTAAGCCACCACAAGTGGAATCTGAATCATAATCAGCTCAGTCAGCTGAGCTATTCAGTACCTTAATTTAATCTAGTAATCTTACATAAAAATAAAATAAAAATCATCGTTTCAAGCCAAATTGAGAATTGTTCCAAAAAATAAAAGAAATGTACCAATAATACACAGAGGGCGGATAGAAAAAGGTAGGTTATGAACAGGTTATGGGCAGCAAGGAAACGGTTCTGCAACGACCAGAACCTTTATGGGTAAAGAACGAGTAGTTATGTATTGGAGTAGACAATGACTTTTGCGATAACTCCGTTCTGCTACAAATGGACTTGGAAAGAGCAAGAAAAACCTTTCAGAAATTTCAATTATGAAAATAAAATTGGAAAACACATCAGAAGTGGAATAATGGACCCTGAAAGCCGTGGTGATTCAGAAGAGATGGATGAGTGGGGGAAGGGTGAACTGCATGGAGACCTGAACTAGGTAGGCCCTGGTTGAAGGGGTTTTGTTGGCTGTGTTGCCACCCTGTGTTGCAGTTTGTGCTTTTGGCCGCTGCGTATTTTGGCCTTGCTTTCGGCAGGTCAGTTTGCCTTGCTTGTCTCACTTGCAGCAGGCTGATGACTTATGTATTGTTCTTTGCTTTCATGCTTTCAATTGAGGTTCTTTATGACCTTCTCCCTGTTACCTTCTGTCTTCTGATACTTAGCACCTTGCTAGCGGCATTTGTTCCTCTTTGAAGGGCTGATGCTGTTTTGTTTTGTTTGTTTCCATCCAGGGGCGCTGTGATTGCGTGGTCGCAATTGTCGTCAGGAAGGCCGTGTGATCTACCCCTTCAACCAGGGCCTACCTACTTCAGGTCTCCATGCAGTTCACCCTTTCCCCACTCACTTTGACCTGGTGGTGGAAGATTCCAACGACACAGTTAGTCTCATGAAAACGTTCATCGGTGGCAGGGAGTTCTGCGGCCCATGTCTTGTTATTACTTGATTATATTTGATTTTACAAAGTGCCATCTGATATAAGTTATTGTGTAGTCCCCCTACGCTCACATGTATATATTGAAATCATGAAAAAAGTTAACTATTGCTTGTTGTTATCGTTGTATTTGTGGTCTGTTTTGACAATCAAATCGATGAAATTCAAATTAGTCGAAAACAATAGATTTATGAGGGTCCTACTTAGTTCATCCTTCAAAATCAAATTACATGCAAACAGTCCAAAATCGTATTTTGAAAATTATATTAAATAAAAATATGAGGTACCCAACGTCCCAGCTATATGAACAGCTCGATTTAAAAAACATCACTCAAATATTTTTAATTCAATCATGCATACATTTATTTCGTTCGGGGATCAAAAGTGAGCATGTTTCAGTTGCTTCTAGCAGTCGACATTTTTTTTCGTCTAGTATAATTTTGCCAAGAGCTAACACTGAATTTTACAAAAGGAATTCATACGTCCAAGCTCTTAAATTTCTGTATGAAAAAGGTATTAATGTTTTTCTTTTTGACAGCTTGGGTTCTTTTAAGAAAAAATTAAGCTCTAATTTATAGCTCACTGGCTTTCGGGATGATTTTTCCTTTCTCTTTCTTTTTATATTCTCTATTTTATAATTTTTTGGTTCATTAGATAGTTATGTTTATTCTTCCATATTGGCGCACAGTTCACCACTTCGTGCTTTGCACTTTTTCTGATTTTCTGAACTCCGCTGAAGAGCACAAGTTTTTTTTAAACTTATTCTTCGGTGGGCAACGGTATTTATTTAAGTTATGTTAAATTTTCAGATTTATATAATTTTATCTTTTTGTTCCCTCTTGGTTTGTAGTAAATTTTATGTTGTTGCCAATAAATGAATATTTGATTTGATTTGATTTGACATGTAGCGCTCCTAGCGGAGGTAGCCCTAAGCCAACCAAAGTAACCAGACCGTGAGGTTCCACTGCGAATTTTGAGCCTAAACCTTGACTATCGTGCTACCCCCGGAAGAACTCGTTTATACAGATTTGTCTCTTTCGGACCTTTCAGCTTCCTTCTCCAGATTTGAATCGTGAGGTCGTCACCCTCATGCTCCCCAGCCAGCAAACCATTTAATCATCCTCCCGCCTCTACTGAAATCTGTCTAGTGGAAAAGTCCTTGTTCTCTTCTAGTTTTTACCCTAATCTCTTTATTTAATCGCGCTAACATCCTCTTCATAGCTATCTATTATGCAGTTCGAAATTAATCAGTGGTTTTATCAAGCATGCGTGGCCTGTAGTTACAATATTCGCACAATTTGGAAAGCGCTCTATCCTGTTCAACGCTGGGGTCTTCCTTGATTGTATCGCAATAGTCCAGTCATCTGGTGACCAAGAGGGAGATTGATGAACGAACATTCTGTCCAACCCTCTCCCCGCGACCTTCTCGGGGTTTTCCTAGTAAATGTTATCAGGGATGCCAAAAATACGAACAGATCAACTTCGTGCCAACATCAGGAGAGTCGAACAACTGCTGCTGTTTCGAAAATATAGCAGTCTACTTTGGAAACCAAGAGTTTTGGCATCAGTAGGTGAATTGTTTCCTACATCGAAATGCATATAGATGGGGCCTTGGATGCCTAGTGCTCGATGTTTGAGTTCAATTCGAAAATTCGATCGAAGTCAGTCTTACTTATTTAACCAACAATACAATCAATGGGTACGAAAGGTTAAAGCATGAACAAGGTCTACATTCAGTTAGGTCGTGGGAGGGTGGCTATTTACCTTCATAACCCCAGTAATAAGGTCGATCCTCATCCAGGTTTCACTGCTTGTTTACATCAATCAAGTAGGTCGTAAAAAAAAATGTTTTTGAGAAGCTGCCGCTATGATCGCTGCTGCATTTTGACTTCAAAACTCGAAATTTGGTGTCTGGGACGTGTTGAAAATAAAATCGTTGACACTGATGGGGGCGCATGCGCACCAACTCACTTCAAATTACCCATTTCTATATTCGACCGAATTAACCTCAAAATTTAGCAGACATTGAATACCCCTAATGTAAAGGTTTTTGTCCAAAGCGCTTATAAATTAGTTCTTCATAATCTTGTAAAAATGTCATTTTGGAACTTTTTTTGGAAAAAAGGCTCAACTAAGAGAATAATCTTGAACGCACCATGTTGATATGTGTCTGTCGCTCTCGCCGCAAGACATGAAGTATTGAGACCTGATGAAACGCAAGCAAATAACTTCGCTGCTGTGACCAGTGAATTTTCTCAGGAGTTTTTGAGATTGGACGTCCCACAGTCTCAATTCTCGACTAGCAGTCACGCACAAATCACCCTTGTCAGAGACTGCGAGGCAGGTGGTTCTCCCTTTTCCACATTTCCATTTACTGTAATGTCAAAAAAATTGAAGGTTCATCATCACGATCATAACCAATTGCTGGTGAAGGCTAAACTCCAGGATAGGTAGCCACCTCATTACCGGAAGGGGTCAAATATCGATACATGTCTGCTTATCAGGCGACTCACAGTGGATTTCTACAGTTTTTCACTTATACAGCCTATTTATATCATTTTATTTGTATCTCAGGCTAATCTATACATCAGTGAACGCACCCCTGACAATCGATTAAGATCAATCGAGATTGTTTTCTACAACGACCGCTAGGTAGGGGCTTGTTGTGTTTACTTCCCTCAATTTGTTTCCTCTCCATTTTCTTTTTCCTGCTTTTGGTTGGTTATTCCTTGAATAATCAACCTATGTTTTCATGCAAATGGTCAACCTCTCCGATTCGGCTCAAATTTTTTTTCTGGACGTTTCATGGTGTCTAGATCAAAAACGCTGCAAATTCTTACACAGGGGTTGGTTATTCCTCGGACCAGGCGCATGGAAACTGATTTAAAAACATGGGGAAAATGGGGAAAACGGTGGGTGCGGCGGGTCTCAGACCCATTCCAATCGATCCAGTGCCCATGATTAGTGGAAAATGATACCCCACACGCCCAGGTACCAGAAATCTCATAAACACATATTTAAAATGGGTGATGTATACCCAATTTGACCCATAACTTCTTCCAGTGGGTGCCAATCGTCCTGAGACCCACTTCATTGGATTCAGCTTCCAAGATTTAGTGGAAAATGATACCCCACACGCCTAGGTTCCAGAAATCTCAAAAACACATATTCAAAATGGGTAATATATACCCAATTTGACCCATAACTTCTTCCAGTGGGTGCCAATCGTCCTGAGACCCATTTCATTTGATTCAGCGTCCAAAATTTAGTGGAAAATGATACCCCACTCGCTTAGATCGCCCAAAATCTCGAAAATCCATTTTTCAAAAAACACATTTTGACCCCTACCCCGCCCAAATTTGGTCCGATCGGGCTGAAAAGCTTGGAGGACCGTCCCAGGCCGGTTACAGACCCCTGACCCAAATTTCAGATTTTTAGAAAATTTTCTACTACCAAAAACGGCGTGGACGGCGGACGGCGTACGGCGTACGGCGGACGGACATTGACCTTTTTTGATCTAGACACCATGAAACGTCCAGAAAAAAAATTTGAGCCGAATCGGAGAGGTTGACCATTTGCATGAAAACATAGGTTGATTATTCAAGGAATAACCAACCAAAAAGGTCAATGTCCGTCCGCCGTACGCCGTCCACACCGTTTTTGGTAGTAGAAAATTTTCTAAAAATCTGAAATTTGGGTCAGGGGTCTGTTCCCGGCCTGGGACGGTCCTCCAAGCTTTTCAGCCCAATCGGACCAAATTTGGGCGGGGTAGGGGTCAAAATGTGTTTTTTGAAAAATGGATTTTCGAGATTTTGGGCGATCTAGGCGAGTGGGGTATCATTTTCCACTAAATTTTGGACGCTGAATCAAATGAAATGGGTCCCAGAACGATCGGCGCCCACTGGAAGAAGTAATGGGTCAAATTGTGTATATATTACTCATTTTAAATATGTGTTTTCGAGATTTCTGGAACCTGGGCGTGTGGGGTATCATTTTCCACTAAATTTTGGATCCTGAATCGATTGGAGTGGGTCTGGGACCCGCCGCACCCACTTTTTTCCCCATTTCCCCCATGTTGAAGAAATGAGTCTCCATGCGCCTGGTCCAAGGAATAACCAACCCCTGTGTAAGAATTTGCAGCGTTTTTTTCTTTTGATATTTTCATTTTTTTAATTCGCTTATTTATTTTTGATGATAGAATTCATGGAACGACACGTATATCTAGAAAATCTGAAGTTAATGAGATCTCTTATCAAGAAGGCGTGCACTGATGTCCAGATTTACCGTCTCATTTTATATTTGTGTTTATAAATATTTAAATTACCGCCATTTGAATGCCATGCTACGGTCAGGTATAGGTAGGCAAGTCGAATACTATCGATTATTGACCGTTTTCGATAGTACGCATCTGATTAGAAGGGGGCCACCTATACTTGAGTTTTGCCGTTGGTAAATTCGCTCATAATTACAAGATGAAAACACGTACAGTTTGACTTCTTTGCTTCCGATGTCCCATTGCACCACATTCTTGTCACTCGCAGAGAACAAACCTTGTTCCGACGACCAACACAAACTATTGACGGAAGTGGAATGGCCATCCTGCAGCGAAGAAACAACCTTTCCTTCAGAAGTACTATACAGGGCGATAGTCCCATTTGACGTGCCAATGGCGATGATGTTGTACGCGCCGGATTCCAATTTTCGTTTTCTCGACTTCCAAGTAAGGTTGTTCTGAAAAAGGACAGAAACAACGGTGATCAATTACCCAATATGCGCATTAACGATGTATTCACACCTGCCAGGTTTGACCATGGTCGTGATTTTACACTAACATGAGTTAAAATTAGTCATTCAACAGTCATCTAACTTCAGACTGATATCGAATAGTTCAGGGTGCGATTTGCTCCATAATTTGGCTCAGAAAATGCTGCCAATAGTACCACAATGGTTTCTAGATAGATATCTTCGTGGAAAAACGTACAATGGAACTATCTGCTCGACATATCCTAATTCTCGAGTGAACCAGAAATCTCGAAAACACACATTCAAAATGGGTAGATAGGTACCCATTTTGACCCGTGACCTCATCCAGAGGCGCCAATCGTCCCGGAACCCATATCATTGGATTCGGGGTCCAAAATTTAGTGGAAAATTATACCCCACACGCCCGGGTACTAGAAATCTCGAAAACACAGATTCAAAATGGGCAATATATACCCAATTTGACCCATTACTTCTTCCAGTGGTTTCAAATCGTTCTGGGACCCATTTCATTTGATTTAGCGTCCAAAATTTAGTGGAAATTGATACCCCACTCACCTAGATCGCTCAAAAACTCGAAAATCCATTTTTCATAAACACAATTTGACCCCTACCCCGCCCAAATTTGGTCGAAAAATTTTTTTTGGGGTGAATCGGAGAGAGTGACTTGAAACATCGACTGAAACAACCAAAAGTAATGACCGAGCTACCTCATGCGTGTACAGCTCTGTCAGGAACGAGGACAAGGACAGGACGATTGGAGGTCTCATAGATCATCTGAGACAGAAGATCGAACGATCAGCAGTCGGTCAGGCTTATCACATAATCGGAAGAACTCAGCCTGTTAAACAGGCTACATCAACAAATAATATACAAGTGGCTTCAGTTTCCACGACAGACTTCTTGAAGTCTCAGAACACGCTGTTCAGATCTCAATACATTTCACTCAACAGAAACTCGACCTTCAACAACTAACTCATCTTCCATGTACATCAGAAATCGCCTTAGTGACAAATAATGTCTGTGGTAAGCAACCTAAGTTGAAACGAAACTTACCCCTTTCAGAGAAATCCACGATAGCGATGTACAAGGAGACCGTAAGTGAAGATTAGGGACGTACTCCTGTTTCAAAGCGCCCGTGTTAACGTCCCAAAGAGACAACTTCCCATCGGGTCCACAATAAACGAAATTTCCGCCACAATCGGAAAAAAGTGACAAATCTTTCTCCATCGCCTTCTAAATGAGAAATACCGAAGAAAGAATGAGCCGTTCCGGCTTACGTTTCTCCCACGTGTGCAGAAAGCGGAGGAATCTGGTGAGAACTGAAAGCTTTCAAACGATATACTGTCATTTCCGAAGGCGGACAACGAGAAACTTTGAATTTGTATAATGATCAGCGAAATATATAATAAAATACCGCTCGAAGAATACAAATTTTACGAAAATTCGCCGAGAAAATTACTTGTAAACAGCACCACACGAAAAACCCACAATGCTACAGAAGTGTGCTCAGTTTAGAGCAGGGTTGCCCATCAGAACAAAACTTAATCGGACGGTACAGTTCATTGCCGAAGCTTGGAGGGACTCTAAGCACACTCTACCGGCAAGTTCCAAAGCTTATTGAGCATTTCCTGCGCGCTACCTACGAACATTCCAGTGATCCGAATATAGCGCACAACAAAACGTTCTGGCTATATCCTATTTTTCTTAAATGGCCCAAGAAATTTTTTAAATTTTGGGCAGTTTTTTATATAAATGTTCCGCTACCAACGATCAAATGGCGAAATACGGCAAAACTGCTGCTTCCAAATACAATGTTCAAAAAATGTTCATTTTGGTTGAATATTTGTTGAATAGGTAATCAACTAATGTTTTCAAGCAAAAAATGAATCTCCCTGATTCGGTCCAAAAGTGTTTTCTGGACGTTTCAAGGTGTCTAGATCAAAATAAGCTAATGTCAGTCCGCGATTCGTCATCCACACCGATTTTGGTTGTGGTTATGTACAAATCTGAAATTTGGGATCTATTTCCGGCTCCAGATAGTCTCCGAAACTTTTCAGCCCAATCACCAAATTTAGGGGTGGGTAGAGGTTGAAATGTGTATTATGGAATATGGGTTTTTGAGATTTTCGGTGATCTAGGCGTGTGCGGTATCAATTTTGAATAAATTTGGACCCTGAATTCAATGAGACAGGTCCCGTAACGATTGGAGCCCACCGGAAAAGGTTATGGTCAAAATGGGTATAAATCTACCTTTTTCGAATGTGGGTTCCCAAAATTTCTGGTACCCTGGCGGGTGGGTCCAATTTTCCACTAAATTTTGGACACTGAATCGATTTGAATGAGTCTCCAAGTTGCTAATCCAAGGAATAACTAACCCTTGTTAAAGAATTTGCAGCAATTTTTTTTTGTCCATATATTTAATTCAAGACACTCCAGTTTCTAGTATTACAGTATTACGTTATAAAATTAAAAATTTTTATTTAAAATACAAAATACAAAAAACCAGTTGAATCAGCCGTTAAAAAACCCCATCAGCCTCCAGTAGTTAAACTCATTTCCGAATCTTCATAGCCGTTTTCTTAATGACACTTTTTGGGTTCATGTTCCAAACTAACGACATAAAATGTCAAATTTCGATGAACTGACGCTCATTAGTTTACATGTCCCAACTTCGTAGAACTACTTTGAAATCGCGCTCAAAGAGAGCTCTGGTGTTCTCACTACCTTGAGTAATGACAGCAAGTCCATGAGTTGGACTTGTAGCGACCCTAAATCACAGACCACTTCTTCCACTAAAAACCACGTGGCAATGGTGAATTCTCTTCAAATCATTGCAGAAACAAATTAAACTGCAATAAAATTTATTTACCTACACATAACAGAAGACAAAGAAGTAATGGTCGCTTAAATCAAATCTAACCAGCATGAGGTTGTAATTGCTGTTACATCAGCTGTATTAAGGTAGTTTTCATTCGTGCAGGTTTCCATACGTGTGGAATAACCTGCTGTTCTGTTAGGCTTTGTTGCTGATTCGTTCCATGTTCACGGAATCAAAATAACGGTTCAGTGGTTGGTTGCTGGCGTATGTTTCTTTCTATTCCAAAAAATCGAATCATATAAGTGTTTTCCTTCGTGTAAATTATGACTCGTTAATCGTCTACATAACGTCAGTAATGGATAAGCACCGGTACGTAGTTCTCGCTTGCTTTGTAAACAAAACGTCCATCAAGGTCTGCAAAGGGCTGTTTTCACCTGTACTTTTGATAAGATCTTCTTCCCATTAAAATTCTTACAGCATTTCGGTGGTTTTCATTTTCATTTTGTGCTTTATTGTCATAGTTATCGCCCAAGTTTCGATTTACTAGGGACGAATCTTAATTCGTGCTTTTGCTAGTTGCTACACGTCGCCTTTACTTCAATTTAGCCTCGATAAGATTTCAACTCTTTATAAATTGATGACAAATCTGATGTAAAACTGAATATTTTTCAGGTTTTCCTTGTTACTTTTGGAGCCGGGTGAAATATATTTCGAGGACTTCAGCGTACATATGCAAGTGACAAGCGATGAAAAAGGAGCGCCAGTGCAGAATTCTCCATCGCTCATTGGTCGTCTAAAAGTATGTTCGAAATCTATAGTTTTCGATCCTCAAGACCATCACCGCGCCATCATTAAGATCCTTCTTAAAGAATGCGTCACAATCGATCGTTATTTAGACAAAGCAAGCGAGTAAGAACTTATATGCCATCGATTCGTATTCTGAATGCATATGTAATGTATGAGTACAACGTACAATGAATGATTTTTCCTCTTTTTAAAGAAATATCCTTCATTTTTTGCTTTGCAGGACTACGCCACACCGACCAGGATACCTTACAATTGTTCAGGGATACGTTCCAGATTTCCAAGCTGGGTAAGTAGTACAATCAGACCATTTTCCCCTTCAATTCATACCCACCGTTCAATAGTCCGTTGCTACCTGAAAGGGATTGAATGCGATATTTGACCTGTTGTGAAGAAGTTTAGCCATTACCAGGGGCAATATTCATTCTTGAGGCGGTTCAATGACACTACAAGAGACACAACTCGCTTTAAATTCAGTGGTGAACGTTGTTTCCTTCCTTCACCTCGTTTTTGTTGCAGGAATGAGTCGAACACAAATGTACTTCAAGTTGTATGCAAACAACACGCAGAAATATTTGAAGGAAACATACTTGCTCCGTACAAGTTTAAAAACGTAAGTGCCCTGGAGGTGACTTCTGCAATAATGAGTATTGTCATTAAGGCCAATGGGAAGGTTTCACAATTGAATTTCGCCTTTGGTTACTCATTTTGGGGAGAGAAAAAAAAACCCTGCAAATTTTTACACAGGGGTGGGTTATTCCTCGGACCAGGAGCAGGAAGACTCATTACAATCGATTCAGCGTCAAAAATTTAGTTGAAAATGATACCCCCACACGCTTGAGTACCAGAAATCTCGAAAACACACGTTCGAAATGGGTAGATAGATACCCATTTTGACCCATAACTTCTTCCGGTGGGCGCCAATCGTTCTGGGACCCTTTCCAATCGATTCAGGGTCAAAAATTTAGTTGAAAATGATACCCCACACGCTTGAGTACCAGAAATCTCGAAAAGGGTAGAAAGATACCCATTTTGACCCATAACCTCCTCCGGTGGGCGCCAACCGTTCTGGGACCCATCTCATTGGATTCAGCGTACAAAGTTTAGTGGAAAATAATACCCCATGCGCCTAAATCGCCAAAAATCTTGAAAACCCATTTTCAAAGTACACATTTTGACCCCTACCCCGCCCAAATTTGGTCCTAACGGGCTAAAACGTTTTAGGACTGACTAGAGTTGAAAACGGGTCCCTGACCAAAATTTCAGATTTTTAGAAAATTATCAAAAAAGTCAAATGTCTGACCACCGTCCACGCCGTTTTTGGTAGAAGATAGTTTTTCTAAAAATCTGAAATTTTGCTCAGGGGTTCGTTTCTGGCTCATAACGGTCCTCAAAACATTTCTGCCCGATCGGACCAAATTAGGGGGTTGTAGGGGGCAGAGGAAATTGTATTTTTCGAAAAATGGCTTTTTGGTAATTTATGCATATTGGGTATCATTTTCCACTAAATTTTGGACGCTGAAACCAATGGGACCGGTCCCAGACCGATTAGCGCTCGCTGGAGGGTGGGTTGGGGTCAAATGGGTACCTACCAACCTTTCAAGATTTCTGGTACCTAGGTGTATACGGTATCTTATCCACAGATTTATGGACGTATCGATTGGAATGAGTCTCCACGCTTCTGGTTCGAAGAATAACCAACCTATGCGAATGAATTGCTAGACGAAGGGTTGTACAGGAGGCGGTCGATAACCAGAGTCAGCAGGAGGTTCGAGGCAGAGATGGTGGAAGTGCTGATTCTTGACGGTAGAGAGAGGCGAAGAAAGGACGTCGATGAAGGGAGGGGACGTAGAGAGAACGTTCACTTGGCGAGGGATACGGCCTAAAGAACAGTGGTACAGGTAGTTTGTGGCAGAAAAGGGGACTGCAAACGGCATAGCAGAGCGAGGCGAGGCACAGAGAAACCAACATGAGCCAGAAGAGCAGGGACATTGATGCGACCTGAGAGCAGACCATACAGGAATGACACATCGGCACATAGGCAGTGGTTGCTCGGGGACAGGAGGTTGTTGTAGCGAGCCAGCTCGTCGTAGGTAGACGTCTCGAGGGGGATGGATAACTTGTAAGGCATGTACCGAAGAAAATCCCGAAAAACACGATCAATCTGCTCAGAGTGACACTCGTAGTGGTGGCTCCAAATCACCGATGCATACCCCAGGACAGGCTGCACAAGTCTTGTAGAGAGAGATGAGGGCTGATGCTTCAGAAAAGTCTCGGGTATTGCGCTTGATGAAGCAAAGTATGCGCATGCCACGGGATGCTTCCTGTGCTATATGGCCAGAGAAGGAGAGCTTAGAGTCCAATAGCATGCCGAGGTCAACAATGGCATCCCTCCTGGGGAGTTCCATTCCATTGATATGAGTGAAACAACGGATGTTAGAGGAATAACTCAAAATCATGACTTACAAATGCAAGTTTTAATAGTTTTGACTACATAAATATACGTTTTTAATCCCGCACTATATTTTCCAGGTTAAACAAACATTTCTGTTTTCCTTGAATTACGCCCATATCAAAGACTGTTTGCCTCTGGTGAGCCAACTCTACCGCGCCTCAACGCTGCCAGCCTCAGATCAAAATCACATGGTATCGTATCATGAAATCATCAATCATTTCCACGTATCTTTTCTAAAGTCATTAATCATTGTTTTCATGAACGATAATTTTAATAGAATTACTTTAAATCCCTCCTCAGGTGGCGGCTATTGAAAGGTCACGTCAAAATCTCGTCAAATTTGACCCGTTGTGGTTACACGATCTCGACGAGAAAATCGTTTTAGAAACCACAGGCCACAAAGTGACGCCCCTTGTGATGAACCATGGTCGAATCGTTTTGTCGACCACTACTTTGTACTATCAACCTTTCAACAAAATCGAACCGGTAACGAAATACCTCGGTTGCACTTTTAAAAAGAAGTTTGTTCGTGTTTCTCTTATCACTTGAATTTTGTTTCCAGTATCACATTTTGAAAATTAGTCTTCCGGATATAAAGCACATTACAAAGAGGCGGTTCCTCCTTCAACACGTTGTAAGTAGTTGTTTTTGTGCTGTTGAATATGATAATAGTTATAGGAAAATATTGCAATAATGGGGTGTACCCATGCTGCCGACCAAAGTAGAAAAGCCGTAGAGAATGAAGAAATCCTTGTTTTGATAAAACGGGTGTTTTCTGCCCTTAAAACTCTAATTTATTCACCCTTTTGCGTCTTGTAAGGTTATTCTTTGAATAGTCAACCAATAATTTCGTGCGAAAAAAACCAATCTCTCCTATTCGGCGCCCAAAATTTTTTTCTGGACGTTTCACTGTGTCCAGATCGAAATAAGCAAATGTGCGTCCGACGTCCACGCCGTTTTTGGTAGTAGAAAATTTTCTAAAAATCTTAAATTCAGGTCAGGGACCCGTTTCCGGCTGTAGTTGGGTTTTGAAACTTTTCAGCCCGATCGGACCGAATTTGGGGGGAGGGGAGAGAGGTTGGGAGTGCCTTCAGTTTCAGAGGCTTGCAAGGAGGAATTTGGTGACGCTCTTCTGAGTGCCAGGTCATCGGGGTATTTGAGGGAACGAGGATGCCGACCTACTCGCCAAGCGGGGGTCGGCGTCCTCTCCTATTGGTCTGAGCCTTGGGTTGGGACCTCCAAATGCTACCTGAACCAGAAGGTCGAATTATGGGAGCACTCACAAGTGGCAGAGGCAACCTGGCCTCAGGCAGTCCAAGCTCCTTACCTCACCAAACTCAAAGAGGGCAAAGACCCCTCTCACGTTGAACAGGAGGGCGCTTAGAATCCTCACCTCTATGTACACTGGTCGTTGCCCTCTCAGGTTAAATATATGAGCAACAAGAAAACAATAACTCTTCTCAAATATGTCTGCGTCGTTTGTTTTTCAGGGCCTTGAAATAAGTTATAAGGACACCCATTTGTACCTATCGCTCAAGTCAAAACCTGATCGAGACAATCTCTGTCGATGCATCCTCGAACAGCCATGTTTGAAACTCAGTGAACCTGAACAGGAATTTATGACTTTGCAATGGCAGAACGGAGCCATTTCCAACTACGACTACCTTTTATACCTCAACAGGTACCATCCTATTGACGTCAAGCATTGTTTTCTACCACTTTCTGAAATTTGGTTTGCATGATACGACGATAAAACCATTTTATCGCGTCCAAATTTCGGTTTATTATTTCTTAAGATCGTATCACGAGGTACCACTGTATAATGATTATATGACATGAAATTGAAAGCTTCGCAGTCGTGTTACTATTTTGAGTTATTTATATTTGAGAAAAACACGAAAACGATATGAGTCTACCTCATTGAAATGGTTGTAGTCCATCCGACGTCCCGGCATTTCGGTAGTAGAAAATTTTCTAAAAATACGAAATTTTAGTCATGTGCCTTTATTTGGTTCTAGTTTGTCATCGAAACTCTTCAGCCTGATCGGACCAAATTTGGGTGGGGTAGGAGTCATAATGTATGTTTCGAAAAATGGATTTTTGACAATTTAGGCCTGTAAGGGATCATTTTCCACAGAATGTTGGACGCTGAATCCAATGGAATGAGCCCTGGGCCGATTTGTGCCCTTTGGGGGTAAGTATAGGTCCAAATGGGCACCTACTTACCCATTTTGAAAATGGATTTTCGTGATTTGGGGGTTCCTGGGCACTCCACACTCACTGTTATCCCCCATACTCTTGCTCCAAGAAATAATAAACCATTGTAGAAGAATTCGCTTGTTTTAATAATTATTTATTTAGATTTGTGTTGTCATTTTAGCAAGGCTGACCGTACGTTTAACGATCTGACGCAGTACCCAGTTTTTCCTTGGGTAATATCAGATTACACGTCGCCGCAACTAGATATCCACAACCCTAGAACATTTAGAGACTTGTCAAAACCTATCGGTGCCCTCAACCTTGAACGATTTCAAAAACTAAAAGTGAGTGAATTTAAAAAAAAATGTTTTTTAAAATTTATTTATTATATTTATATGAAATGGGGGACCCGGTGAAGGATGGCTTGGGCTAGTTGCCGCATATTAATGGTGACATAAAGGACACAAATTCTTTCAAAAGTACAAATGATTCATTATAATAAGATTTAAAGATTGATTTACCTTTGTTTTTGGTTTAATTGCAGGAGCGATACGATGAGATGCCTCCACCGCAGTTCCTCTACGGTTCCCACTACTCAGCTCCTGGTTTTGTACTGTTTTATCTCGTTCGCAAATATCCTCACTACATGTTGTGCTTGCAAAATGGCCGATTTGAC
This sequence comes from Cyrtorhinus lividipennis, assembly GCA_019603395.1. Lineage (NCBI taxonomy): Eukaryota > Metazoa > Arthropoda > Insecta > Hemiptera > Miridae > Cyrtorhinus > Cyrtorhinus lividipennis. The sequence continues at coordinate 370,435 of CM034006.1, read as the reverse complement.
CATCCAGACCGCATGTTCAACAGGTAATACGCGTCACATTCTCACATAGAAACAGACAAATAGGCCCATATACGTTAAAACGTTCCATTCTAGTGTGGCTGACGTCTGGCGAAACGTACAAACGAACATGTCCGATTTTAAAGAACTCGTACCGGAATTTTATGACGTCCTAAATGAAGGGGATTTTCTCGATAACACCAAAGGAATTCAATTCGGTTATCGACACGACGGTGCCAAAGTAAATGACGTCACGCTTCCTCCTTGGGCCGAAGGTAACGTACTTTCTACCAATTAGCACTCACTATATAAATATAATTAGTTACAAAATATACCTTACCGATAATTTATCGTTTTGTTCCTTAGACAGAATGGATTTTGTGAAAAAGCTTCGCGAAGGCCTTGAATCTCCGTACGTTTCGGCTAATTTGCACAATTGGATTGATCTCATTTTTGGCTATAAGCAGAGAGGGGAGGAGGCGGCCAAAGCCAACAATGGTAAGTTTATGGGAAACCTGATTTATACCTGGTTGAGTTAGTGCCGTAAGGCCTTCTGTTCCACTCTCCCCCATTATAGGCACCTTCATAGGGTGAAGCCCTCGGGCTAGGGTGCGCCTCAACCACGACCCCCGCGAACGGTCCATTATTTCGGACCGTAGTTTCCTACCTCAATTGGGGAGGCTGGCCGGTGAGGCTTTGCCGAAGCACTGCCTCTGTGGCCAGGGGCTCCTCCCCACCCGCGGTACCAGTTTGGAAGGATACAGGTTTGTCAGTGCCCTGACGACCCTTACTTCCTTAAAGGGCTAACTGGCTGATAGCCCCGTGACAGAGGCTTTGTACCTGTCACTACCGTTTTATGAAATGCCAGAGGTTTCCCTCTTCTCCCCAAGTGGTCCAGATACCTGTTCCACTCAGAGAGTAGCACCTCATAGGATGCGGTCCTGTGCGGGCCTGTGCTGCATACATCCGTGCAGGATGTACCAATACAGACCGGCTCTGGGAGTTGAGATGCAACACTCGGGAACCACTCTGCTTAAGTGGTAGTGCAAGCTAGAATGCACGAACTACCGCAAGTCGGTACTTGGGGGGAGTAGTTTACTACTCCCTATCCAAGCCCTGCTGAATGAAGGGACAATCATTCCAGTCTGTTCAGACTGTATCCTCACTGCATGCAGTGGGGGGGAGAAGCATAACCCGTGGGGTGAGCTCTCCTTATAATTGTGGCTCACTTCCTTGCATTGGGGTGAGAAACACATTGGACTCTGTTCCACTCTCCCCCTATTAGCCAGTTAGCCCTTAAAGGAAGTAAGGGTCGTCAGGGCACAGACAAACCCGTATCCTTCTAAACTGGTACCGCGGGTGGGGAGGAGCCCCTGGCCTCAGAGGCAGTGCTTCGGCAAAGCCTCACCGGCCAGCCTCCCCAATTGAGGTAGGAAACTACGGTCCGAAATAATGGACCGTTCGCGGGGGTCGTGGTTGAGGCATACCCTAGCCAGAGGGCTTCACCCAATGAAGGTGCATATAATGGGTAGGCCTGTGCTGCATACATCCGTGTAGGATGTACCAATACAGACCGGCTCTGGGAGTGGAGATGCAACACTCGGGAACCACTCTGCTGAAGTGGGAGTGCAAGCTACAATGCGCGAACTACCGCAAGTCGGTACTTGGAGGGGGGGGGGGGGTAGTAAACTACTCCCTATCCAAGCCCTGCTTTTTTATTTTATTTTATTCCACTCTCCCTGGACAAAAATCATCATTGGTTATTCCTCGGTCCAGCAGCATGGAGACTCATACAGCATCGTTTCCGCGCTGTCCACGCCTACTTTGGTAGTAGAACAATTTCTAAAAATCTGAAATTTGGGTCAGGGGTCCGTTCCCGGGTCTAGTAGGTCCTCAATACTTTTCAGCCCGATCGGACCAAATTTGGTAATATAATAGTAGTTCTAAAAGTGTTAACAGCTCCAAGCAGGTAGTTTGTTTGCTAAGATTGAGTGATACAGGCGGACCGGGAGGACTTCCAAAGAAACAGGTCGCTACCCGATTGGCTAGTTCAGCATAATGGCTGGCTACATGCGAGGGAATCTTTTTGTCTCTAACCAATGTTCAATAGGAGATTTTGGATATTGGGTGGGTGGAGGGGTGTGGTACCCTCCATTCCAGAGCCACACTACGATCCTGTTGTATGTTATCATTTTCCACTATGTTATCAGTTTCCACTGTGACGCTGAATCGATTAAGATGAGTCCAGAACACTCCACACTCATAGTTTTCCAAATACCCTTACACTTGTTAGAAGAATTTCCAGCGTTTTCATTCCTTGTTCATTTCAGCAAATGTCTTCTTTCTTTTCAGTGTTTTATTACTTGTGCTACGAAGGGTCGGTAGACTTGGAAGGGATCACAGACTGGAACGAAAGACACGCCAAAGAGGTGCAAATCATGGAATTTGGACAAGTGCCTAAACAAATCTTCACTCTTCCTCACCCTAGGCGGACCACAGGGCTCCCACCTTCGCTTCCATCAACGGACGGTAGGTTTTTGTAAATTGAGAAACCTGAATGAGATCCCATCGTACAATGTAAGTAGTCATGTTGTGTTGTTTCAGTCAGTTGGAGAGACATCGAGAATTTGACCGTATCCGCCGAACTTCCTTGTCACAAGTCAGCCGTGACGTCGTTATGTTTGTCGCCTGACGGAAGACTTGTGGCGTCTGTTAGTTACGACTCGATGCTGAAAATCCACAATACCGTGTCAGCGACGAGGGAGCGTTCCGTCATTTTGTCGTCACTTCCTCTCACGGCTGTTCTGATGCTGCACGAAGGCGCTACCGTGGTCGCGGCATCGATGGATTCCACGCTGTCAGTACCGCTTGATGATGTTTGAATATTAATTGGACGCATTCGGGAATGCTGCAGCATCTTTTTCTACAAAAGGGGAATCAAATTTCCCGCCTGAATTATTACATTTCACATATCCGTTCCTAACTTGATGGACAACCTGGGCTGTCAACTTGCATGTTGGAGTGAATGTAGACTGTAGGGCGGTTGGTGGACAGAGCCTCATGTTGGCAACCTAGTTGCAACCTGGGGACGGGTCGACAACAAGCTAGACAACATCAGTTGTTCTTCACACTCTGAACGCACCGTTCCGTCGTATTTCCTGGAGTTTTATCGACAAATTGAGCCCAACGATAACATGGGCAGCCAGGAAAAGATGAGCTAAAGCTGAAGCTCAAAAACTAAATTGCTACTCATTTTGAAAATTCAAGGATTCATCACCTAGCATGCCTAGAAGGTGACTCATGTTGGCAACCTGGCCAACATGATGAACTTATGGTCCACCTCAACGTCGTGTTGAGAACCCAGATTGTCTACCAAGTTGATCGTCTATGGGCCGCTAAAGCGTTGCTCAATGAAAAACGCTGCAAACTCTTCATCAATGGTTTATTATTCCTTAAAGCTAGCGTCTGGGGAAAGCAGTTGTGTCCAGGGCTCATTCTAATTGTTTTAGCATTAATAAATGTAAAGGAAAATGGTACTTCACGCGCTCAACTCATCAAAATTCTTAAAACCCCTCACGAAATGGATAGTTAGGTACCCATTTTGACCCATACCCACTTCTGGTGGGCGCCAATCGGTGCAGGACAAATCTCAATGGATTCAGCACTCAAACTTTGGTGGAAAATGATACCCCACACGCCTATATCGCCGAAAATCTCAAAAATCCACTTTTCAAAAATACATTTTTTACCCATATCACCTTCGAATTTGGTTCGATTGGGCTGAAAAATGTATAGGACCAACTAGAGCCAAAAACGGGTTTCTGACCGAAATTTCAGATTTTTACAAAATTGTCTACTACTGAAAACGGCGGACAGACATTTTGTCTTCGATTGGAATAACCAACCGAACCCCAATGTGTATCCCTTCCACGCCGGACGGGGGTAGTGAAAATTTTTCAAAAAAATCTGACATTTTGGTCAGAGACCCGTTTCCTGCTCTAGTTGGTCCTTGAAACATTTCAGCCCAATTGGACCAAATTTGGGCGGTATAGGGGTCAAAATGTGTTATTTGAAAAAATGGATTTTCGAGATTTTTGGCGATCCAGGCGTGTTGGGTATCATTTTCCACTGAATTTTGGACGCTAAATCCAATGAAATGATTCCCAGAACGATTGGCACCCACCGAAAGAGGTTATAGGTAAAAACGCTGCAAATTCTTACACAGGGGTAGGATATTCGTCAGACCAGGCGCATGGAAACTTATTTAAAACATGGGGGAAATGGGGAAAACGGTGGGTGCGGCGGGTCCTAGACCCATTCCAATCGATTCAGGATCCAAAATTTAGTGGAAAATGATACCCCACACGCCCAGGTACCAAAAATCTCGAAAACGCATATTCAAAATGGGTAATATATACCCAATTTGACCCATAACTTCTTCCAATGCAGAACCGAACGTTCTGGGATCCATTTCATTGGATTCAGCGTCCAAAATTTAGTGGAAAATGATACTCCACTCGCCTAGATCGACCAAAATCTCAAAATTCATTTTTCAAAAAACACATTTTGACCCCTACCCCGCCCAAATTTGGTCCGATCGGGCTGAAAAGCTTGGAGGATCGTTCTAGGCCGGGAACAGACCCCAGACCCAAATTTCAGATTTTTAGAAAATTTTCTACTACCAAAAACGGCGTGGACGGCGGACGGCGGATGGCGGACGGCGTACGGCGGACGGACATTGACCTTTTTTGATCTAGACACCATGAAACGTCCAGAAAAAAATTTTGAGCCGAATCGGAGAGGTTGACCATTTGCATGAAAACATAGGTTGATTATTCAAGGAATAACCAACCAAAATGGGTATCTATCTACCCATTTTGTATGTGTTTTCAAGATTTCTGGTACCTAGGCGTGTGGGGTATCATTTTCCACTAACTTTTTGACCCTGAATCGATTGGAATTGGTCCGGGACCCACCACACCCACTGTTTCTATTATCCCCATGTTGAAGAAATAAGTCCTTTCAGATATACTATTAATACTTAACAAAATATTATTATAAGTTGTTTCATGTAATACGAGTATGTAACGACGGCCTTGGGCCAGAGCGTACCATGCTGAGTTGTATTGGTGTTATGTATATTATGTAAATAAACATGTTACTCGTTCATTCACTTTTGACCATGTGCAGCACTGCAATAAAAGTGTTTCTTCTTGCCGTTACAGAATTGTTTACGACGTTGAGTGCGGCAGAATTATCGAGTCTGTCCGCGGCCATGAAGACGCAGTTTCCTGTTTGGCTTTCATTCCTCCATCTTTCCTCCTCACGGGCTCATGGGACTCGTGCGTCCGAGTTTGGGGTCTTCGCAAGCCTCTCACGTGAGTTCTACGTACCCGTGAAGTGATATTGAATACGATCCACTGGGTTGCCAACACCGTTAAGCTTTGAATGAGGTGGTTACGCGTAGTCATAAGTCGATTTTTTAAACGAAATCTCCCTCTGGAGCATATTATATGAGTTGCAAAGTGATCAGAACTCACTTTTATCCTCTAGGTTTTAGTAAAGGAAGCGGTATCACAAAATTGTCTGCCACCCTAACGAAATTAGTCAGATCGGTGGTTCTTCTTCTTCCGTGTCCTGCTGGCACAACCAATTGTCAAGGGGCGCGGAGGCAGCAGATAACCGACCAGTTGAAGCGTTATTCTTTGGATTTTGTCTGTTGACGGTTGGTGACATAGCTTGGAGGAACCCAGTAAATCTTGGTCATGATTAATGAATTTTGGCTCTGAATCCATTAAGACCATTCGGTCCTGGACCGATCGGAGCACACTACTGGTGGGTATGGGTTAAAATAGGAACCCGTTCTCTTAGTTTGAGAGTGGATTTCGAGATTTTCGGGGTGCAGGGTATCATTTTTCACTAAATTTTGGACGCTGAATGCATTGAGACTAGTCTCACATCAATGGGCGAGTTCGGGTCAGAAGGAATACCTAACTACCTACCGAAATGAGCCCAGGACACCCCACACTCACTGTTTCCCCCATAATCTTGCTCCAAAGTATAACCCATGGAATAAGTATTAATACTTATTCCATGAGTATAACCAACAACTGTGGCAGAATTTGACTGCTCCATTAGTTTGCCAACTCCCGCTAGACCTCAGCACAGTTGTGATACACCCCCCCCCCCCCCCGTTATCACTATTAGCCCTTATAGTAGTAACAAACTAACATGTTTTACATTCGTTGTTGATTACTTTTCCTGCTCTCGGTCTTCTAGTTCTTTCCAAAATTAGTTATTCAAGTTCACCAGTTTTTTTTTCTAGCCCTTAATGCTCATTCTTTGGTAGACTTCCTTTGTGTTGAATTGTTAACATTGTTGTGTCTGCATAGACGTTGGTGTTGGACCACATCAGAGCCGCTCTAAATGTGGGTACCCAATAGGACTACAATGAGGAACACTGCTATAATAGTGAAAACAGGGTTGCTATCAAAGAAGGAATATGACTGCCCTGATGCCGAGTGGGGCTTGGCGAACTAATGGTGCAGTTGACCCCAGATGTTCATTAGAATTTTCAGCGCTTTATGTCTGTATTCAGTTTGTGTTTGTGTGGCTAGGAGCCATTTTTCTGCTTATGACATCCTATCATGACGTACTATCGACTATAGCCAGTTGGTAATAAAAATAATATGTAGGTGTTGCTGCCTGGCGGAGAAGAAGCAAAAAGTGGGGAACGTCTTCTGTTTGTATGATTTTTCTCCCCTACAAATGTCAGCACTGAATCGTCTCGCAAAAATTGATAAGCACCGCTGGGTACACACAAGCAACAAACGGCGGACCACTGTTGCCAACCCAACAACAAAAGTTTCATCTTTTTTCCAAGCGCTCTGCTTTAATGTGCCTCTTCAATCAACAGACAAGCTATATCAGCTCTTGAGATAATCTTTAACACCAGTACAACATTGTTATTTAACCACATTTTGCTCTGTTCAAATTCAATCTGACCACTTATACATCATTTTTCGTTATGTTACAGGGCCATCAAACCTGCTTCGGACCTGATCGCTCAACTTGATCACGATTCTCGTGTTACAGCGATGGCGACTAATCGGTAAATATCATGTTCTTAAGAGATTTGAATGGTAGGAGAGTTTAGGTTTTCTTGTAGGCACTTGAACCTTTGCGCTTGGCTCAGAGTCTAAACGCTGCAAATTCATTCACAGGGGTTGGTTATTCTTCGGACCAGCAGCATGGAGACTCATTCCAATCGACACAGCGTCCAAAATTTAGTGGAAAATGATACCCCACACGCCTAGGTATCCAAAATCTCAATAACCCACATTCGAAATGGGTACATTAATACCCTTTTTGACCCATAACCTCTTCCGGTGGGCGCCAATCATTTCAAGACCCGTCTTATTGAATTCAGCGTCCAAAATTTAGTCGATTTGCGCTCACCGGAAGAGGTTATGGATCAAAGTGAGTATCTATCTACCCATTTCGAATGTAGGTTATTGAGATTTTGGGCGTATTCTCGATTGTGATGCTGTTTGGGGTTCCTTTCATTAGACAGCAACACGAAAACGAAATTATAACGTGTTTTCTCAATTGTGTTGCTAATTCGGGTTCCTTTCATTAGAAAGCAACACGAAAACGAAATCATAACGATTATTCTTGCTTATGTTGCTGTTTCGGGTTCCTTTTATTGGACAGCAACACGAAAAAAAAATCCTAACGTGTTTTCTCAATTGTGTTGCCGTTTCGGGTTCCTTTCATTAGACAGCAACACGAAAACGAATTCCTAGGGAGTATTCTTGCTTAGGTTGCTGTTTCGGTTTCTTTTCATTGGACAGCAAACAAAAACAAATTCCTCACGAATATTCTCGTTTGGGTTCCTTTCATTAGACAGCAACTCGAAAACGAATTCCTAACGAGTGTTCTTAATTGTGTTGCTGCTTCGGGTTCCTTTTACCTGTTTTAAATCTTTCCGATTCGGCCCAAAATTTATTTCTGGACGTTTCGAGGTGTCTAGATCAAAATCTAAATCAAACCGTCCGCCGTCCACGCCAACTTCGGTGGTAGAAATTATTCAAGAAATCTGAAATTTTGGTCAAGGGTCCATTCATGGCTTTAGTTGGTCCTCGAAACCTCGAAACCAATGGGATGGGTCCCAGACCGATTAGCGCCCGCTGGGGGTCAAAATAGTTATTGATTGCCCATGTTGAATATGTGCTTTTGAGATTTCTGCTACCCAGGCGTGTAGGGTATGATTTTCCACTAAATTTTGGAAGCTGATTCCAATGAGACAGGTCCCGGAACGATTGGCGCCCTCTGGATGAGGTTATGGGTCTAAATGGGCGCCTATCTACCCATTTCGAATGTGTGATATTTCTGTAACCTATGCATGTGGGGTATCATTTCCCACTAAATTTTGGACCCTGAATCGATTGGAATTGGTCCGGGATCCACCACACCCACTGTTTCCATTTTCTCCTTGTTAAGGAAATGAGTCTCCATGCGCCTGGTCCAAGAAATAACCAACCCGTGTATTTTTTTTTTTTTTTTCCAATGAAGCCCATTTGAGTGAACCAGGCATTCCGTTACGATGACTTTGTCTTGTAAAATTCGTTAAATAATTTTCGCGTTTCCTTTTCCCAGGCTCTTCACTTTGCTTGCCACTGGCACTGACGAAGGGGACGTCTTCTTGTGGTCACTTAAATCTTTCTCTATAGTCAAAAACCTCCCAGGTAAGACCGGACAACTTAAATTAACACATAATTGTTATGCCTTGAGTTCACGTTATAGTTGAAACTTTGAAAGAAATAATTATTCACAGGTCACAAGGAATCGGTTAACGGTATCGACTTTTCACCGGACGGAACTCGATTGGTGACGTGTTCGGACGACAGAACTTTGAAGGTTTTTGACTTGTGCACGGGAACGGTCGTCTTTTCAAAATGCCTCGTTCAGAAGCTGAAGTCAGTTTTGGTGTCGAATATTTTATTAGGCAGTATTCCAAATTTCAGTTCATTTTGACGAATTAAATTCCAACTTTTTAGGTGTCTCGTCTGGGATGGGAAAACTCTCCTCGTTGGTGGTGCGCAGGGAAACATTTACTTGTGGGACCTTGTGAATGTCGCTCTTGTTAAGGAATTCCAAGCACACACAGGTGAGGATCGTTCATTGGGTACACCGTCGGCGCCGTTTTTTGGCGGTAAAAAATTTAAAAAAATAAAAAAAAAAAATTTGGTCAGACCTTTTTTCGGCGCCTGGTTTTCAGAATTTTTCAGCCGAATCGGTCCAAATTTGGGGAGATTATGCGTGAAAATGTGATTTGTGATACTCGATCACATCATTTTCCACCACATTTTTGACGCTGAATACATTGAGACCGATTGACTTTCACTAGAGGGGGATATGGGTCAAACTGGTGTACCGTACGTACCTGTTTCGAAAGTGGGGTTTCGAGTTCTTTGGGTACTTAGGCTTATAAAGATGAAGACTCGAACTTTACGATAGTTAAAGGTGTCACTTGTTCGGTTTTACTTCATTAATCAGTTGAAAATCTCAACTTTAGAACATTTTTAACAACTACGAAAAAATTGTTTTCTAAATATAATTTTTAGAGCAAATTTATGGGGAAAATAGTGAGTGTGGAGTGGTCCCGGATTCTTTCCAATCGATTCAGCATCCAAAATGTAGTGGGACATGATACCCCACACGCCTAGGTATCAGAAATCTAAAACCCCACTTTTGAAATAGGTTGATATATATTCATTTTAACCCATACCCACCTCCGAGGGCGCCAATTGGGCGCCAGGGCCCATCTGAATGGATCATCCACAATTTACTGGAATAAGGCACTCGACCGATAGGGCTGAAAAGTTTTGAGGACCAACTATAGCCCAAAACGGGTCCTTGATAAAAATTTAATATTTTAGAACATGTTCTACTACTAAAAACGGTGCGATCAGTCAATCTTGTCAAGAGATTCCAATCGATTCAGGGTCCAAAATTTAGTGAAAAATGATACCCTACACGCCTAGGTTCCAGAAATCTCGAAAACATACATTCGAAATGGGTAAATAGGTACCCATTTTGACCCATAACCACATACAGAGGGCGCCAATCGTTCTGGGACCCATTTCATTGGATTCAGCGTCCAAAATTTAGTGAAAAATGATTTACTACTCGCCTAGATCGCCCAAAATCTCGAAAATCCATTTTTCAAAAAACACATTTTGACCGTTACCCGGCCCAAATTTGGTCCGATTGGGTTGGAAAGTTTTGAGGACCAACTAGAGGCGGAAACGGGTGCGTGACCAAAATTTCAAATTTGTAGAAAATTTTCTACTACCGAAAACGGCGCGGACTGTGCACGGCGTACGGACATTTGACTTTTGGTTGGTTATCCCTTGAATAATCAACCTATGTTTTCATGATAATGGTCAACCTCTCCGATTCAGCTCAAAATTTTTTTCTGGACGTTTCATGATGTCCTGATCAAAAAAGGTCAATGTCCGTCCGCCGTCCGCCGTCCATTGTCCACGCCGTTTTTGGTAGTAGAAAATTTTCTAAAAATCTGAAATTTGGGTCAGGGGTCTGTTCCCGGCCGAGACGGATCCTCGAAACTTTTCAGCCCGATCGGACCAAATTTGGGGGAAGTAGGGGTCAAAATGTGTTTTTTGAAAAATGGATTTTCGAGATTTTGGGCGATCTAGGCGAGTAGGGTGTCATTTTCCACTGAATTTTGGACGCTAAATCCAATGAAATGATTCCCAGAAAGATTGGCACCCACTGGAAGAAGTAATGGGTCAAATTGGGTATTTATTACCTATTTTGAATATGTGTTTTTGGGATTTCTGCTACCTAGGCGTGTGGGGTATAGTTTTCCACCAAAGTTTGGACGCTGAATCCAATAAAATGGGTCCCAGAACTATTGGCACCCACTGGAAGAAGTTATGTGTCAAATTGGGTATATATTACCCATTTTGAATATGTGTTTTCGGGATTTCTGGTAGCTAGGCGTGTGGGGTATCATTTTCCACTAAATTTTGGACGCTGAATTCAATGATGTGTGTCCCAGAACGATTGGCACCCACCGGAAGAAGTTATGGGTCAAAATTGGTATGTATCCACCCATTTTGTATGTGTCAGGATTTCTGGTGCCTAGGCGTGTGGGGTATCATATTCCACTAAATGTTGGGCCCTGAATCGATTGGAATGGGTCTGGGACCCGCCACACCCACTGTTTCCCCCATTCGAGGAATAACCAACCCGTGTGTAAGAATTTGCAGATTTTTTTTTATCTAAACTCCTTGAAACGCCCAGAAAAAGGAGAGGTTGACCTTTTTCATGAAAATATAGGTTGATTATTCAAGGAATAACCGACCAAAATCAGTTGTTATTTTTATCTGTTTAGTTGAATAAAAATTTAACGTCATTCGACATGTCTAATTTGTGATAAACTTGGATTAAAACTCGATTGACACCCATATCTATTATCAAACAATTTTAATTTAATTACAGGGGCGGTATTGTGCATTTGCGCGTCCGACGACGGTGGTGTCGTCATCACAGGTGGCGAAGATAAAAAAGTAAAGATCTGGAGGTGAATCTCCTCTCGTTCAGACACACAAAAGGCTGTATCTTCTTCCTCTCTTTCTTAAGACACGTTGCAATACATGATGTGATCGAAATATTTTTAGTTTTGGAATTTTACTTTGTTTTTGACTCCGAAAGTTGTTAAATTTGAATAAAAATGAGTTTTTCTATATGTTCCAATTTATTCATTTCCAACGTCTGCTATTATCTTCCAATATATCCACTTGGCTCTTGTGTGAATGTTATGTCGTAATCATCGCCTTTGTGAAATACTAGACCTCATTCATAGCAGTGTCTACGGATCAATGCAAGTTGAGTCGAACCTGAGTTGTCATTGATGACTACTCGAAGAAAGCTCACTCATAATGACGAAGCAGTAAGGCTAAGAGAGCTAAAGACAATACAAGAGAACCTAGCGGAAGCCTACTTTCAACTCTGCCATTAAAGGAAGGCATTGTTCGGCACGAGCGAGCACCTGGAGATGCCAACAGAATGAATGGGATTATTGTCAACGACACCATATTTCAAAGAGTTGTTAAAACGCAGCGCAGATCACAAATTATTAAAACCCGTAAGGAAGAATGGCCAAGTGCACTCTTCTACCTCGCTTGGTCCAAAAGCAACATTGCATGATCCAAAAGGACCGAATATTCCGTGATCAGCCATTGAGCTGCATCACGAGAAGTAATTTCAACTTCCTTGCTCACATTTAGTGCCCAGCCATAGAAGCCCATCTCAATTTGAACTAATAAAATCAATTTTCTGACTCAACCGTCACTACTTTGGAGGAAAAACTGGGTTCTGCCAATCGGCTCGGAGACGTTCAAATTGTTTGAGACGGGTTTCTATAAAAGTAGATTTACTTAAATAAAATCACTACCGATATGAAGGGTAAGGAGGAAATTGTAACTCCAAGCAATGTCAAGGTCTAAACGATAGAAACCGTCTTGCGAGACAGTTTATTTGTATATCTAGATAAAAATGAGCAAATGTCCGTCCGCCGTCCACGCCGACATTGGTAGTAAAAAATTTAGTTCCTTTCTCTAGTTAATCCATGAAACTTTTCAACCCGATCGGACCAAATTTGGGCGGGGTAGGGGTCAAAATGTGTATTTCGAAAAATGGATTTTCGAGGTTTTCGGCGATCTAGGCGTGTGGGATATCATTGTCCACTACATTTTGGACGCTGAATCGATTGGAATTGGTCCCGGACCCACCGCACCCGCTTTTGGTTGGTTATTCCTTGAATAATCAACCTATGTTTTCATGATAATGGTCAACCTCTCCGATTCGGCTCAAAATTTTTTTCTGGACGTTTCATGATGTCCGGATCAAAAAAGGTCAATGTCCGTCCGCCGTACGCCGTCCGCCGTCCATTGTCCACGCCGTTTTTGGTAGTAGAAAATTTTCTAAAAATCTGAAATTTGGGTCAGGGGTCTGTTCCCAGCCGAGATGGGTCCTCGAAACTTTTCAGCCCGATCGGACCAAATTTGGAGGGGGTAGGGGTTTTTTGAAAAATGGATTTTCGAGATTTTGGGTGATTTAGGCGAGTGGGGTGTCATTTTCCACTAAATTTTGGACGCTGAATCCAATAAAATTGGTCCCAGAACAATTGGCACCCACTTGAAGAAGTAATGGGTCAAATTGGGTATTTATTACCCATTTTGAATATGTATGTGTTTTCGGGATTTCTGCTACCTAGGCGAGTAGGGTGTCTTTTTCCACTAAATTTTGGACGCTGAATCCAATTAAATGGGTCCCAGAACGATCGGCACCCACTGGAAGAAGTTATGGGTCAAATTGGGTATTTATTACCCAATTTGATTATGTGTTTTCGGGATTTCTGCTACCTAGGCGTGTGGGGTATCATTTTCCACTAAATTTTGGACGCTGAATTCAATGATGTGTGTCCCAGAACGATTGGCACCCATCGGAAGAAGTTATGGGTCAAAATGGGTATGTATCCACCCATTTTGTATGTGTCAGGATTTCTGGTGCCTAGGCGTGTGGGGTATCATATTCCACTAAATTTTGGACCCTGAATCGATTGGAATGGGTCTGGGACCCACCACACCCACTGTTTCCCCCATTCGAGGAATAACCAACCCGTGTGTAAGAATTTGCAGATTTTTTTCCTGTTGAAGAAATGAGTCTCCATGCCCCTGGCCCGCGGAATAACCAACCTGTGTGAATGAATTTGCAGCGTTTTTTAGTATGCACACGAGTTTTTCTTGTCGGTTATCGCATACTTCGAGGTTTACCATGAAATGTATTAGGTACCGTCAATTTATTAGAGGAAAGTTTGTCTTAAATAACATTTTTACTGTAGAGGGCAAGTGCTAAATTTTTATTAGCGTTGTATTGTTGTCGCATCCCATATTAGTGCACTATTATTTGTGTTCTTCCAATGTTTTATTCCTATTTATCGTGTAGTGTCGCGTTTTGGCTCGTCTGGTTTAAAGAACAAGTTACTTCGGGTGGGCGTTTTTGTATTGAAACATTCTTCATGTTACTTGAACTTTGGCATTGTACATTGAGGAGGCTCAATTCCACAAAAACATTTGCAAGATATTTTTAACCATTTTGTGACATTATCATGTTCTGAATCACAAAACATCACACTAGAAACATTTGGTGAAACAAACCACGACACGATACCGAAGCTCAAAAGATCGCTAAGGCTGGCCGTCCACTGGACGCGAATTCGCGCGAAGAGGCGAAGTACGCGATTTCAAACGAAGAGTTCGCCTCTTAACAAACACTATTATTCGTATAGGACCCCGTCCACTGCAAGCGCCATGATCGATTTATCGATTTCCTTCGCCAGTTCGCGCGTTTGGAATCAAACATGTTTGATTCTCTTCGCCTCTTCGCGCGAATTCGCGTCCAGTGGACGGCCAGCCTAAGCCATCTCTAAAACTGGACAAAAAAATGGAGGATAAAAATGAATGAGCTGGAGTCGGTCCATGTTGATTTCACCAACAAAAGAATCGACCATGTCCCGATGCATCTCAACAATCAGGTGATACCACATGCCAATGAAGCCAAATATTTAGGCATGACTGTGGATGCTCGACTCCGCTGGAAAGAGCACGTCAAGAAAAAAATAGCAGAACTTCTTACTAAATTCAGGTGTGGGGATTTTTACCAATGACTGGAAAAAATACCACTACAATAAACAATTAACTTTATTTATTTTTTTTTTTACTTGTATTTCACTTGGTGCACTACGAGTTCACTGAGTCAAAACCGAGGGGCACACGAGAGAGAGAGAGAGAGAGAGAGAGAGAGAGAAAGAAATTTTATTCACCACAAAAAATCAAGAGACCACTTACAAACCAAAAATTACCCGAATAGTAAGGCCCGTCTGTAGGCAGTGCCTGAATTGACGGGCCTGAGTTGTTCTCCGACAAATTAAAAAAATACAAAATGAGAAAATTAATAAATTAAAGTAATAACAAAAAAAATATGTATTATATAATCTTCTAGCTCGTAGTCGAAACATATAAACTCATGAGCATATTTTCAATATTCTCCGGACCGAGGTTAATCAACCATGAAAAAATTAATTTCTTGTAGGTGGCGCGGGTGAGTTTACTAGGATCTTTCATATGAGGGGGCAGAGAGTTATAGACAATGTGTAGTAAATATTGCGGACTTCTACTAGTCAATGTTAAATTAATTCTAGGATTTACTACGTTCTGCAGAAGTTGAAATCTAGTTGAATGTGTGTGGGTGTACGGTGCATTTACAACAGACGGATTCCGGTGGTAGTACAAAATCAAACATTTGATGAACAATTGCCTTATGGTGAAAACCTTTATCTCCTGGAACAACAAATGGCTGGTGTACCTCCTAGACCTTCCAAGCATCACCTTGAGAATTGCTTTTTGCCAAATAACCAGTTTTCTCAGGTGGCTGAAAAATGTCCCACCCCACACCACTGTTCCATACTGGAGCAGAGACTGGACCAATGAATGGTATAACAGTTTCACCCTCTCGCCTGACAAATATGGCTTCACATGGTAAAATAAGTAGACAAATTTTCGAAGCTTCGTGTATAAGTAGGAGATATGTTGGTCCCATACAAGTGCCGAGTCAATGTAAACTCCCAAGTACTTAAATTTATCTAAATCTACGAAATCTACTGGTCGCTCAAATATAGCTGCACACTCGATGAAGGGTGCTAATGGTAATTCACTGAATTTTAGAAGTAGCAAATGCACCACTGTGGGAGGTGCGAGGGCTTGAATCCCGTTATGTTTGTTGGGTGGGGAGTTCCGCGTATTTCCTTCCACACCTGCGAGGGGTCCCATAAGGTGCTGCTTTCTACATTGCTTGTGCCCTTGCGGTTGGCGCTTTTAAATTAGGATGGTGAGGACGGAGGACGCCACATCAGGAAAATGTACTGGCTTATGGGAAGATGCTCAAAGCTGCCTCTCCACAATAAGCTTACATTTTACAATCAGGTCCTCAAGCCAGTCTGGACCTATGGTGCTCAACTGTGGGGTTGCACCGCTCCAAGTAATCGCCAAATCATTCAGCGCTTTCAAAATAATGTGCTGCGCTCATGTGCTGACCGCTATTACCGCTAATACCGCTATACCAAGAATGCTCGTCTGCACCTGGAACTACATGTTCAAACGGTCGATGAAGTCATCAAACGCCAAGCTTTAGCCCATCAAGAGAGGCTCAGAGGTCATATTGTAACGATTTATGTTCTTAGTAAATAATTTATTAACAATCGTTCACTTGAATACACTGTTCACATTCGCGCACTTACACAATGACAGAATCACAATACACGGTTGTAATGCAGTTGTCGCACTATTTATAACGCGGCACAGCACGATTTATAACCCGAAGCGTCTATATCCAGACTCCGAATTGAACTGCCCTCTGCGGCGTTTCTGGGCCCGTTTTATACCTGCTGCCTGGCCGAGAACGTTCTGGAACCTTCCCTGGTTCTGGAAGGTTCCAGCCAATTCAATACGACGCACAATTCCTCGAAATGACTCCCTTAGCCCTCCACAGGTCATTGATCTTGCGACGCCGGCAGCCCATTTGGTGGGCGCAGGTGCCAGCTCGCGTCATCAAACGCCAAGCTTTAGCCCATCAAGAGAGGCTCAGAGGTCATATTATCAACGAAGAGGCAGTCCAGCTACTTGACGTCGATGACCTCCCCAAACGATAAAAACGGACACACCCACATGACCTGTGGGTGTGAGGCTGTGAAACTGCTAGTGCATTGTGCTGTCAGTGAATGGTGGTGCAAACAATCGCACAACAATTTCAAGAACATATAACTAAGTAACTTACTTTAGCTTTTTCATCATACTTTCACAAACATGCTTATAAGTTGATTACTCGTGCATAAAAAGCTGAAAAAAAAATATTTTGCCTAAATTGGGGTTTTTTGGTATCCTTGAATGACCAGTTTCACGCAAAGGTATCCTCCGATGGCCTGTTATTTTGGGGGAGTTTGGCCTAGTGGTCCTCAAACGTTCAGGGTGAACTTGGTGGGAATAGGGGGGGGGGTAAATGTGTATTTTGGAAAACGTATTTTCGATGTTATCGGCGATCTAGGCGTGTGGGGTATTATTTTCGACTTAATTATGGACGCTGAATCCAATGAGACAGGTCCCAGAACGGTTGGCGCCCACTGGAAGAGGTTGTGGGTCAAAATGGATATCCATCTACCTATTTCGAATTTGTTTTTGAGATTTTTGGTACCTAAATGTGACGGGAAGTTACTTTCCACTAAATTTTGGAGTCTCCGTGCTCCTGGTCCAAGGAATAACCAACCCCTGTGGAAAGAATTTGCATCGTTTTGAAATATGCGGGAAGCGCTGGAGCTTAGTATAGGAAGCCGCCGAAGTACAGCGCTACCTGTCACGCGTAACGTGAGTTCATCGGGCGCTCCTCTCTCTCCACCCTATTACTCCGTGCGTACGCCGCCCCAACCCCCAAGACGCCCACCCTTCGTTGGAAGGGTTGTTAGCTCGGATGTTTTGGGAACTGGTTCGCTGATTATTTCTTCCCGCAAACTTTTGCTTTACGCTGACTCGAATTTAACTCTTTATTCGAAATGTTGAGGAAATGTCGCCGACCAGTCACATATTGCCGCGGAGATTGCCCATGGGACCACCGTAGCACCCGCCTCTTGCTTGAAACAAGGAACTGATCTCATAGGGTGCGTACCTCACCACTTAGCACTATTAATTCCTTGCTAAAATTATACTCAATCCTATTTCTTCACGAGACGAGGTGTACGACTGTTGTTTCTAAGTTGCACGACAACAACACGTCCTTTGATTTGATTGAACATCCAACAAACTCAAAACAGAAGATCAGACGTGCACGTAGTGAAATGCAAAACGGTGGTACGATTCTGCCAAATAGGCTTTCTGAATATACTAGAACGAGCATCCGTCAAACCCATCTTTTTTGGTGCACATGTACGGCGTAACGGAACCAACCCCATACATTTTGAACTTACCTCTTTCCAAAAACTGGGATGTTTTGCTATCATTCTCAGCTGTCCTATCAGAGTTTTAGGCTCTTCAGGTCTAATTAATTCACATTTTACCATAATGTGAATCTTATCGCTCTTCGAATTGACGTTCATGTTAGAAAGTGGACAGATAATTAAATTAGTTCAAGGGGCTCTGAAACGCAAAACGCTTATAGAAAATTTTGAGTGAAAACATTTTTTTTTTAAATTTCAGATATGAAACACCTGCTGCTACGCAGTTTTGTACAGGAATGGACGTTTTGGGTTTCAGAGTCTTTTGAACTTGTTTGATCTTGTACGTCTGTCCACATTATCTTGCCTTTGTAATAACTTCAGCGGTTTTGGTCTGATTGCAACTAAATTCTACTTTTTTCTGGATTATACAGACAACGTTACATTTACTTTTACTTGGGTAAAACTCCAATATGGTGCCCCATCCTTATCAGATCAGACCCCTACTATCGAAAACGGTTAATAATCGATACTATCCGACCTACCTACATATCCCCGACTGTTACGTGGTATTTAAATCGCGGTGGTGTAAATAAATGAAAATATTAATAATAATATATATAATAACTAAACTGTATAAGTGAAAAATTTCAGGGCTAATTTATACATCAGCGCACGCACCCCTGAAAATCGATTAGGATGATTTGATATTGTTTTCTACGACGGCCGCTAGGGGCTTGTTGTGCTTACTTCCCTCAATTTGTTTCCTCTCCATTCCTTTTTCCTGCTTCTTTTGATATTTTTTATTTTTGGTGTCATTGATCTCTTATCACGGGGGCATGGCCATAAAGCGATATATCGATTGTAACGCTATATCGTTTTTTGGAGAGTGCGTGCACTGATGTCCAGATTTACCAATTTCAGAAATATGGTGGTGTCGCCTGATAGGCAGGCAAGTATCGATATGTGACCCCATTCGCTAGTATGGGTCTGATAATAGGGACCTCCTGTACTGGAGTTTAGCCTGTTGAGGTTTGTGCAGTATTCATAATCAAACAAATGGAGCAATTGCGCATGCACAAATGTGCCTTTATAGTCACAGTTTTGTACAATTGAACTCAACATTTATAAATTCCTCAATGTGCAGAACAATTGGTTGTTTCTAGATTTTCGAAAGTCAAACGTGGCATATTCTTTTTGTCAGATCTCCTGCCACTCAATCCTATAAATGATGAACATTCCCCTCTGGTGTATGTGAAACTACAAATGTTGTAGTTTGTGTTCTAACTACAAATCCTCACTATCCACATACACTCTAATTAGTTTTGCTCTGAGGGCATCATTGTTGGCTGGTGGATTCCACACAAGCTGGCTCCAAAGCCTTAGCTCATCTGGAGCTTGAGAAAGCCAGCCATGTATTCATCCAGGTGGACAGCTTCATGAAACCACCGCAACAGCTGTACTGTGGCCTCTTCACGGAAACCAAGAGAAATCCAAAATTCAGCATGTTGGATCCCAATGGAAAACATTGAGTAACACCCCTCTTTACCCAACCAACCTGATGTAGGTGGATCGAAAGGTTTTAAAGTCATTGCTCCTAGAGCCAGGTAGCGAGGAATTTGGAATATGAATCTAGGAAAGAAATGAAGCAGCAACTTTTGGGGCAAGTTTTCCTATTTTGGACTTTACCAAAACTAAATGATAAGAATTTTTGAAACACAGGTATTTTCCAGTTGACAGTTTTCACAGCTGTGGGTTCTGCTTCTGACTTAACACCATATACCTTAATTTTACTTTATGGTACCGGTTCCCTTCCCACATAAAGGAGTGATGAAACTCTTGCTGAGCCAAAAAATTCATGTATCATGCTGGCACACTCCCCCTAGAAACTGTGATATGATGGAACAGACCTACTGATGTTCCAAAATTGTCAGCCTCTACCCACTTGACAGATCAAGAGCTTGCAAATATTGGTCTGCTAGTGTATTGATGGTGCTAGTGCAGCGCGAAGGGGCGCATTCTGGTGGCCACACACGGCACAGTGTCAATGGAGCAGTTTTTAGCGCCAGCCACGGAACTACAACCTCTCCATCTCCAGGACTTGTACCCAGTAATTGCTCAGTTGAGCATGATTTACCATTCTGTCAGGGAGGGGGTAATATGGCGACAGTGCAACTCCTGATTCCTCTGATGATTTGTGACTCAAGTGCGTCTGCTGTGGTGGTGGTTTGAATCACCTTGTGGAGATGATGACGTAGATTAGAGGTTAGGAGCACTATGAATAACGCGACTGTCATACCATTCTTCTTTGCAATGTTCACGTTTCATGGGCATTTGACGTACTCATTTCACTTCATGTTAATATAAGCAACACACTACACAAACTTCTTTCAGTTGTATGTCTAATTTATTTTTCTTTTTTAATGCAGGGCGGATTGGAGCCCCAGAAGTGAGATGTCCGGAGGTGAGAGGAAGAAGAGGATCTCTCGAGGAACTGGTTGGGAGGAAGCCGGTGGTGAATTTTTTCAGGAGAGCTACCCAGGGGCTGAGCTAGACCTCGAAGCACTTCACCGAGATCCCCACTACTTCGCCACACTTCTTCCTAGCAAGCAAAATCGAGCAGGTAAAATAATTGACCAAGTAGAAACCAAAACATCTTGAGAATCCGAATGTGCAATTGTTGCCTAGTATCTCCATTTATTTATTTTGTTATTTCATGAACAACCAACTTGGTTAATCTTGCCAGGAGTCAACCTCTCCAACCCTTGGCCTTAAAATTTGGCAGTCAAAACGCTGCAAATTCTTTCACAGGGGTTGGTTATTCCTCGGACCAGGGGGATTCAGCGTCCAACATTTAGTAGAAAATGACACCCTACATGCCTAGATCGCCGAAAATCTTGAAAATCCATTTGTTCTTCATCCATTTCCTGAAATCTCTCAATTTTTATTCTGTTGTTTGGAGCCGTGCACACCCACAGTTGCTCACCGTACACCCATAGTGCCTTAATTACCTGTTTTTACTGAAGCAACTTATTTCAATGGTCATGGAGGGCCTACAATGAGTAAAAAAAACATCTTTCTTAGTTTGATTGAAAGCTCGGCTTTATTTTCTTGACATACTCTTTCCACCTTAGTTTGGCGTCAAGCGTCATTTGTAGGTATTTGGCTTGATTTGAGTAGGGAATTGCCACATTGTTGAGCATAGCCGGTACATAGTTGGGCGGCAAAGTCGACATGCTTGGACGTGGTCTCATTCAATGTGATCCTATTCAGTCCAATGATGGATAATCAAGATTAATTTATTGATTTTGGTGACAATTTTTTTTTGTAGGAGGAGGGCTTCTTTTAGTGGTCCCTTTGATCTTCCTGAGGAAAAAATACCACCCTGGCACTGTTTAACACATTACTTCAGGGTGGCCCCCCTCTCTTTGGCTTAAATCCTCTTCTTTCTTGACTCTTCACCCTCCAAAGTCCTTCATTTAATGGCCTCATAATCCGTACGTCCCCTCTGTGGAAGGCTTCTTTGCTCTTCGTTATCTTCTTCATCCTCTTCATCTGCCTCTGAAGGCCAGCTTGCTTCTGTCCATTGGGTTAGATTCTTCGTCCACCTGCTGGCCACAAAGTCTCTCAACTATGATCTTCTTACTATGGAGAACTTCCAGCACATATTGCGCAATCCTACGCCAAGAAGTCACGTGTAGTTGCAGCAAATCAATTTATTTTTCACGTAACGCCATTCATATTAACATGTCAACGTTTCTTTCTACAGCAACGACGAGAAAACCTTCCAAAGTTGACAACAAAGCAACGTACCTGAGGAGAACTTCGACGAGACAGCGAAACACAAATACGATGGGGCCAACCAACACGATGCGGAATGACATTCACGTCGCCATGATGCCCGACCTCTCAGGTGAGTTGTTTTTCTGGCACGTTTGATTCAATTTCTCTTTCGCTGACTTTTTCAAGTCAATTTGTCTGATATAAATGGTGTTTCATGTGTTTCATCAATTGCCTTACAGAAAATCTGGCAAATGAGGAGACTACCTGGGAGGAGATGATGCTGATCAAGGCAATGCCCGTGTCCATGTCACAGAAGAGAGAAATTAAGGCCAAACTGCTGGTATGTGAAGGGAGAGCGCCAATATTTTTAAGAACTTTGGGAAGCCTATGAAATGTATAGAATATTGCCTTCCTTGACCGTACTCTTCTGGAGGAGAAGAGAACCTATTGTAACACAAAATTTGTTATCTCAAACCAGGAGTTTTTACCTTCATTTTTTGGGAATGTTGTAGGTTATATTATACGTGATTGATTGATTTATTTATTAATCTGCCCTGCATTAGGCTAAAAGCCCACTTTTGCTGAAGGAAAGATACATACGTGGGAGATTTCAAAGGGAAAGGAAAGAAAAATAATGCAATGGATAATAGATACTTCTGAACTGCTGTCCTAGGAAGCCTCACCAAGTATCAATTTCAGATTCGTCTAGATAATCTTTCTCATGGTAGTCTGCCTGAATCACATGTATGCACAAATTATCATAGAAGCTGGTTTTGAATTGGTCATCTTGAGATCATCAGGGGGTGATTAGGATGATACTCATAGTTGAAAAATGAGGAAACTTGTGGGACAAAACATAATGCTCAAGAATGCACAACCAATAGACCTATCCAATTAGAGAAAATGAGCTCAGTAGCCGTTGGGCATGGCTGCCACCACAACAGAGTTTAATTACCCCCATTTCCTTCCAGAACAGACTGTCCGCAGCCTAGTTTCCTCATCCTCCAAAAGAGTGCTGTCAAGGAAGGTAATATTCTAAAGGACAAACTTTTGAGTGTACAGGCGTCAATGAATGCCTTGTTTCCCGTTTACCACCAGCCAGATTTCCACCATCTATGTACAGTATTCAATCAGATTCTCCTTCACTTGAACCTTAACAGTCAGATAGTTGTTTGGTCTTAGTAGACCAAGAAAACAGGGGCTTGGCTGGAACTACAGGCTATTAAATGTTGTTAATTATGACGAGGCCTCTGTTTGGCATGTTGGAATAATTGGTTTGTGCCTTCACAATCTTATCATGCTTTAAAGGTTCTGAGTATTCTCCAGCTCCATAATATTTTCTACATTGTTTCAGAGTGCTGATACGTTCCGACTTCAGGGAATGAGAAGACTGCAATGGAGAAAAAGGAAGCTTTGGGAGTATTTAAAAGTGCGGTGGAAAGAAATCCTCAGAGGGCTTGAACTCTGGAGAGGGAGCTTTCAATTGATCGAAGGGAAATTTGGGCCAGCTGTAACTTCATTGTTTGTTTTCATCAGATGGCTCATGTTTCTTAATATTTCAGCAGCAGTTCTAGTCATAGGGTTAATAGTGGTGCCTACTGTCCTAATAGAGGCACCTGTGGAAGAGTGCACACCTAGCAACACCACAATCACATCTACTGCGTGCTGTTCACAATTGTACTCAACAAACTCAACATTCGTCATGCCGTCAGTATTTGAAGTGATGGAAGGGACAGGTTGGCTAGAAAGATCCCATATGTTCTACGGACTGTACCCAGATTCTGTACTGCAGAATGAACTGGTTGACTACAACTTACCTGTTGTATACATGGCTACATTCATTGGCATGTTTGTGCTGGTTATCTCTTTGGTTGTCTACAGTGGTAGCTGTGGGTTTAAGCAGAGACTTGTTCAAGGGGAAGGGCAATACTACAAACTGTGTTCTACAGTGTTTTCTGGTTGGGATTTCTGCCTCCATAGCGATAAGGGAGCTTCTGCCAAGCACAAATCCTTGTTTTTAGAAATGAAAGAAGTGGTAGATAGAGAACATAGAGAAGACGACAGAAAACACCAAACCCGCAACGAGTTTTGCCGCTCTGTGCTTGTGCCAATTTCTGTAAACTTGCTTGTTAAGTTAATATACGTTGCTTCCAGCACGCTGGTGTACTTTATCGTACAATTCACAAAAAGTGAACTAGAAAAGAAAACTTATTCAGAGGAGTTTCGATTGTTTCTCGAATACACTCCATCACTGAGCATAGTCACTCTGAACTTACTAGTGCCGAGCATCTTTCACTATTTAGTCTCTTTGGAAGGCTATTCGCCCGTAATCACGATGAGAATTACATTGATTAGAAATCTTCTTCTGCGTCTATCGCTCGTTGTTGTGCTTCTGTCGTCAATATACTCACTCGTACATTGTGGAATAGGAGCCGATGGTGGTTGTGTCAGTAAAATGTGCCGAAGTCCCATTTGTTGGGAAACGTACGCTGCTCAGCAGCTGTACAAATTGATCATCCTCGAATGTTTTTCTCAAGCGGTAGTCGTATTTATTATTAATCTGCCACGAATGCTCATGGCGAAACACCTGCGTTGTAAATTGGCAAGATTGTTGGGCGAGCAAGAGTTTAACCTACCAAAACACTTGGTGGATTTGGTTTACTTTCAGTTCTTAGTATGGCTTAGCAGTTTCTTCATGCCACTCATTTTACCCGTATCGACGCTTCTTCTGTTTTACATGTTTTACTTGAAGAGATTCGCTTGTCTGACCAACTCCTTGCCGCCAACCACGACCTTATACCGCCTCTCTAAGTCATGGTCGATGTACCTAGTTGTTCTACTAGGAGCGTACGTCGCCACTTTGTGTCTTCTTGGGTACACAGCAGTGGTGATTGAGCCATCTAGATCTTGCGGACCTTTTAGAGGACTGGATAACTACTGGTCGTTGGTTGAAATCACTTACAAAAACTTTCCGTCTTGGTTCAAAAACGGAATTACGCTACTTACGTCCTCAATGGTTGCCATTCCTTCCATAATATTCTCGCTTTTGCTGTTATATTATTATTACTTACTGACGAGAGAAAATAGACAAATGGTGATTGTCTTGAAGAAACAACTTGTTCTTGAAGGACACGATAAACAATTTCTGCTAAATAGATTGAGTGATTTTATCAAACAACATCAGGAACGACACAAAGCAGCACGTTCTGTCGACCCTCCTCCATCCAACAGCGCCTAATTAGACATCAAATCACATTGGGCCCGCACCTGCACTAACCACTATTAGACGCTCGATTTCTTTCTTGTAAACCCTGTAATTCTAGTCCCATCATTTGTTCAAAATAGAATTGGATAGCCCTAATCTAGTCCATTACTATATAGAAAAGCTTGCAAGATATGCTGTTGCCTCCAAATATCATCCAATTTTAATTTTAACGCTCAAGAACATGGAGAAGGCATGGAGTGTCTTTCAGTGGGAAATAACCTCAAAATACCAGTCTTCTTAGCCTTTGGAGTGAACCTGTAGCACAGTGGATGGGGTAGGTATATCATGCAAGAGATTTGTTGAAATATTCGTCTCTGATTTATGGTCCTGAAGTGCCTGAATAAGGTACTGTATACCTGTGAGAGTGATCATGATGATTGTTTAGTTGTTATAACCTAATCAATTTAATTTTAGTATTTCTCATTACTTTATTATGTAGGTATTATTGTACAGCCCATGGTAGTGTGACTGCTAAAACCTGAAACAAAACCAAAAAATTGATACCATTCAGTGGAAAGTAAGGTAATATTTTGGAACCTATGTTCTTAGGTGTGTTCTCATAATGACCAGGTATTGAAGATTTGCAATACAATATGATTTGGTGTACTCATGATTATGAAATTTGTGTGATGTATGTGTTTGTTGTGTATTTTTTGATTTACAATGATATTCATTACTGTAAAAGGGGAAAAATATGTCAAATCCATAAAAATTGATGTAGATAATCAATTTAACAAAAAAAAATTTACTGAAAGGTGACGTCGCAATCTGTGTGAAAAAGTGAAATCAATGCCGGTAACATTTGAGAGAAGAATTGCAAAGAACCACAACAGCATTCCTTACCTTCAGGCGTGCTGCACTATTGACACCTAAAAGCTTTCCCCCCTTGGTTTTGTAATTGTAAAGAAACCTTCATGAACAATTCACTCCAGATAAAATACTAACTGAAGCGCTGCTGCGGGTGTTTTTGAAACCAGAGATGATAAGAACTCAAAAATCAAGGTGGGACTCATTTGGGTTGTCTCAACATGGGCGAAAAGGGAAATGCTGAGCAGTGTCGTCACAGAATTTTCTTACATTTGTTTAGAATAAACTATTTTGATTTCAAGCAGTTTAACTATTTCTGCTCCTTAAAAAAAAAGTGTTTACAA
Source organism: Cyrtorhinus lividipennis (assembly GCA_019603395.1). Taxonomy (NCBI): domain Eukaryota; kingdom Metazoa; phylum Arthropoda; class Insecta; order Hemiptera; family Miridae; genus Cyrtorhinus; species Cyrtorhinus lividipennis. Next base: position 344,169 of record CM034006.1, on the reverse strand, counting down.
TTCTCTCTATGTAGATTTTGGTGCATGCTCTCACAGCTTGGAAAAGCAAGTTTTTGATGAATTGTATTTCTCAACTACACTTATATACCTACCCCATTCTATGAGTATCTACTTGTATCATGATAAGTCTTGATTGATCTCAATTTGATTTTCCTTTGCACACCCTCATCCCATAGAAACTATGGAATATATTGTTTATGGCGCCATAATGAATTTTGCTTTTGCCCCTTTCCCGCGTTGTTCTCCTTGTTATGCTGATTGTTTTGTTTTTTCATTGATATTCTTTTCTTCAATCATTGCTTCATTCTCAATAAACTATAAATTGTGACGTCACTGTCTTCCAAATACGTCATCCTCTTTAGAATCCTTTTGTTTATTTGAACGAGTATGCTACCATAAAGAAATTCAGAAGCAAAATGAACTCTGTGTAACATTACGATGTAAATATTGAATTATTGAGGTAACCTCCTTATTGTAACCACTTTCATCAACATCAACATTCTACATTGTCACCACATTCCTCAATCAATTTCCTTCATCTCTATTTCCCGAAACCTCCACACTGTAACTACTTTCCTCAACCTCAACATTCCACATTGTCATCAATTTCCTCCATTTCCCCAAACCTCAACATTGTAACCAATTTCCTCAACCTCAACATTCCACATCGTCACCAATTTCCTCCATCTCCATTTCCCCAAACCTCCACATTGTAACTACTTTCCTCAACCTCAACATTCCACATTGTCATCAATTTCCCCAAACCTCAACATTGTAACTACTTTCCTCAACCTCAACATTCCAAATTGTCACCACTTTATACATTGTTACCAATTTTTCACCCTTTACATTCCACATTGTCACCACCTTTCTTCAACCTCAACATTCCACATTGTTACCACATTTCTCAACATCAACATTATGGCACCAGCTATCAGACAACTCTTCACTGCTGTTGAACACAACAGCCAATTGACTGAACCCACAAATAAATATAGATAATTTAGAAATATTTCTACCAAAGTAGTTTCTCCTAGGATTTATTCTACTGGCTACATGCTACAAAAATGCTCTTGGGTGCAGTAGACGCTTCAATGGCCAGGAGCTTCTCCCATCACATATGCAGCACTTTTGATGACATTAGAAACCCTGTTCGAGTGTTTGTAGTTGAGGCTACTGCCGCCTTGGCCAGCACCAAAGTGTGTTGAATGATGAAGTGCTGAAGAGATACATTTTATAAACTTTTGCTTGTCAGATTTGTTCAGCATCCTCCAAATAGTGATGGATATTATATATCTAGCATAACATTTCCAAGGCACCCACGCTCAATATAAGAGGTTGTCATTATCAATTTATTTTGCTTTTGGTGTTTCAAACGCAGTCAAAAACGTTGGGAGCATCATGCATATGTGGAGTGCGCCAAAGGTGTCAAATATCTGAGTGCCCATTGATGTTGTTTTGTGTAGCTTTTATGACTTGTTCCTTCTTTGTTTTGATGAACAAGAAGTACACGAACATTTTCACTTTGAATTCTTCCTGTGCCAATGTTGATGGAATCACTGCAGCTTGCAGTACCATAAAAGTAACTGGGAGTAACATTTTCATAAATATGAGGTCTTCTAGGTCTTGGAGGGTCTTCAATTGTAGTACTTTTGTCCTGGGTGCTTGCGCTAAATTTGGTGTTTCTGCCATCAGGCATTGATTGGAATGAGTCCGCTGTCAATGGAAATGTTTTCAGATTGAACCATTACATTTCAGCTTAATAACGAATTGCAGGTTAGTAATGGTGTGTTCATTCACAAAAAGACGCCTTTGGTCATTTAACGGGCGAAAAAAGGACAAAATCACCTCAAATGAAGGATCATTGACCAATAGCGCAGGTAAAACCAACATAGATAAGACCTGGTTTAATTTATAAAAGGTGCAAATAGTCTTTCAATGAATAGTCTCGATGTTTTTTGTTTAACAATAACAAGTAATAACAAGAAGCGGCCTCCCTCATGGCCTGATAGGCACAGGCCTCTAAATTGTCAAGATGAGTGATGTTAATCTTGGATTTTACTTGAATAGACGCACCGCCGATAAAACTCAAGTAACGAGTCTTGTGAATACGTGTTACTGTTGTGAATACCTTGTACTGAAGTAAACATTCTACAACACTTATTGTAGTTGTTGTGTCATAGTGTCCTACTGTAATATGTAGATCAACGCACGCAGTAACTGCAGTGAAAATAGGTAGAACGTTGATATGGAAACTTTCCATCCTCTCTCTGTGAGCTAAGATTGTATCAGTGTTGTTTTTGTAAGCTACAAAATATAGGTTGTGGATAATTTTTTTCCTGTAACAATGGCAGATTGGCACTTGGTGATTGTTACTTTACAAAATGGCCAAAAAATCTTTTGCACTTAGGTTTATTTTATCTAATTGGGTATCCATTGTTCCCTTTGTATAAATTTTGTCATTCTCGTAATAAATTCAAGGTGAAGTATGATTGTATTCCTTACCTACTATGTGTACAACTGGGATGGATATTCTGTCCATCATGAAAGGTGGTCGCTATTACTCTAGATGTTCAGTTCCATAACTATGAAAGGTAAAAAAGATGACGGATACATACAAAATAGCGTAGATGAGCCACCCACTGAACGGTGACGTCATAACCTGCATAAAAAGTGAAATGAGGGTTACATTTGAAACAAAAAAGGCGAAAAACTGTAACAGAAGTCCTGGCCCTATTTTGATTTTAAGCGAAAGCTATGTAGGTTCATAACCTCCGCAGCACCACAGTGCTCCATGCAGTTTTTCTGAAAACTTCTGTGAATATAGGAGTTTTGTCAGAGCGCGGCATAATAGTAATAATAAGGAGAAGAAACAAGTTTACAGAAGAGACAAGAGACATCAGAATAAGGCATTGCATGAGAAAGATGGCTCTGAGGCAGCAATCATTGAAGCTACATGCTCATCATTACACTGAAATTGATGTCAGTGCCATTACTGGAAAGAAGAATATGGGAAGATGAGCATATGTTATTTTAATATTTGAATATTGACAAAATATGTCCACCAGACATTTTTTGAAACCCCATTTTGAGAAACAGAATGGGAAGAACTACTGGGTCAGCAATAAAGATAAATATGACCATTTCTGTAATGTAGTTGCCTTGGGACACAGAATATACAAACATAGGTACAACCAAACAGAAACCGAAAATATAAACCACAACACCACCAATACATGGACCTTGGCACTTGATGGTACTATGCTCAAAAATTGTCCTACCAAGTGAATAAATTTGAATGATATAGGATGGTAGAGATCACTGATATGAACTCGTTAAATATTTGACCACTCGGGACAGCTCAATTGCTCCCTGCACCAACTACTTAGCGGGAGGAGGATCAACTACTGAACCAGTCAAACCCTTACTTCATTGAGATGAAGAAGATAGAAGAAAAACTTCAAGACAATATAGAAGAAATATTACTCTCACATAAACAACAAGCAATACTAATTTATAAAGGGGTTTTGGTTGGTTCACTAATATGTGCTCTAAATTGGTCAAGCACTAATAGGAGCGTTTCAACTCTCCTACTTTTTGGTGAAGAAAAAGTGCGTCTTATGGTCCGAAAAATACGGTAATTGTTTGTCTTGATCCTCATATTCGTCCTCTTCACTTAAGGGGGTGAGGCAATAAGTAGCCACGAGCGAAATCGTCAGATCAATTTACGATCCTCTTTGGAGGACGGCTGACGACGTCCGCGACACCTGACCAAGGTAGTCGGACGAAAATCCAAGATGAAAGTCCTTGTTTACTTTACTTTACTTTTTTACTTACTAATTTATAATGTCATATGAAAATAATGAGGTTCACCTCGCAGTTGTCAACACTGCGAGGCCATCTTGCTCTCTCTCTTCTGATGCTTGGCATCTTCCTGTTGTGGTTGTGAGCTAGTTGCATGGAATACTTAATCCATGGCTTGTTGAGAGCCAAGATTATTTATAATGCGTTCAAGTGATGAAGTGTTGTTCAATTATCGAATCCAGTATTCTCCATATTCATAGATCAATAGGTAAATAAGAAGTGGTTCCTTTCATGTGTATGAAATTCAGTGAAGAAACACCGATAATTTGGCAGAACTCATAACTGATCGGATCTCAGAGCCAAGGAGGGGAAGGGGGGAATTCTGCCACATCAACTATTTAAAGTTCCCAAAAAAGTAATTGTGGAGTGCTGAAAATTGTATGTAGGTTGCTACCAACCATGAAACAATAAAAAAATACAAGTCTACCAACATATGTCTGGTGGAAAGTACCTACAGACGTACAGACAGTTCTTGAAATGTACCCAAAGTATCCATTTTTTATAGAAAAAATAAACTTTTTGTGGACACCTAAAACACAAGTTGGTGAAACTACATGGTATAAAGAGTCAAATGAACCTTGTCTGCCACTCACAATCTGGTGGAAAGTAGTACTTGCAAATTAATGCTTTTTGGATAACAAAATTGAACTTTCTGTGGACTCCTGAATCTTGAGTCAGTGAAACTACAAGGTAGAATGAGCCACAGATCCACCTTCTTCCACCCCCACCTCTCATTAAGTGGTGGTGCATCTCGGAGATGGACATACCTACTATATTTCCAATATTTCGCGCATTTTATTGTTCGCGCACATTCAAGTTATTTCTCTTTAGGTTATCACATTATTGGATAAGCGGATAAATAAGCAATTATATGAACAGAGTATGTAATAAGCATCTAAAACATCGACGGTTTGATAGTATCGAACGTAACTTCGATTGTCATCCCTACCCATAAGTTAGTCAAAAAGAAGAAGAAGAAGATGAAGGAAGGAGGTTTTGTACACTCTAGGGTTGCAATATACTGGACTACTATCGATCATCAGAGTTGTGGACTATCGATCACTATCTACAGAATTCAAAAGCCTAAGGTCACTAAGGTAAGACTGAATAGGAAATACTTTTTAAAAATAATGAAATAATTAGGTATTTTCATCTTCTTGTTATCAGACAGATACCCATTTTGAATCATAACCTCTCCCGGTGGGTGCCAATCGTTCTGAGACCCGTCTCATTGGATTCAGCGTCCAAAATTGAGTAGAAAATAATACCCCACTCGCCGTTTTTCAAAACTCATAGGTATTTTCGTCTTTTAATTGTATAAAATGAAACTAATCAACATGCTTGTACTTGACTTATACTTACACTTGACGAATTTTCCGTGTAATTTAGTGGTATAACTCCACCATTTTCTTTTCGGATGCATGATTCTACAAAAAATAAATATGTTGAATGAATAATTGTGTTCACAACAAGGAACAAACCAAAAGAATCAAATGGGTTGTTGCTGTTGTAGAGTAACCCTGACCCTTGTTAGTATTCGATTCAATCACAAAACAAGATGTTTTTTTAAGTTTATATACTAAATAATCAATAATAATTTAAGAAACTTCTATCAATAAAAAATCATCAGTGATAGAAGGTCAACTATCGATTACTTTATGTCTCGATAATCGATTGCATTTTTACGATTGGTAGTTCTGAAGGGTGAGTGCGATCAAGAAGGAGAAGAAGAGTTGAAGGAAGGAGGTTACGATAAGTTTGTATGTAGAAAGTATTCTAGTTACAGTACCTGTGTTTATTATGTCAGTGGTTTGTAATGTACTGCAGAAGGGAATCAACTGAGTGAAGCATAGTTTGAATTTTCAGAAAGCGAGAACTGAAAGTTCCAAGTCCTTAGAAGATTTTTTGTAAGTAAAGTACTCATCTGTTATAAAATTCAACTTTGTCCCCCCATTTATGTTTTAGGTATTATGAGCCAGGTCCAAGGTGATACCTACTATGCAGATGGTTTGGACGGGTTTTGGTTGGTTATTCCTTGAATAATCAAGGAATCAAGGATTATTCAAGGAATAACCAACCAATGTTTTCATGCAAAAGGTCAACCTCTCCGATTCGGCTCAAAATTTTTTTCTGGACGTTTCATGGTGTCTAGATCAAAATTAGCAAATTAGGGCACCAATCGTTCCGGGACCCGTCTCATTGGATTCAGCGTCCAACATTTAGTGGAAAATGGTACCCCACACGCCTAGGTTACAGAAATCTCGAAAACACACATTCGAAATGGGTAGATAGGCACCCATTTTGACCCATAACCTCATCCAGAGGGCGCCAATCGTTCCAGGACCCGTCTCATCGGAATCAGCGTCTAAAAGTTGGTGGAAAATCATACCCTACACGCCTAAGTACCAGAAATCTCGAAAACACATATTCAAAATGGGTATAAGATACCCATTTTGACCCATAACCTGCCAATCGTTCTGGGACCATCATAAAATGATGTGTTTCTGATTCCAGGGTGCTGAAAACTGGAAGCGGTTTTTCAAAATGGGAAAATCATCGAAGGACAAGCGAGACATCTATTATCGTCTTGCGAAGGAGGAAGGATGGAGAGCCAGGAGCGCCTTCAAATTACTTCAAATTGACGAAACCTTCAACATACTTCAAGGCGTCAAGAAAGCAGTTGACTTGTGCGCGGCTCCAGGAAGTTGGAGCCAAGTGCTGGCTAAGAAACTCGACTCGAGCGACAGCGAGACGAAGATTGTCGCCGTGGATTTACAGGCAATGGCTCCTCTGCCAGGAGTTATCTCAATACAGGGCGATATCACCAAAGTGAGCACTGCAGAAGCAATCATAGGCCACTTCAAGGGAGAACAGGCTGACTTGGTCGTGTGCGACGGAGCGCCAGACGTCACAGGCCTCCACGACATTGACGAGTACATTCAATCCCAACTGTTACTGGCCGCTTTGAACATAACCACCCACATTCTTAAGAGGGGCGGTAAGTTCGTTGCTAAGATATTCCGCGGAAAGGAGGTCTCACTACTTTACTCTCAGCTGAGAATCTTCTTCGACCGCGTCACAATAGTCAAACCAAGAAGCTCTCGAAACTCGAGCATAGAGGCCTTTGCCCTGTGCGAGGGGTACGAACCTCCCGAAGACTACGTTCCCAACATGATGAATCCTCTGCTGGAAAACTCCTCCGCTGATTGGTCCCAGTTGAACGAAGGCAACAGGTTCATAACGCCATTTCTCGCCTGCGGTGACCTCAGCGCCTACGACTCCGATCGTTGCTACCCTCTCAGCTTCGAAAAAAAGTACATGCGACGCAACCCCGTTCAACCACCGATTCAACCTCCCTACGCTGATGCCCAGATGCTCGCAAACAAAATGGGTGAATTCAAAATTGATCACCACTAATGATAGCAGTTCATGTGATTTTCGACGTCAGGTTTGTTAAATAAAAACGCTGCAAATTCTTACACAGGGGTTGGTTATTCCTCGGACCAGGCGTATGGAGACTCATTTCATAAACATGGGGGAAATGGGGAAAACAGTGGGTGCGGCGGGTCCCAGACCCATTCCAATCGATTCAGGATCCAAAATTTAGTGGAAAATGATACCCCACACGCCCAGATACCGGAAATCTCGAAAACGCATATTCAAAATGGGTAATATATACCCAATTTGACCCATAACTTCTTCCAGTGGGTGCCAATCGTTCCGGGACCCACTTCATTGGAATTAGCGCACAAGATTTAGCGGGAAATGATACCCCACACGCCTGGGTTCCAGAAATCTCAAAAACACATATTCAAAATGGGTAATATATACCCAATTTGACCCATAACTTCTTCCAGTGGCTGCCGATCGTTCTGGGGCCCATTTCATTGGATTCAGCGTCCAAAATTTAGTGGAAAATGATACCCCACTCGCCTAGATCGCCCAAAATCTCGAAAATTCATTTTTCAAAAAACACATTTTGACCCCTACCCCGCCCAAATTTGGTCCGATCGGGCTGAAAAGCTTGGAGAACCGTCCTAGGCCGGGAACAGACCCCTGACCCAAATTTCAGATTTTTAGAAAATTTTCTACTACCAAAAACAGCGTGGACGGACATCGACCTTTTTTTGATCAGGACATCATGAAACGTCCAGAAAAAAAATTTGAGCCGAATCGGAGAGGTTGACCATTTGCATGAAAACATAGGTTGATTATTCAAGGAATAACCAACCAAAACGCTGCAAATTCTTTTACACGGGTTGGTTATTCCTCGAACCGGGTGCATGGAGACTCCTTTCTTCAACATGGGGAAAATGGGGGGAAACAGTGGGTGTGGCGGGTCCCGGACCCATTTCAATCGATTCAGAGTCCGAAATTTAGTGGAAAATGATACCCCACACGCCTAGGTGCCAGAAATCTCGAAAACACATTCGAAATGGGTAGATATGTACCCATTTTGACCCATAACCTCATCCAAAGGGCGCTAATCGTTCTGGGGCCCATTCCAATCGATTCAGAGTCCAAAATTTAGTGGAAAATGATACCCCACACGCTTAGGTACCAGAAATCTCAAAAACAAACATTCGACATGGGTAGATAGGTACCCATTCTGACCCATAACCTCATCCAGAGGGCACCAATCGTTCCAAAACCCATTTCATTGAATTGAGCATCCAAAATTTAGTGGAAAATGATACCCCACACGCCTAGATTGCCGAAAATCTCGAAAATCCATTTTTCGAAATTACACATTTTGACCCCTGCCCCGCCCAAACTTGGTCCGGTCGGGCTGGAAAGTTTCGAGGACCAACTAGAGCCATGAACGGACCCCTGACCCAAATTTTAGATTTTCAAAAAATTGTCTACTACCAATGTCGGTGTGGGCATCTTCTATTGGCCTATGTATTAATGTCTTAGTTTTGAATGGTTTATACGTTTTAAAATGGCCATTCTTTCAGTTTTAGTAACAACATTGTGATGCGGTACCCAAAATAGGTTGATGAAAACAACACTGAAGAGTTTTATTGAAATCAAGCTAACAACTAACAGTTTTCTTAATTTTTTATTAAAATTCTTCTCGTTTTGAGAGGAGATGAGGTTGAGGGCCGACGCTATCCATAAAATGCATGGCCCTCACTTGTGTCCTTGGGAGGTAGACAAGTGAAGTAAGTTCTGTACTAACATCATTGTCGTTGGTCAAGAGCTAAAATTATGTTTCTCAAAACAACATACTTTTGACTGGGCGAACCCCAACTTGGCATAAGTGAGACCGAGTTTCATAACAGAGCTGCAGGCGTGGCTATAAAGTAACGGGACTAAAGTTGCTAAAAATTGTACTCACAATAAGCTATCATCAGGTTCAATATACTTTGTAAGGGGAACCTGAGTGGTGGGAGGTTATCCTCACCACTGTCTGCGCTAGCTCCACGCTAGGAGTGGGGGACCAGGTTTAGATAGAGCTGCACCACCATTGAGTCAATTCCTGTGCCTGGCAGTAAGCCATGTGATTAAAATCAGGGAGTAGACATTACAATAACTAGTACCTTGAGTGAGCGTCACCCAGTATCAGTAGATATTGAAGTAGCCTGTGCATATCAGTGTTACATCCATTTAGTGTCTGGCTGTGGGTACTGTGGGGCACCATAGCAATACTCAGCAGCTGCCCAAAACCTGCTAGCGGATACCCCAGAGACCAGTGCGATAGCAGTACCAGCCAGCCATCTCCTGTGAAAAACCTGAGGATTTTTTGCCTCTAACTGAAGGGCATAAGGCAGTAGTTGCCACTAGGGACTGTTGAGCCCACGCTTACAGAATGGCGAGATGATGTTGGCAGGGGCTGAGTGCAGCGCCCATCCAACCTACCCTTGCCCAAAGGAGTCAGTGAATTGCAAGCCGCTACAACACCAAGACCAGCAGCTTCAAAACCTCATCCAGAGAAGTCTAAAGCCCCAAGGACTGGCAACCTCAGCCACCCAGGTCGACCAGACGCACCAGCAACAGGCCTCGCATACCAGTACAGTCAGCGCACCAAGAAACGCGCCCAGAGCAGCAACAATTCCTGGAATGACTGCATGGAAACTCCCAACTAAAGCTAGGTCAAAATGTTCTTGTACAGGGACAGATAGGAACTAGTATGCTTAGAGAACCAAGAAGTATCCCAAGTTTACAGACAATTCAACATAGTTTGTCGTGTGGCGTAGGTCAAGAAGGATGAACGAGCGTAAAATGATGGCTGGGTTCAGTGTGAAGTTGACTCAACTAAATACTGTTCAAAGGCACTCATTTGGATCACTGGTAAGGATCCAAAGTGCATCTTAGGAAAGGTTGATAGTTGAATTTAGGACATGCTTGGATCACCACAAGGATCTCAAAGGCTGGCTGGCACGACCTAGATGCAGGATGAAGAGACTTTAAGTAAGGTTAGGATCAACAGGAGAACAAGTAGAGTCTTCAGTTTGCTACCAGAGAACACACTGAGCACTGACCTGCTGCCCTTCTGCAGGAATACCTGCATGGTGGGGTGGCTCGTCATGTGGAAGGCCAAAATGGGGCTGAGCCAGGTTTCCCCTCAGTATTATTTTCCAGCTTGCTCTTCACTCTCTATTCTACCCAACTATTACCTGAATTAACATGGCCATAACACAGTTCATTGTTTATTTCCACTGCAGATGGATCTGGGCATATAGGTCAAGGACTTGTCCAGGGCTGTCCCATATGTTATCTCCATTTCTTAGTTGCTATTTTAACTTTCAATATTGTTGTAAATTTGTTTCTGAACCCATATAGACGCCCATATTTATATCTTTTTTGTTCTATATTCACAGTCCCAAGTAGCAAAAGGCCTGTCCAGCTCATGTGAACTCAATTATTGGGTGTACCATCTACCAAAATGGGTCTGAAATTGGTCAATTTCTGTTTTTCTATGGTGATATCTGTAACTATGGATGGGTCAATATTGCGGATAATGGGATTCTCAAAAAAGCTACCAGCAGAACAATGTCATCACAACCTGCTTGACAATGTGAAATGGCGGCTACATTTGTGGCAAGAAACAACAAGAAGAACTACAGCAGCAATCCTTGTCTCCTAAGGCACTGGCAGACAACTGAATGTTTCCTCCCATTGGTCCTTGGTTTTGTTGTTGTTGTACACCAATGATTACAAAGAAGATAGGTCACTCCAGATAAAATACTGACCAAAGTGCAGCAGCAGCCATTTTTGAAACCAATGATGGTGATAACTCAAAAATCAAGGTCGACCTCACTTGGGTTGTCTCAACAGGAAAAGAAAGGAAAACGCTGAACGCTGACGTCAGAGAATTTCTTTATTTTTTTAAAAAATCAACTATTTTGATTTCAAGCAAAAGTGATGTAGGTTCACACCCTCCAGAACATCCCTTTTCACACTCAATTTTTTTGAAAATAGTAAGTAAACCCCAGTCCTGTTATTTTACAGCCACGCCTTGTATTCTGAGGTTACACACGGTGGCAACTGAAGTTCACCTACAGCAGCATATTCGAGCTACTGTCCTACTCAGTGATGATTTTCACGATAGCACACGTTTTGCCCAGTTGTGGACCACCTGTGTCCACATTATCAGACACTAATTGGCTGGAAATTGACAAAGACTACCTATACATCGATTGTTCTAGGTCTTTACTAGCAGTTCCTAAATTACCTAATTAAATTGAACATCTCTTCTATCAACGTTCATTTAGAGTTGAAAAAAGTTGACAGCGGTAATCACCGGCAAAAGGTTTTTTTTTACAAGATTGTACATGGCTTAAAAGCATTATCTGCCGAAATTCCAGAATAACAACATACATTATACATTACGAGTATTCATAATGTAAATGTGCAACATTTCTTAAAATATTCAAACAAAATAAAATAACAACTCTTTACCAACAGTATTCTAGCATAATGGTTCATCTACTACACTACTAATATTAGCAGCCATTTTTTTTTTTTTTGAAATATCATCAGTCACAATTAATTGCTTTTGTGATTCGTGTTCAGCTCGATGCGGGAAATTAGGGGTAGGGAAAATGAACAAATTGGAATCATTCAGAAATCTTTGGCGCCTTGAAGTTTGAGGGAAAATACTGTAAATTCCTTTTGGGAAGAATCGCCAAAAAGAATAAAAAGGTAGGGATGAACGATATTGATCGAGATCAATATGGTATCGATACTTTCCTCCAATACCAATAACTTAAAAATCGATTCATTACGTTCGATTTTGACATTGGTATTGGAACAAGTGAATAAGATTGAATGAAGTATCAAAAGACAAGCACTTTGGGAACTTTTTGGAGTTGGTAATGTAATAAATAATTATATTGAACGAAAAAGAGATCCATCCACTAGAGATTGCTGTAGTCAGTTGCTGTAGTCAGCATGGGTTATGGGGGTTGTCTTCTGGATGACTGAAGAAGAAGAAAAATGTTAAATGGTACCTGACTGATGTCTTTACCACCATTGCTTTTCACTTTCATTTAGCAAGGTCAGTTTTGTTTAGCTCTCTGCAAAAGCATTGTTTGCTCCATTGCTCCCATCTTCATTTAGCAAGGTTAGTTTTGTTTAGCTCTTTAAAAAAGCATTGTTTGCTCCATTGCTCCCATCTTCATTTAGCAAGGTTAGTTTTGTTTAGCTCTTTAAAAAAGCATTGTTTGCTCCATTGCTTCCATCTTCATTTAGCAAGGTTAGTTTTGTTTAGCTCTTTAAAAAAGCATTGTTTGCTCCATTGCTCCCATCTTCATTTAGCAAGGTTAGTTTTGTTTGGCTCTCTGCAAAAGCGTTGTTTGCTTCATTGCTTTCATTTCATTTAGCAAGGTTAGTTTTGTTTAGCTCTTTAAAAAAGCATTGTTTGCTCCCTTGCTTTCATTTTCATTTAGCAAGGTTAGTTTTGTCTAGCTCTCTGCAAAAGCATTGTTTGCTCCATTGCTTCCATTTTCATTTAGCAAGGTTAGTTTTGTTTAGCTCTCTGAAAAAACATTGTTTGCTTGCATGGAAATGGAACCATCACAATTTGTTTATTCACTACCAGCTTGTATAGATACGTTACAGTCCATACTCCCTTGTTAGATACTTTTCATTTGATATCAATACTAGTACTCATATCAATCCTCTACCATTATCGTTTATCCCTACACTCAAGTTGTATCAGTTTAGAAGCTTGCCCTAAAAACCACATCAAAATTCTTATTTATTAAAATTCCAAATTTAAAAAGAAAAATTAATAAATACAGGAAATAAGTAAGACTTGCTTTGGCTAATTCAACAATGAATAACGCTTCTAATCAATACTTGATACATCACTCTCATATAAATAACTAATTTTTTTTGTTATACAACGTAATACCCTGCATTTAACACAAACCTTCAATTTAAATTCCTAATAAATTTATAAAGTTACTACACCCTACGTAAATGCCGTCTGTTAGCTGATTACGATTAAAAATGGCATTTTTTCGTTCGATCATTTTATCTCTGTAGTACATTTCAAGGAAGGGCATATTGGAGCGTATGGTGGTGTTTCTAACAGCCAGAAATTAATCTAAGATAAGAAAGGTTGATTTAGGTAGCTATCTATTCCGTATTTCAGGTATTCACACTCAATAATAATTGTAATGATATAACCTCAGCTATTGGTGAGCACAATTTCTGTTCTACAGCAAAACATCCTAGAGAAACGTGCTCGTCAGGTCCATTTTCAAATATGGTCCGTTTTTTCATGACCTACAACAGTATTCCGATGACGTAGAAAAGATAAGCTGTTAGAAAGACACAGATTTCAAGGAATTTACTCATAAATGCCAAATTATTTTACATTTTTGTTTCTATCCAAGCTCCTTTTGGAGGGTTGAAGAGAATGATAGAAAACTTATCTACAAAGTATCTACAAATCACAAAAAAGAAGTTGATTTTATTCAACCAAGGAGGCTGGTAAGGGTTGTAGTAGGTCCCATTTAGTGCTTCGTTCTTCACCTTACCACGTATTTTCTCTTCCTTTCCAGCAAATTCCAAGAAACAATGAGTAATATCTCCGTCAAAATGTCAACTTCCATGATCCTTAGTAGCAGAAATTCCTCAGCCCAAGTTGGTATAGCTCATGCAATTATTGGTGTCCACTTACACTTGTCACCTCTCATTTTGTCTTTGTCTTACCAGGGGTGGCTCTGCTTTCAACTTGCCTTAATCACAATTTCAGCCATTTTAACCTGATATTGGCTGCTGGAAGTTTGTTGGCACACATTGAATAAATCTAGTGTTTATGCAGACATGGTGCAGTTGAACGCTTCTGTCTGTAGGAAGACGTCAGTAGGCACTCATCATGGGCAGAGTGGAGATTGTCACAAACACCAAAAACAACTCAGGACATTAACTCTAGTGAATCCAACAGTGGCTTCCTCAGACTTCAAATCATCCTTCAATCCGTCAAGTAGCCTGAGAGACCCACCACCAAGCATAATGTGTCTGCCAGCAGCGCACTCCAATCCCAAAGCAATGCCACTGCCACCATGGGGAGGAATGGCGCCACCACTTCTTTTGGCTAGCAGGCCCTCAGGGACCCACCAGCTCTATCAAACAATGGTCCTGTATGGTTTGGAAAACCACTTTTGGAGGATGACTGTGGCCTTGAGTGGGAACAGTAAATGTGTGATCTGGTGGAGGTGTCTGAGTGAGTCTGTAGTAAACAGGGTGAAGTGATCAGTCAGCTGTGTTCTGTAAACAGGCTGCTAACAAGGAACTAATAAAGCAAAGGACAGTTTAGTATTTCATCTGCCTGACTACTGAATAGCCCTTGAGCCTGCCTGCAAGTTGTCTTGTGGAAGAACATGCTGCACTTTGCTTCAGCAGAGCTGCCCAGTAGTCACAAAGAGCGAGCCACTTGATAACCGGTCAGTGCCACTAACTGTCAAGAGATGTCCTTGAACCTCCACAAAGATATACCTAAATCTGGCCAATACCCTCAGATACTATTCAGAAGAATCTTTTCATATGTAACTTTCTGTTTCTGTATTGGTTGTTTCAACCTAATTTGTCAATTTTTCTGTCATCCATAAATTCAAAAGTGAAACTCATCACCAAAACAACCAATATAATTTCTTTGCTGATCATGACATCAGTGCGCACACCCTGGACAATCGATGCATAGCAACAATTGAAAGATGCCGGCTACAGCAGTAGTATATTTATCGATTGTAACGCGATTATTGTTCAGGGGTGCATGCAATATTGTCATGATTTACTTATTTCTTTCTCAAAACATTCTCTTCAAAGGAACAGTCTCTTCTGTTGCAAAAAACGCCTTCATTTGAATATTCTGGTTTAACCCCAAATCTTTGTCATCTCTTGACCACGCCGTTGGTAGTCTAACTTGCTACCAACACCCAGGCTGTGGGACACCAACCTTACGACCACAGGTTCTACGCTCCCAATTTCAGAATAGGTTTTTATGAAAATAACAGTAGGCACTGGCGAACCATCACAAATTTACAGAAAAGCAGTTATTACACCAGTATGAACAGCTCCTTTGCTATGCCCAAGGACATTGCAAACAAGAACTACAAGGTTGTTTGGCCAACTACTAGAGACACAGTCCTTACTTGAAGAGAGAGAGTTTGGTTGGGTTGGGGCCTGTCAGAGTGAGGAGCCTCCCCAGGGACAAACAAGCTCAATCCTCAAACTGGCTGTTAAGATAAGCGACTCAAACACCGACAAACTAGGTAGCCTAAACCTTGTAGTTTCCAGAACATCTTGCGTGGTAGTGAACATTTGAAACTGTGGGTTAAGCTGGGCACTATGTTTGGCAAATTCCCAGGCACTTTGCTTGCAACATGGCAAACCATCATGGTTGCTTCCCAAAGTCTCAGAGGGCAACCAGAGTTGCTTGCCTTGATACTCACAAGCTGGCTTCAGCCAAGCCCAAGGTCAATAATCCATGACCATGAATCCACTCCCTTCCAAGCAGATACTGTCTTACTTCAAAAGATAACCTAATCCAATGCGCATTCTTCTGCTGTGTTCAATCTTGACATGACAAGTCCACACCTTTTTTTCCATATAAATTTGGCTTCTCTAATGACCTCTCAATAGACGGCAACATGGCACATGCGCACAACGTGTGCAACTATAGTCTAAATCAGATAATCAAGAGCCACCCCTGATTCCCACTAAAACGATTCAATTAAACAGCCTATTTATTGCGATTAGGTCGGATATACATATATTAAAAGTATTATAATATATACCGTTCTGGCGAGATAAATGCCGTTTGATTCCTTTTTAATAATTGAAGTGTTAAATTTTTATGGCTGCAGATAAGAAATAGGTCAAGTCAATGTACGTATAGATAACATTTTTCAAAAAAATAATTTCTCAGAATAATAATAGGTAGGAAATATCTAGGTATAACATGAAATTTCATAAATCTCACACAACAATAAACTTTTTCTATCTCTCAGTTAAATATTTGAATAGAGGAACAGCAACATTAATGTACTTGGTACAAGAGTTCTCAATTTTTGGTTTAAAAAATAAATTTTGACATTTTTTCTTGAGCGAACTACGACGAGGAAACCCTACGAAGTATAATAATTATACAATTTACATTTTTCGTACAAAACGTACAACAAGGCTTTGCCTTAAAGTGATCTTTTTGTCAATGATGAATCTAGTCGTCTCATTATTAATAATTTTCTTAAATACAATACTTACCGAACTACTTTCTTTATTCTTTTAATAACAGTGTTTAACAAGTACCGAGGGTGCCTACCTTACCGTACGTGCCTATTAGGTAAGTACGAATTATTTTACATAAAAAGTACATTCGCCTACAGATGGGAGAAAAAATGAACGAGCCACGTTTATGCGATGTTGAGGTGGGCATCTGGTGGTATCCGATTGAATTTTATAGAAAGGCTAAGGAGCTGAGCGCTCAGCGATCAGTATTACTGAATTTGAACCTTATAGTAGAATGGAAATTATAGAAGAAGTCGTCTTTGCACGCGATAGCAGCAACTATTTGCAGATAGCACAACGAAGGAGTCAATGTGATAAGGAGTAAGGTGCGTTGGGGGAGTATGGAAATGGGGTGAGTGCAGACTATGCCACAGAAACATCTTATTGTGAAGCAGATTCTGGCCTGTGAACTGCGGCCTCAACCACCGAGCTTGAAATATCCGCCAGCGTACCCCAACCCTCATGATCAACACTTTGAACGGAGCTTTTTAGGCACATTTGTTTCACATATTCGCCACCAGGCACCAGCCTGACACGACCTACTTTGCCTTCTTCAAGGAGTTTGTCGGTTGCCTTTTGGCCATGGTCATGGACCTTCCATGGGCCATGGTAATGGTGTTGTCTCCTACGATACAAGATCCTCGTCATTATTTCAAGGTTAGCACTCTTTTCCTGGAGCTTACCCTGATTTTTCAGCATATATATTCTCCTCAAGGAGAATTTGATGTTGAAAAGGCAGCGTTTTCCAGGGTTATATTGGAAAGGACAACAAAAATAGTGGCCCTCATGGGTTGCATTTCTGATGGTTGACCTGGAGGACTTCTGGTGAGGAGATATCATAATTTCTACAGAGTACTCTTCATCAGATGACGACGTAGATAGCGGGCCCACAAAATCTTGCTATATTCTATAATATGATGGCAGCTTGCTCATCAAACGCCTACTGTCTCAGTACCTCAGACGCAGAGAAAAAAAAAGTCACCATTTGAATTTTTTCAACATCTCCATGAGTTTGGCCAACAAACACACTTGAAGAAAGCTGCAGGAATTGAGGGAGAATCCATTGCAAGGGTAGATCTGACCAACTGGAGAAAAGAAAATTGTGCCGTTTTGCCCCTATAAGAACAATGCAACTGCATATGACACCAAGACTTGCGGGGAGCACTCCAAAAAATTATGCAATCTTTGTAGGAAGCATCACTACAGGTGACCTGCACAGGGGATGGAACAACAAAATCCTCAATACCTGAGCACCTAGCTGAATGTGTGTGCCAGGCGCTTGCTCACTTCTTAGAAAATATTCTTCTCCTTTGAAGTGGCCAAAAAAACTGTCAAGATTCAAACCACCTGAATGTTTGTTAATTGGCAAAAACTGAGCACCCGAATACACTCACACACCACTTGACGTTTGCACAGGCTAGGGGCTTGGCAAATACTGCATGTGTGTGCAGCATTAAGTGAGAACAATGTAGAAGTGACCCAAGGAAGGGTAGCGCGTGCGCCATCTGCCAGACCCCAATAACCCTGGAGCCTGCCAGTTGTCAAGCGGAGGAAACCTGCTGCAGTTTGCCTCAATGGAGCTGCTCAGATTTGACAAGAGCCAACAAACAAATCACTGAAATAGCCAGGGTCACCACTCCAACATAAAATGCGATGAGCCGCCAACTACACCCCCCCCCCCCCCCACTTATGACAGTTGTGTTATTACAAAGTAAACTCAGATTGGTTAGCCTGAAGTAATGTGTCAAACAGTTCCGGGCTGGGCCCCAACGTGGGAAAAGGGGGTGAGGTTTTTAGTGGGTAAAAATCTCCACATACCCGGGTCTTTTCCTCACCTTCCTCCAAAAAAAAAAAAAAGTAAACTCAGATTAGACACAGTCCCTCGGATAAGGTATCCAAATAAAAGCTGATCTAGAGGAAATTGACGTTGAGTTTGAAATCAAACGTCTGTAAACGGTGACTTTGATTGTAAAGGACCTAGGATAGTAGAGTTGAATTCATTTCCATTGCCACTTTGCAGAGTCTGCTTTTTATTTGTAACTGAATACTGCCAGGAAGGCACCAAAGTCTCGAGTCTACCAAAGTTAAACTATGCAAATTCTACTCTGCACTTCACCCAATGCACATTACTCAAATCTTCACAGTTACGTAGGAAGTGTAAAGAGGTACTCAGATACTGATCGCTGTTCGTTTAGCAAAACACATAACGCCGTCCTACACTGCCATATTGGGCAAAAGATTGTTCAGTGTCGCCCATCTGACCCAAGAAAATGCGGCCAGCAGCTTAACTGGGCAAAGTCAGGATTATAATAACACCTACACTAATGGGAGAAAGAGCCACCCAAAAGATCTACACACCTACACCAAAAATTAATACATCATTGGATCGATTTCTATGCTTCCACACGAAAATACTGAAGACAGCGAATAGTGATAATATCTAAATCACACGCTTTTCATATTGATGTGGGTTAGTGAATGTTAAAATGAGAAGTTCGTTCATTGTCAGGCCTATTTTTGACCGGTGGGATCTTTTCTGGGTATAAAACAGCTCATTATAGTTCATGATACGCTTCAGCCCAACTGGTGGTTTCCATGTGGCAGGGAGGAGCTGCCCAGAAACAAAGGAAATCCAGTGACATTCAACCTTTGCTCACTGGGGCCACGCATTGTTTGGCCAACAGTTCTGCTTCGAGTTTTACCCCTGTTCATTCTCACTAATATTTTTACGAATATCGTCACAAACTACAATACTATTGACACATCATTGGAAGCACTCTACGCGTAAGAGCCTCATGAAGGAGTCTATTTTTGTCACATCCTACTGTTACACACCCGACTTGGTAGGTATAAATAATTCTCTAGATTATCTACAAGTTTTTTTTTTTCAGTCGAAGGTGGAAAAATACTTAACTTGAGTCGATAAGCGGTATGGACGACTCGAAGGTTTGGTGGCGGGTAGACGTGACCCGCTGTGTTGAAGTTCACACATGTGTGGCGTTGTCGGCTTCTCCTTCGCTCATGTGCATTGCTGTGTCTGCACCTTCTATATTTTTAGTTTTTCCTGGAATTTAGAAGAAAATTAAGATGAGACACGGGACAATTTTT
The DNA here is from genome assembly GCA_019603395.1 of Cyrtorhinus lividipennis. Classification (NCBI taxonomy): domain Eukaryota; kingdom Metazoa; phylum Arthropoda; class Insecta; order Hemiptera; family Miridae; genus Cyrtorhinus; species Cyrtorhinus lividipennis. Next base: position 324,453 of record CM034006.1, on the reverse strand, counting down.
CTCTATTTTCATGGAGCAGGCCAATCAGCTTTAATCGAAATTATTGATACAAAATCAACAATCATGGACATCACTTGTAACATGGAGGGGTGCCTTTTTGCTCCCTTTGTCCTTCCCGTTGGAAGACTTTCCACCAGCTAGACCCCTTCAAGTTATACTGTGTGAATTGGATTATTAAGCCATAAGTTGCATTTGAAAAATACACCCCCCTCTAACTTGTGTGCTATATTATCCCTGATTCCACCATCATTCAGTTCAAAAGGGATCTTCTCCTATCTGTCCTCCAATTCAATTGAGTTATCCTCACATTTGTTTGTGACCTCAATAAGGCTAGTTCCTCATCAAGTACTCAACAAAGACTGAACTGTATGAAAGTGGCTCAGAACAGAGTTAATATGCTAACCAAAAAGAAATACGATCGGTTGATTATTGATGCGAAAAAAGTGAAACAAACGGAAGAACGCTGCAAATTCTTTCATAGGGGCGGTTATTCCTCGGGGGGACTCATTTTCATCGTTTCAGCGTAGAAAAATTAGTGGAAAACAATACCCCACACGCCTTATTACCAGAAATCTCAAAAATCCACATTTAAAATAGATAGATGGAGACCCATTTTGACCCAAAAAATTTCCCAGTGGACGCAAACCGTTCCGTGACCCGTCTCATTGGATTCAGCGTCCAAAATTTAGTGAAAATTGATACCCAACTCGCCTAGGTCCCCAAAACCAATTTTTCAAAATACAGGGTCCGCCAACGAAGTAGGATGGATTTAAAAAAATCATAACTCGGTTATTTCTCAAGATAGAATATATATATATTTTTTTAACTGTTCACAAGAAGTGGAATTTTTTGGTAATGTTCAATTTTTGAAGACGACGTCGAGCATGTGATGCCCATCAGCTTGAATGCATTTATTGAGTCTTTCGGTGAAGCTCCTCGAAACGCTGTCCAGCATTTCTCGTGGGATGCGGCTGATTTCCGTGGTGATAGCCTCCTTAAAATCGTTCAGGGTCCTCGGCTCATCTTTTTAGACTCTTTCCTTTAGGTATCCCCACAAAAAAAAATCACAGGGGGATAGGTCAGGGGACCGGGGGGCCAGGGAACGTCACCGCACCGAGAAATGAGTCGACCATTAAATTTTTGGCGAAGGAAGGTCATCTTGGCATTTGCCGTATGGCAAGTTGCTCCATCTTGCTGAGAGCAAGAAATTATTGCCCGCCGGCAATAATTGCTGACAAATCACCAACTTATACGGATGAAAGTGTAGATTGACTTTCAATATTCGACAAACAGTTGATTGTGAGAGGTTCAAATTTGCTGCACAAAGTCGGATGGAACAGTGTGGGCTCTGGAGGGCAGCGACTCTCACGCACTCAACGTTCTCTGGAGTTTGCGCTGTTTGATCTCCTCTCCTCCTTTTTTTCGTAACACTGCCCGTTTCCCTGAAGTTTTCAACCCACCTTAGGATTACATTACGAGTTGGGATAGCTCCGCGGGGAGAAATCGCACTCTCGACGGAAATCTCTGTGTTTGAATTATCGACTCACCATTCACTAAAAACCGACTTACCGCGAAAACACGTTGTGGCATCGTCCAAACCATCTTTCCAACTAACCTAAAAAAGCTTCCCTTCATTGTGAACACGATGGTCCCAACCCCACCCCTCACAGAGTTCCCCACGCTGAGTACTATCCATTTCAAAAACGTCCTACTTCGTTGGCGGACCCTGTACACGGCGAACCAGTGTTGCCTATGGGACAACAGCAATTTCCTCTTTTTATCCAAACGCTCGGCTTTAATGTGCCTATTCGCCGCCAGGCAGTGACTCCTATTCTTTGTAATTTTTTCCATTACTGACAAGCTATAACTAGTTATTTCATATATTAACTGAATTACATACTTTAACGGTAACATAGAGATACCAGATTTCTCTGGTATCTGGGGTATGTTTTCCATGAAGCAGTAGAACTCAGATTAGAGTAAGTTCTAAGTTGTATCAATATGAATTGTAAGCCTGTCAGGCTCAGTGTAACCAAACTCAGGCTGCCCAAAGTTGCTATCGACCAAGGGTTAAAAGAGAAGGAGGTTGTACACATACAACGTTGATTCATAATCATGAATTTTAAGCCCAGATACATCACTAGATTGTATGTACTATTTAAAAAGTCATTTGACTGGAGAATTTACAAACCTTTCTCGCCTTCCCATCCCTCGTTGGAAAGCAAATGAGGGCCAGTTATGGAAATTCCAATCGAACCAATGGGCGCCGTGATGAGAATGGATAAAACAGCGATGGTAAGGAGTTGTTGACCTCTCAGAATGTCAGCAGGATCTGGACTTTCAGAGGTTCTGACTCTGTCGAGTGGCTCAGGTCCCAACGCCGCCTAAAGAGAGAGATGAATTGATTACTTGTCATGTAAAACTATTTTCTTTGAATGTTAATAGGTTCAAAAATATGAAATTATGTCATATAGCCTGCTAGCCAATTCGCTAGAATCTTTAATATCGTGTATTTCATGTTGTAAGATAGATATTTTTTCAAGTTTTTGGTTGGTTATTCGTTGAATAATCAACCTGTTTTCATGCAAAAAAATCTGCAAATTCTTACACACGGGTTGGTTATTTCTCGAATGGGGGAAACAGTGGGTGCGGCGGGTCCCAGACCCATTCCAATCGATTCAGGGTCCAAAATTTAGTGGAATATGATACCCCACACGCCCAGGTACCAGAAATCCTGACACATACAAAATGGGTGGATACATACCCATTTTGACCCATAACTTCTTCCGGTGGGTGCCAATCGTTCTGGGACACACATCATTGAATTCAGAGTCCAAAATTTAGTGGAAAATGATACCACACACGCCTAGGTAGCAGAAATCCCGAAAACACATAATCAAATTGGGTAATAAATACCCAATTTGACCCATTACTTCTTCCAGTGGGTGTCAATTGTTCTGGGACCCATTTTTTTGGATTCAGCGTCCAAAATTTAGAGGAAAATGACACCCCACTCGCCTAAATCACCCAAAATCTCGAAAATCCATTTTTCAAAAAACACATTTTGACTCCTACCCCCTCCAAATTTGGTCCGATCGGGCTGAAAAGTTTCGAGGACCCATCTCGGCTGGGACCGGCCCCTGACCCAAATTTCAGATTTTCAGAACATTTTCTACTACCAAAAACGGCGTGGACAATGGACGGCGGACGGACATTGACCTTTTTTGATCAGGACATCATGAAACGTCCAGAAAAAAATTTTGAGTCGAATCGGAGAGGTTGACCATTATTATGAAAACATAGGTTGATTATTCAAGGAATAACCAACCAAAATCAATCTTTCCGATTCAGCCCACAATTTTTTCTGGGCGTGTCTAGATCAAAAAGTCAAAAGTGCGTCCACGCCGATTTTGTAAACAATTTTCCAAAAATCTGAAATTTGGGTCAGGGGTCCGTTCCTGCGTCAAGACTGGAAAATTGTCAAAAAACTGGAAATTTGGCAAAGCTTCCTCCGTAATATCAATACCTAAATACTTATAAACCTGTTCAGCGAAAAAAAAAAAAAAAAAAAAAAAAAAAAAAAAAAAAAAATGACCAGGCTGGTGGGATTATTTTTACTTGGCAACTTGCTCTGAACGTGTTAATGCAAAACGAGTAATGCAATTTAATGCAAAACGAGTCTTCGGGTTTAAACTCGTTTCAAATGTTTGGTGAAAGTGGCCCTAAGACTGAATACTCTGAAACTAAAATTTCCATTTTAACTATTCCAACGAATTAAGGAACCAATCTGAAAGCCTAAAGGGACCTGTAGGACGTTTTAAAGGCTAAAAATATAGTTCAGATAGGTTGAGTATGTACAATGAATTTTTTGCTGGAGCGTTGTTTGCAGTTGAATTGTTCCCCCTAACTGCTCCCAAGGTTAACTACCTCAAATTATTGTCTCTATTGAAGCATTGCTTATAATCATACCTGAACGGTGGCTTTGGGAAGCCATGCAAGATTGACGAACAGAATTTCTTTCCAATTGAGCTTAGTGCCTAGAACGCAGATCACACAAGCGGCAAAGCGAATAATTAGCGCTCCAAAAACAACGATGAAACCCATTGCAACTGTTTCAGAGTGGAGTCCAAGCAAGTCGATTTCAGCTCCAATCAGCCCAAAGAGCACTGGCTGGATGAAGAGCCACACGGTAGAGAAATTGTCTGCGACTGGGTGCTGTAATATACAATGCTTCATTCGGTGGCTGATTACAATTGTGGGAAATTTTTGGTTTGGATAACAAGTTAAGGGTTCTCACGTGAGTGTTGCTCCATCCTTGATTCTTCCAGGCAAAGGATGCAACGAAGGACGAAGTTATGCAAGCGAGTGGTCCAGCCCCTCCATAGTGCACCAATTCCGCCCCTAAAACAGCTCCAAAACTGCCCACTCCCAGCAAGACGGTTCTCTTGGTGGCGACGTAAGACTATAAACAGAAAGATCAGATCAAGAGTCACATTTCAATGGTTGAATCTTTCAAATGAATGCCTCGTTTTGGGTGAAATAGGTCAATCGTCTTACATCGTCTCTGTGGGGGATGAACGCGATGAGCAAGCCCCATAAGATACCAAGCGTAAGACCTGCCACCATTTCAATCGGTCCGACAGAAATCTGATGAGCCATAGACCCTAAAAATTGAAAATAAATAGAAAGGTTAATAATGATGATGTGATGGGCCACATATCACATTTCTTAGTTGAGCTGGCAAATTTTTTAAATAAAATATTGGCTCCTTTAGCAGAAATAGGAGTTTGGCATAATTATGGCGCCCAACATGTGATTAGCTGGAATAAGAATGCGGGATGGGGATTTTAGAACCAATGGACACCAAGCGCAGCTAAGGGTGACTGTCATTGAATCAGATTCTCAAAGGAATCGATTTTTAAAGAAAAAGTATCGATACTCAGACTCTTTGGGTTGGTTATTCCTTGAATAATCAACCTGTTTTCATGCAAAATGTTAAATGTGGAGACTCATTTCTTCAACATGGGGAAAACAGTGGGCGTGTCGGATACCGGACCCATTCCAATCGATTCAGAGTCCAGAATTTAGTGAAAAATGATACCCCACAAGCCTAGATCGCCGAAAATCCTGAAAACCCATTTTTCAAATAACACATTTTGACCCCCAGTTACTGTTTTTGAGCCCATCACTAGCCAGGTGCAAGTTTTTTGTTGGTTGACCAACAATAAACAAACCCAGGAGGTTCGATTGTCATTAATCCTTTGATTTTTTACTTCAGGGGACTCATATGCCAGGCATTGGTCACATAGTTCGCATTTCAAAGCTAGCAATCTTGAGTAAACCTCGGAGAACATTCGCAAACTGGGTTTACAAATGGCGTTGAATGTACATCATAGTTCGTTTAAAAACAAGCCTTAACGAAGTTTATTTAAATAATAACCTCAACAATATTAAACGTTTCCAATTTCGCCACATTTTCATATTCTTGAAGTTCTCCTGATTAACTGGAAATACTACTAAATTGTATTTTGTACGAGTTACTGATCTTTTAAATGATTTTCAACCAACAAAAATAATTTCCAGTAATTCTAGTGATTTCCAGAGCACCTACCTGGTGTAAATATCATTCCCTGAAAGACACCAAACAGGGAAATGGCGACGATATCGTCTAGGCCTGAAGCAGCGATGACGAGAGTGCTGATGCCTTTGCTTTCACCATAGCCAACAGATTTGAGTTGAAGAAGTGTAGGGACTACCACAGCTGGAGATACAGCACTCAACATGAACCTGCAAGCGTCAATGGAATAAATAGTACATAGTTGATACACGTTGTATAAAGATTAAATCCCCTGTAGTTGTGGACTTGAATAATGGATTCACTACTTTATCATTCTTAAATTTGATTCCAATCCTGTTGCGCAAAATGCGATTGGAAGCTAAGGTTGGTAGACATGCAGGTAGAGGGGGAATGACTTGGGTACAGAGAGGTGGAGACTGGTGGGCAGTTAGTTAGGTTAGTACAGTTTGAGTTTGGCACATGGCAAAGAGAGTATTCAGGTGTATTGCGTTTAACTCATAATTCTTGGCTAAATTGATAAGCTGCTGTATTTTTTTGGCAGGATATCCCTTGATCAACCTATGTTTTCATGCAGAAAGTTAACCTCTCTAATTTGCCGCCATATGCACAGTTTTTGGTAGGAGAACCAAAAAAATGGGGGGGGGGGGGTCAAAACGTGTTTTCAAAATGGATTTTTGGCAATCTAGGCGTGTACGGTATCATTTTTCACTAACTTTGGACGAAATTTTGGACGTTGAATCGATTGTAATGGGTCTTGGAACGATTAGCGCCCACCGGAAGAAGTTATGGGTCACAATGGGTATCTATCTACCCATTTTGAATGGGTGTTTTGGTTGGTTATTCCTTGAATAATCAACCTATGTTTTCATGATAATGGTCAACCTCTCCGATTCGGCTCAAAATTTTTTTCTGGACGTTTCATGATGTCCTGATCAAAAAAGGTCAATGTCCGTCCGCCGTACGCCGTACGCCGTCCGCCGTACGCCATCCGCCGTACGCCGTCCGCCGTCCATTGTCCACGCCGTTTTTGGTAGTAGAAAATTTTCTAAAAATCTGAAATTTGGGTCAGGGGTTTGTTCCCAGCCGAGATGTGTCCTCGAAACTTTTCAGCCCGATCGGACCAAATTTGGAGGGGGTAGGGGTTTTTTGAAAAATGGATTTTCGAAATTTTGGGGATTTAGGCGAGTGGGGTGTCATTTTCCACTAAATTTTGGACGCTGAATCCAATAAAATGGGTTCCAGAACAATTGGCACCCACTGGAAGAAGTTATGGGTCAAATTGGGTATTTATTACCCAATTTGATTATGTGTTTTCGGGATTTCTGTTACCTAGGCGTGTGGGGTATCATTTTCCACTAAATTTTGGACGCTGAATTCAATGATGTGTGTCCCAGAACGATTGGCACCCACCGGAAGAAGTTATGGGTCAAAATAGGTATGTTTCCACCCATTTTGAATGGGTGTTTTTGACATTTCTGGTATCTAGGCGTGTGGGGTATCATTTTCCACTAAATTTTGGACCCTGAATCGATTGGAATGGGTCCGGGACCCTTCACACCCACTGTTTCCCCCATGTTGAAGAAATGAGTCTCCATGCGCCTGGAGTGAGGAATAACCAACCCCTGTGTAAGAATATGCAGCGTTTTTTCTCAAGGGATCCTTTTTTTCGAGAAATAAGGGCGACATTCTCACCATTTGAATTGCCTCTGCTCTTTAATTTGTAGATGGCAAGTCCGCATTCAGGGTACTAATCTGGAAGAGGCATCATTTCCTTCACCCTATGTCTTTGATCAATGTTTTGCAATCGCAATCAACCGCCATATATTCCCGTTACTTTCACTTTTCAACGTGGTAACCGTCGTTTGCTCGTTCTATTTTCTCGTAATGTTCGTAACACAAAATACGGTTGAAAGTAGGCTGATATACCGACGTATAATCACTAAAGGAACTAGCCAGAATCGAAAAACAACTGACTCTCATGATATTATCACAACTTTTGGCAATTCTATCCGCAAATATGGGTTCAGAACCTAATGAAATTCATGGTACAATACTCGCGTGGCAAATATAGCATTTCCAAATCTTATTTTCCAAACCAAATTCAACATTTTACAAACCAAATTCAGCATTTTCCAGAACAAATTCAACATGTTATTAAATCAACCAGCATTGAACAGATGAGTTGGGCATTATCCATAATCTGTAGTGAAAACGCCATAAAGAAGAGATGCTCCGCCTGTTCCATGCAACTGGTCGAATTATGTTATGAACACTTTGCTTCTTCAACCAATGGCGGCAGCTGGCCAACCTTTACACTAGCAATAAATTTTGTTAGAATTGTAATAAATGTTAAATTTGTTTTGTAAAATGTTGAATTTGTTTTGGAAATCGTTGAATTTGATGTTGAGTTTGGATTGTGGAATGTTGGATTTGGTTTGGAAATTGTTGAATTAGATTTGGAAATGCTATGAATTAATCGAATTTATAAAAGTGGTTTACAATACAATACAGAAAAGTGCGCCCAAACATTAGGAGCATGCACTACAATTCTAGCAGCAAAAAATGTAAAAACCATCAGTAAGATCAGGGATTTGCTTTCATAACCAAATAAATTGGCGTACCTACGAGACTCGGGAGCAGCTTGTATTGACAGGACACGAGTGTTGTCTTGGATGAAAGGGTTGTTGCGGGAGGGGGAGGGGGTTGTTCTAGGATGGAAAGGAAGGTAGACAGGCACACGTTGTCTGACTCAAATGCCATACCTTCAGTACCTACTTCAAAATAATACTCACCCTAACATGAATCCCCATAAATAAGGGTAGTCGAAGCATACATGAGCGATCACAGCAGCTGCAGCAGCTTCAGCCAAGCATGGGACGAACGCCAGTTTGAGAACGGTGAAGCTCAGCTTCAAAAGTGCAGGTGCATCAAGGCCAAGGCCTGCTTTGATCAAAATCGTTGTTAAAGCTGCTTCCCTGTAAGATAGTGAAATGATAATTAATCTCGATTCAGATTAGCCTGGTTTCTGTAGTCAATGCCTACTGTGATACCATAGCCGTCTATAGAATACAGGGTGTCTACACACATTATGGGACAAACTCAAGGGGTCGATTCAACAGCTCCAACAAGATTCAAAATGTGTCCCTTCGATTTTCGAACTAAAAATTCTACATTTTTCACCTACAAGATTTCGTTTTGTTTTTTGTTTTCGACCTTGTCTCAGTAAAACGGCTTCAAATCCCTTCAATTATTATGTAAGATAAATGTTGAGGATACCGTTGGAAAGAGCGTTAAATTTCCAGTCTTTCTGATAACATGGAATCCGAGGGGTCAAAATGTGTTTTCGAAAAATGAATTTTCGAGATTTTTGGCGATCAAGGCGTGTGAGGTATTATTTTCCACTAAATTTTGGATGCTGAATCAAATGAGGCGGGTCCCGGGACGATTGGCGCCCACCCGATGAGGTTATGGGTCATAATGGGAATCTATCTACCCATTTTGAAAGTGGGTTTTCGAGATTTCTGGTTCCTAGGCGTGTAGGGTATCATTTTCCACTAAACTTTGGACGCTGAATCGATTGAAATGTGTCTCCATGCGCCTGGTTCGAGGAATAACCAACCCCTGCGAATAATGTAACGGGGCGGCAGATTCCAAGCGCCCCGTCAAGAAACTTCGGCGGCGGGGTACGGATCGACCCCTCTCCTCTCCAAGCGCCTGACCCAGCTGGGCGTGTCCTCATTGGATTGGGTAGGCGATGGGCGGCGCAAGACACCCAGGGAGGAGTAGAAGGGGAAGGCGACTTGACGAGCGGACTGGGAGAAGGAACATCAGGCAGTCGTGTCCGAACTCAAGTGAAGGAAAGTTGGGATCTCCGAAACGAGGTTGGCCCCCCCTGCTCGCCATAATCTCGAGAGGACGAGGCGAGGCAGGGGCGGGGCGGAACAACCTGTTTCGGGGCGGAACAACCTGTTCCGGGGCGGAACAACCTGTTTCGGGGCGGAACAACCCCAGCGAAACAACCTGTTTCGGGGCGGAACGAAGTGAGGCGGAACGAAGTGAAGTGAACCGGGACATCGAAGCGAAGTGAACCGGGACATCGAAGCGAAGTGAACCGGGACATCGATGCGAAGTGAACCGGAACATCGAAGCGGAACAACCGACGCGTAGCAAGTCAACCCCTTGTGAACCGCGGTGTTGTGAAAGTGACCTGAGGGAACAAGTGTATCGTGGTTCCTTCAGGGTGAGAACTCGGGAATTGGGAGATCAGCCAATTCCTCTCCCGTAACAGTGGGCCCCTATTACGAACTGAAAATCCCCCGTCGGACCCGAGTGTTGATCCGTTCGCGCCCGACCGACGGCCAATAGTCTGGGTTCTCCACGCACCGCCAGTCGTCGGACCTCCGTCGGAAAGAGCCTCGCCTCCTCCGGCCTGGACGGCGTTCCCCTGACCGTAGCCGAGCAGCGAAGAGAACATCACCCTGTTGTCTCCATCCGAAGGAGTTGATACACGTAAGTGGCGAAATACCTCTATCTCGTGAAGAGAACATCACCCTGTTGTCTCCATCCGAAGGAGTTGATGCACGTAAGTGGCGAAATAACTCTGTCTCGTACCCTCGCAACGCGAAAGTCAAATCTTTAAATCTGGCCCAAGCCCTGACGTGTAGTCACCAGAAAGCTGATCAGAGAATTGTACGTTGTAACCGTAGTATTTGGTATTTTGTCTGTCATAGGAAAAGTAACAGGAATTAGGGGAGGACATTAGCAAATCCCTTTCATTTTGCCGTTATTCAAATCAAACACTCCTGAGCCTTCAGCTACCTCGTAAATTCATCGGCCCTCAGCCCTTCACTTCTACCTACTCATAATTAGATTAAGTAATAGTCAGTACCCTTCTCGGCCGAGACATTCCATATTTCATATTTCTGACAATTGCGTTATTATAAGCCAATATTGAACCCTTGTCTTTCAATCACGAAACCCCATTCCTCAGAGCTTGGTAAATTCAGGTGTACTTGGCGTCTATGACCGACCATCTCCGACATTCCGGACGGTAAGTGAAAGTCTTTAGTCTCCCACTAATTTATTCGCCTAGGTCTATTTCTGGATCCCTAGCCCGTTAGGTGAAAACGGCGGGTTACATCTTTTGGTGGCAGCGGTGGGATATTTCAGAAATCTCGATTTCTGTCGTATCCACAACAAGCGATCTTGACCAGGCGAATATTGGTGAGAAAAAGCTCTGAAGGAATTGGGTCGCGTTCTATAATCTTGAAATTCAAATTGTGCTAGTTGTAGATTCCGAAATTTAAAATTGTAAGAAACAAACAAATCGGCCCGAGTGTGAGGAAGCGAGTGAGGAGTCAATTAACTTCAAATCCGTGTCTAGGACTTTTCTTTCTTTCCACAAATCGAAATTTAGATACTGGCTCATTTATTTAGTAGCATCACTCTCACTGTAGTCCCTGTTCCGAGGCCTCTGTTCCGAGACTGTTCCGGGTCTGTTCCGGGACTGTTCCGAGACTTGTCCCGAGGCCCTCTGTTCCGGGACTGTTCCGAGACTTGTCCCGAGGCCCTCTGTTCCGAGACTGTTCCGGGTCTGTTCCGGGTCTGTTCCGGGACTGTTCCGAGACTTGTCCCGAGGCCCTCTGTTCCGGGACTGTTCCGACACTTGTCCCGAGGCCTTCTGTTCCGAGACTGTTCCGGGTCTGTTCCGAGGCCCTCTGTTCCGAGACTGTTCCGGGGCCCTCTGTTCCGAGACTGTTCCGGGACTGTTCCGGGGCTTGTTCCGAGACTTCTGTTCCGGGTCTGTTCCGGGTCTGTTCCGGGACTGTTCCGAGACTTGTCCCGAGGCCCTCTGTTCCGGGACTGTTCCGAGGCTTGTTCCAAGGCCCTCTGTTCCGAGACTGTTCCGGGACTGTTCCGAGAGCCTTCAGCTCCAATTGACATCCCGATTCCAGACCCGTCATAGCTCTTACCAACTGGGAAGTCCTTTCTCGATTCGTGGGGAAATTATCGGTCCTTGGTGCGCAAGAAAGTGATCTATCGGTTCTATAATTGTTTTTTTTAATTATTTATTTATTTATTTATTTATTTATTTATTTATTTATTTATTTCTTCTTTATTTAACAAGTGAATTCGCAACCATGCACCAAAACAGCAGCCCATCAGACGAGGACGAAGCCATGATGAACCCCGATCTGGAAATAAAATGCACAACACAAGTACTTACCTTGTTTTACTAATGACCGTGCCTCATGAGTCGTGACAGGACTCCCTGGGTCCCCCCCCCCCCCTTTTTTGTTTTCCTTTTCCTTCTTAATGGCAGCAAAATCTAGGGTGTGAAATGTGTGAGTTGGAGTGTGAGAGTAGACTAAAGGAAGGGCCGGTCTGTATGTTTCACAGCATAGTAGGGAAGTAGAAGATAAGACCAGTGGAAGACACATCTCGCCCATTGCACCACCTTGGAACATCAGCGCCATCATGCTCTCGACAGCCGGAAAACGACCTGACGCAATGCCCATCGCACCAGTCACCCCCACCGGAAGGAAAATTGCCGAGGTAGACCTCGGCCTCCAAAGATCGGAGGAGTGTAACGGGGCGGCAGATTCCAAGCGCCCCGTCAAGAAACTTCGGCGGCGGGGTACGGATCGACCCCTCTCCTCTCCAAGCGCCTGACCCAGCTGGGCGTGTCCTCATTGGATTGGGTAGGCGATGGGCGGCGCAAGACACCCAGGGAGGAGTAGAAGGGGAAGGCGACTTGACGAGCGGACTGGGAGAAGGAACATCAGGCAGTCGTGTCCGAACTCAAGTGAAGGAAAGTTGGGATCTCCGAAACGAGGTTGGCCCCCCCTGCTCGCCATAATCTCGAGAGGACGAGGCGAGGCAGGGGCGGGGCGGAACAACCTGTTTCGGGGCGGAACAACCTGTTCCGGGGCGGAACAACCTGTTTCGGGGCGGAACAACCCCAGCGAAACAACCTGTTTCGGGGCGGAACGAAGTGAGGCGGAACGAAGTGAAGTGAACCGGGACATCGAAGCGAAGTGAACCGGGACATCGAAGCGAAGTGAACCGGGACATCGATGCGAAGTGAACCGGAACATCGAAGCGGAACAACCGACGCGTAGCAAGTCAACCCCTTGTGAACCGCGGTGTTGTGAAAGTGACCTGAGGGAACAAGTGTATCGTGGTTCCTTCAGGGTGAGAACTCGGGAATTGGGAGATCAGCCAATTCCTCTCCCGTAACAGTGGGCCCCTATTACGAACTGAAAATCCCCCGTCGGACCCGAGTGTTGATCCGTTCGCGCCCGACCGACGGCCAATAGTCTGGGTTCTCCACGCACCGCCAGTCGTCGGACCTCCGTCGGAAAGAGCCTCGCCTCCTCCGGCCTGGACGGCGTTCCCCTGACCGTAGCCGAGCAGCGAAGAGAACATCACCCTGTTGTCTCCATCCGAAGGAGTTGATACACGTAAGTGGCGAAATACCTCTATCTCGTGAAGAGAACATCACCCTGTTGTCTCCATCCGAAGGAGTTGATGCACGTAAGTGGCGAAATAACTCTGTCTCGTACCCTCGCAACGCGAAAGTCAAATCTTTAAATCTGGCCCAAGCCCTGACGTGTAGTCACCAGAAAGCTGATCAGAGAATTGTACGTTGTAACCGTAGTATTTGGTATTTTGTCTGTCATAGGAAAAGTAACAGGAATTAGGGGAGGACATTAGCAAATCCCTTTCATTTTGCCGTTATTCAAATCAAACACTCCTGAGCCTTCAGCTACCTCGTAAATTCATCGGCCCTCAGCCCTTCACTTCTACCTACTCATAATTAGATTAAGTAATAGTCAGTACCCTTCTCGGCCGAGACATTCCATATTTCATATTTCTGACAATTGCGTTATTATAAGCCAATATTGAACCCTTGTCTTTCAATCACGAAACCCCATTCCTCAGAGCTTGGTAAATTCAGGTGTACTTGGCGTCTATGACCGACCATCTCCGACATTCCGGACGGTAAGTGAAAGTCTTTAGTCTCCCACTAATTTATTCGCCTAGGTCTATTTCTGGATCCCTAGCCCGTTAGGTGAAAACGGCGGGTTACAATAAATTTGGGACTCCTCGGAAATAAATTGCCCGAAATCTCAGCTTTTTAATGGTGTAAGGAAATAAAATTGTTTAGAGGAAAGTTTCGCGAGAAAATGGCGTTCAAATGTGAAAAAACGTGGATTTCTAGGTGAAAATCATCGTTTTCCAATAAAATCCGGCTTTCTTCGTGAAAATGAGTTCGAGATCGCAATAATTTGATTTTTTAAACGCTGAATTGAATTTGAAATGCGGAAAAACGTGTGTTTTTTGGGTGAAAATCATAGTTTTTTTCGATAAAATTCGGCATTCTTCGTAAAAATGAGTTCGATATCACAATATTTTGCTTTGTAAGGAGAAATTAGTTTTTGGCATCCAATCTTTATTAAATTAGTATTAGGAGAACTATAAAATAAGGTTTTTGTGCTGGTGCTCATTTTGTAATTTCTGTGATCCCTTCAAATATTCAAAAATCAATTGTTTGGTGATTCAACAACTTTTGAGGGACACTTTTTTGACTCGTAATACGGATAATGATCAAAGTACATACTTAAAGATTCATACCTGAGTTTTATGACAATGTCGAGGTAGACACCGGAAATTTTGTAAAAACCGCATGTTCTGAGGGCAATACCGGCGATAAGCATTCCCAAAAGCGGTGGGAGTTTACAAAGGGCCACAAGCTGAAATAAATAAACAATCGTTATTGATTTGATGCACGCTAAATTCATAAAACAATGAAATGTCATTGGGTGCCTTTCACCAAGAACTATTTTCACCTGAAGAGGGTGGTTACTGAGATAGGGATGTTGAAGTTGAAGGCCCGAAAACAATTTTTCTCCTTCTTCATTCTTTTGACAAGTTTTAATGTTCTAAATAGGCACTTATACTAGTATAAGCTGTGGGAAATAAGATAACATCCCATTGTTGAGGGAATCATGGGTGATTTTAAATTAACCGAAATTGGATGCTAGCACTGCCCTATCGGAAAAGGTTGTAACTAACGGTAATCTTCTGCTGTTGCGTTTCTTTGTCGCTTTTCGTCCTCAAATGAAATCCGTTTAAGCAATTTACCTGACTGAGAAGATTCGGATGGAGTATCATATTCTGTAAATAACAGAACTTCTGCATGTATAAAAGAGATGTTGCTTATGATGTAGAACTCAACCGCTCAGGGAAGACAACCGCTCAGATTCAATTGTTCACATGATCTGATTCTCTTCTGCCTTCTGAGTACAGTATATACACCTATATATAGTAGTATATACCTACCTATATATACATTAGTACATATGATTACAGTAATGTTCGTTTTTATTATACCACTTTTGGTCAACCAAAACCCAATTCCAGCATTTTTCTAACTAATCGCAAATAAATGAAGTTAAATCGATATAAACTCGCAACATTTGATTATCTCGAATTGATTTTTTAAATTATGGGAATACGAATTTGGAATGAATTTGATTGGATAATATTGAGAGGATATGATATGAGGAACTCTGATTGAACGATTATTCTAATTACTTTTTGCCAGGCAGTAAGGGTTTTTCCAAGCTATAGCTCTTCCTGACCTAGGTCATTGGTTAACTAAACGAATATGACCTACTACAGACGCCCTCTATGCGGGGAAAAAACCAACTAATTATGGTGAGGGTGAGTTGACGGTCTCTACTATAATCAAAATCAGACCAAAATAACTGGAGCAGCCATTTTGCATTTCTACATTACAGACACCGCCCAGTCAATGTTGATTATTGTAGTTTGCGTTTTGGAGTTGATTACAGGCATTCTTTGAAGACATGGTCCTGGCCTGGATATGATGAAAGCGTTGATTACATTCATTGCAGCAAAATTCCCTTTCTGGACTTTGCCAGACCATGATGTAAGCGACTGAGGTTGTTTGCAACTTCCAAATAATCCTAAAAGGGGTTCTGCTTACGCGTTCAGTTGGTTGGAACATGAATTATGTTCAAAAAAATCAATTGCTCAAGTCGTTGAGATCATGATTGACCCCTCAGCTCCTCCCTCTAACACCATAGTATGTACTTTCTTGGTTCTGAGAAACTCATTTTACTTTCAAAGGGTGAATTTAGATTTTTTTCCTGCATGTTTCTTGCAGTTTATGGGGTGTAGTTATTGAATAGCTGTGAAGTTGATCTCTTGAGGCTCAGATGTTAAAATTAGGAACCAATTTTGATTATTTTCAGAGATAGCAACTTATGATGTGCGAATTTCTTCATTTTGTGCATTTATCCAGCGGATTTTCAATTTAATGCGAGGGAATCCAAGACTCGTGAAAAGTAGTCAAGTGTCACTTTATCCAAGTATGAAGAAAATTCAAAATGGAACATACCTGGCCGGCAAAATATGCAGATACGATGAGGATAAGAAGTTTGAAGAGGTCTCCTCCTGGGGCTGCCTCATTAAGGAGGAGAGCATAGAGAACACCCCATGTCAGTGAGAGTATGACTAAAACACTGCCAATTGTCAGGAACCACGAATTCGTCAGATGCGCCTGGTTTGAGATTAAGGTCATCATTTGACCACCACACCCACATCTGAAACAAGTAATAAATGAAAATGAGATAACATGGCTCAAGATGGACAATACTGAACAGATAGGTAACCAGATGACTTCAAAATGTTCCAACTAGCAGGGACTGGATTTGTTCATGTGCCAATGTTATGTGCTTTTGTTTGAACACAAACTTTGGAGATTGCCCTGCTGGTGCACGAATCTGAGCAAGAAACTGCTTCATGGCTACAACACTGGCTGGACGGCCTGAAGTTGGAGGGCAACTCCCACATGCTATAGAAGGGGAGCGTCAAACATTTGACATCTGGCTGGAAGTGGAGTGAGAGCCCTATTCTAGCAGCTTCAGCCTTCAGTTCAGAGCCATCTTTATACCAACGAGGAGAATATAACGTTTAACAGTTAGTTGTGCCTGAGAATTTAGGAACTGTTGCCAAGAACTCAAAAACTGCCATTTGCAAACACATGAACATTGTTTGCAAACAAGTGAACTGTCATTTGCAATCCTACCAAACTTTCTATACTGTTGTGACCTGGTCTGGAACTTGACTATGTTTTTGAACTTATGTGGTGAATGCAAACTCTTCATGAGATAGAGAGACCCAAAATAATCTTGCTCTGCTGTTCCTGTTCACTCCAAAAGAACCAAGAACATGCCCCGAACTTCCCCCTTATCACCTGTTTCAGTCCCAAGGGGAAGCCAAACGCTGACCACGGGTAACGTACGAACCTGATTGTGAAAGTTGTTATAAAGTATTCAACTTCAGCAACCCTCCATGAGATAGAGATTTTCTAAAAATCTGACATTTGGTTCAGGGACCCATTTCTGGCTCTTGTAGGTCCTCGAAACTTTTCAGCCCGATCGGACCAAATTTGGATGGGGTAGGGGTCAAAATGTATAATTCGAAAAATGGATTTTGGGATTTTTTGTAATCTAGGTGTGTGGGGCATCATTTTCCACTAAATTTTGGGCGCTGAATCCAATGAAAAGGGTCCCAGAACAATTGGCACCCACTGGAAGAGGGTATGGGTCAAAATGGGTATCTATCTGCCTATTTTGAAAGTGGGTTTTTGAGATTTCTGGTACCTAGGCGTGTGGGGTATCATTTTCCACTAAATTTTGGACCCTGAATCGATTGGAAAGGGTCTGATACTCACCACACCCACTGTTTCCCCCATGTTGAAGAAAGGAGTCTCCATGCGCCTGGTCCGAGGAATAACCAACCCGTATGTACGAATTTGCGCCTTTTTTACTTTTTCTCATGCCCTCCTTCTGGCAAAACGTTAACGTGTTAATATTGATACTCATATCGATATTTTCCTCGTGAAATCCCATCCCTGGAGGTCATTGACTAAAGCATTGAGTTCCCTCAGTACTACACAATGTCCAAATTGCAGAAAAATGTTTCGACTTTGAGAAATATGACGTCAGAAAGAATCAAGCTGAATCATTTGGGGTGTTTTAGACCTGTTTAATTTGAAAAAATAAAAAAATCTGGATTGTAACACCAACAGCATAATAGTGATTGAGAGACAGGCTTTTTGTATCTGAAGGTCTAGGTGCAAGCGTTGGTTGAAGATGTCTTTTTGTGAAGTTAGAGACAACTGAAAATGTGCAGGCTTTATACATCTTCAGCCACAATGGCCACACTTTCGACATTGGCAGATTTCAACAAAAGAAGGGAAGATGGCTTTCTAACACAACCACTATCAAGGTTCAGCTATTATACACGCTACTATCCTCTACAACCAGCAACAGGTGGGTGTTAAGAAACCTTCACGTTTCTACTAGCATTCTCTTACTTCTTCGTACAAGTTTTTCATTTCTTTCACAACTTTCTCAACAGACTTTCTAAAAATGTCTACCCAATGATGTCAAGCTGCTTTGTATTAAGGTACATAAAATCACTCACCGTCGCTGGTTGTTGTCGGAACTTTCCTTCGCCAGTTCGTCCTTCACATCCACAACGGAGACTCCACTTTTCTTTTGCAAGCTTCCTCTCCTATCTGAAAAAAATTGAGAAAAAATTAATCAGATGATCGAGGAACAACATCTATGTTACAAACAGAGCTCAGTCAATTGCATTTGCATTCTAACCTTTTCCGCTACTCAAGTAAATTTCCTCCCCCACCTATGGGATGCCTTTCTGTTACGATAGCCCTAGAACGACACTGTGGGGTCAGATGGACCCCAACGAGAATCTGAAGAGAATTAGAGATTTCTGAGAATCACGCTTCATCCTCTCCCCCTTCTAAATGCATTTTGTCCGCCTCAACATCTTATCAATGGATTTTTGAGATTTTTTGCAATCTATGTGTGTAGGGTATCATTTTCCACTAAATTCTGGACGCTGAATCCAATGAAAAGGGTCCCAGAACAATTGGCACCCACTGGAAGAGGGTATGGGTCAAAATGGGTATCCACCTACCTACTTTGAATATGTGTTTTCGAGATTTCTGGTACCTAGGCGACTGGGGTATCATTTTACACTGAAGTTTGGACGCTGAATCCATAGAAATGGGTCCCGGAACGATTGGCGCCCTCAGGATGAGGTTATGGGTCAAAATGGGTATTCATCTACCCATTTTGGTTGGTTAT
Organism: Cyrtorhinus lividipennis; assembly: GCA_019603395.1. NCBI lineage: Eukaryota > Metazoa > Arthropoda > Insecta > Hemiptera > Miridae > Cyrtorhinus > Cyrtorhinus lividipennis. Next base: position 305,667 of record CM034006.1, on the reverse strand, counting down.
TCTTTGAATAATCAACCTGTTTTCATGCAAATGGTCAACCTCTCCGATTCGGCTCAAAAATTTTTTCTGGACGTTTCATGGTGTCTAGATCAAAAAAGGTCAATGTCCGTCCGCCGTCCGCCGTACGCCGTCCGCCGTACGCCGTCCACCGTACGCCGTCCGCCGTCCACGCCGTTTTTGGTAGTATTGGGATACTAGCATCTATGCCGCATTAATTGTCAATTTTGGTTGGTTATTCCTTCATGCAAAAAGTCAACTCTCCGATTCACCTGAAAAAATTTTTCTGGACGTTTCAAGGTGTCTAGATCAAAATTAGCAAATGTTCGCCGTCCACGCCGACTTTGGTAGTAGAAAATTTTCTAAAAATCTGAAATTTGGGTCAGGGGTCTGTAACCGGCCTGGGACGGTCCTCCAAGCTTTTCAGCCCGATCGGACCAAATTTGGGTGGGGTAGGGGTCAAAATGTGTTTTTTGAAAAATGGATGTTCAAAGAGAGATTTTGGGCGATTTAGGCGAGTGGGGTATCATTTTCCACTAAATTTTGGACGCTGAATCCAATGAAATGGGTCCCAGAACGATCGGCAGCCACTGGAAGAAGTTATGGGTCAAATTGGGTATTTATTACCCAATTTGATTATGTGTTTTCGGGATTTCTGCTACCTAGGCGTGTGGGGTATCATTTTCCACTAAATTTTGGACGCTGAATTCAATGATGTGTGTCCCAGAACGACTGGCACCCACCGGAAGAAGTTATGGGTCAAAATGGGTATGTATCCACCCATTTTGTATGTGTCAGGATTTCTGGTGCCTAGGCGTGTGGGGTATCATATTCCACTAAATTTTGGACCCTGAATCGATTGGAATGGGTCTGGGACCCACCACACCCACTGTTTCCCCCATTCGAGGAATAACCAACCGTTAGCTTTAGGCAATTCTCCCTAGACTGATTACCCCTTCTCACCACCTGTTCTCATGTTCCCCCGCCGTGTGTGTGTGTGTCGTGTCGAAGTCGTGGTCCCGTGAAGGTCGTCTCTAATAAAAGTGCATTGGTTGAAGGTCGGGTTTTCTGTTCGCCTGCCCTGACAAAAGGTTATAGGCCCAGTCATCGTTTCCTAGTGTTGCGTAGTGTTGAATCTGGAAGAAGGATTCTGGAAGCTCGCGGAAAATGGCGTCAACGTGTGCTGGTGTGAAGCCGTTCGACGGATCGAACTTTTCGACGTGGTCGTTCAGGATGAAAATTCTCCTGGAAAAGAACAATGCCAAGAAGGCTCTCTTTGTTCGCCCTAAGACCATGGACGAATCAGAGTACGACCAAATTGATCTAATCGCAAGAGAGTTAATCGTGAGAAACGTGGACGACCGGGTACTTGAAACCATCAAGACAAAGGAAAGCGCCAAGTCAATGTTTGAAGCCCTGGAGACCACCTACACAAAAAGGGGGCTAGCTGCGCAGGTATGTTTACGAAAAGAACTTAGCTCCATGAAATTCGAGAAAGGGACTTTATCAGCTTTTCTAGAAATCTTCGAGCAAAAAGTGCGGGAGTTCGAAGCGAGTGGTGGAAAGGTTTCGCCTGATGAGGTTACAACCCTGGTCTTGTGCGCGATGCCTCCAGCCTACCAGAGTTTGACAATGGTGCTGGATGTGGCCTTTCAGTCAGACCCAGAGAAGATTACGTTCGAATATGTGAAAAACAAACTGCTGCAAATGGAAAGTGCGCAACCGCTTCAGAGTGACAAAAATTACGAAAATGTAGCGTTCTTCGGAAATCGAATTCAACGCGGTAGAAGGAGTGGAGGTCGGCCATTTTTCAGGAGCGGATTCGAGCAACGAGGAGCCAATCAAATGTCGTATCCGAACCGAGGTCGCCCCGACTATACACGAGGAAGAACGAACTACTCGCACCAATCTTCTCAGGTTTGGAAACATCGTAATCCCTCATCCGACGCAAATGATTCGAGGCAAAATTTTCCTAATTACTTTCCATTTAAATGTCATCTCTGCGGCCAAAGAGGCCATAAAAGGATAAATTGCGACCGAAAACAATGCAATTATTTGGCCGATGAAAGTGACGAGAAGATAGCCTTTTTTAGCTCCGCGCAGAACGTCGATGATGAACACGAAATCGTAACCTCCCATAGTTCGAATCACATCGAAGGTCCGCCGATTCGACACGAAAAAATTAGTTTCTATCTGGACTCAGGTTCAACCTCTATTTTAGTGGGGAAACAATTCGAAAAGTTCATGACAAACACCGAATCAGTCGACTTTGAAATAAGTGTCGCTAAAAAGGACGAAAAACTACGTGCGACGAAGTGCGGAAATTTGATCGTGAGTGCCAACGGAAGGGAAGTGACTTTGAATAAGGTACTTGTTTGCGAACAACTGCAATTCAACTTGCTGAGTGTTGCTAGAATAGAAAGTGCCGGATTTTCGGTTACTTTTGAAAGTAATTCTGCCAAGATTGTGTCCCCAAGCGGAAGAACAGTTATTAAGGGTGAAAGGAAAGGGAATTTATATGTTGTGGAGTTTGTTTTGCCCAATTTACATGCCCATGTATCAGCGGATTCAGTCCTATGTGAGCAGTCACTGATGCACAGGCGCATGGGACACGTTGCGGCCTATCCTGCCAGAGGATTCTGTGATGTCTGCGTCAAGGGAAAGCAAGTTCAGAAGCCTTTCGTCTCATTGCCAGAGGAGCGCCGTCCAACTAGACCCTTACAAGTTATTAGTAGCGATGTGTGTGGACCCATTTCTCCCACTAGCTACGACGGTATGAGATATTATGTCACATTTATCGATCATTTCACAAAATTTGGATATGTTTACATGATGGAGAGTAAGGAACAGGTCTTTGAAAAGTTTGTGGAATACGAGGCTCTCGCCACCGCGCATTTCGGAACTCAAATATCACGAATGCGAGTCGACAATGGAACCGAGTACAAAAACTGGAAATTCAAGGAGTTCAGCAAGAAGCACGGACTGCAGATGGAATTCACAGTACCCAGATCACCATCCCAAAACGGACTTAGCGAAAGGTATAACCGGACGTTATTTGATGTAGCACGATGCATGATTGTGGATTCAGGAATTGGAAAGGAATTCTGGAGCGCAGCTATCCAGACAGCCTGTTATACTCTAAATCGTACCCCTACTAAGACGTTCAACCCTCCTAAAATCCCAGCAGAACTTTGGTACGGATATCCTGTAAATTTAAAGAAATTGAGAGTTTTTGGTTCGACAGCTTACAAATACATCCACAAAGAAGATCGTACGGGAAAACTTGATGTGAAAAGTGAACCTATGATTATGCTTGGCTACACCAATAATGGGTACAGGTTGTTCTGTCCTCAGAAGAAGAAGGTCGTCACCGCCAGAAGCGTCGTCTTTGATGAGAGGCCTAGGAGAAATTGTATGTGCCAGGCTCCTACCAGCGAAGAACCTGCGTCGACAGCTATGCCAAGTCCAAGGGAACTCAAGAACATGCCCCAACGGAAATCTCCGAGGAAACTACAGCCGAATACGACGAGCGACGACGACGACGTGTTTGAGGAGTCCATCGATCATACAACAGACGTCAACCAGCCGAGAAGAACTGAGCGCGTAATCCGTCTCCCCGAGAAGCTCAGAGAGTATGAACTAATGGCAGCTCTCTCCGCTGGATTTTTACCTACAGAAGTTCCGGAGACTTACGAAGAAGCTATAAACGACACCGGTTGGTCCGAGGCCATTCAGGAAGAGTTAACCAACATGGAGAGGACTGGAACCTGGGATCTCGTACCAGCAGAGAACGTATCTTCTGAAATTATTGATTCCAAATGGGTATTTCGGAAGAAGATCAGCGACGGAAAAACCATCAAACGAGCAAGACTGGTAGCTCGCGGTTTTCTACAAACTGGTGAAGATGAGGATATCTACGCCCCAGTAGCTCGCATGAGTACGCTGAGGCTGCTGCTGGCCATCGCCGTGGAACGCAGTATGGACATTCGACAAATGGACTTCAAAAACGCCTTTTTGAATGGAAGGCTGAAAAGTCCAGTGTTCATGAAGACTCCAAAAGGTCTTAATGCACCAGGAATGGTTTGCCGCTTAGTAAAATCCCTCTATGGACTTCGATCCAGCCCTCGGTGCTGGAATGATCGTCTCAACGAAGAACTTGAAAAAATTGGTTTTGTGCGAAGTAATGTGGATCCATGTCTCTACACTATGCAAGATATTTATCTACTAGCCTGGGTAGATGATATCGTTATGATTGCAAGTGATATTGATTTATTGTCTCAAGTGAAAGAAAGATTAATGAAGGTGTTTCCAATGAATGATTTTGCAGTATCAAGTAAAATGACATTTCTTGGTTTAGAGATAGAAAAACGGCAAAATTCGCTGTTTATAAATCAGTCTATGCTAATCTCTAAAGTGCTCAGACATTTCGGTATGGAAAATTGTAAAACCTCGTCTGTCCCTATGAAGCCAAAACTTAATTTGTTAAAATGTGAATACTCTAATTTTTCTGCACCATACAAAGAATTGTTGGGCAGTCTTATGTACATTATGTTGGGTAGTCGTCCAGACCTATGTTTCGCCGTGTCCTATTTCGGACAATTTCAAAATGCTTTTTCCAAAGAACATTGGATCAATTTGAAATACGCATTGAGATATTTAAATTCAACCAAAGATTATGGTCTACTGTACACTAAGTCAGAAAGCAATAGCTTATCAATAAATGCGTTTTGTGATGCCGATTTCGCAGGAGACGTCAATGATAGAAAGAGTATTAGTGGTTTTTTGTTAAAAATGAATTCAAATGTCATCTCCTGGAAGAGTAAAAAACAATTAACGGTATCCTTAAGTTCGTCTGAATCAGAGTATGTCAGCCTAGCTCATTGTCTTTCAGAATGTTTATTTGTTAGACAAATTCTTGAGGTGTCTCTGCATTTTAATATAGGGAAAATAATTGTTTTCGAAGATAATCAAGCATGCATACAAATGGCCAGTACTAGAGAAACTAAAAGAACAAAGCATGTAGACGTTAAATTTCATTTTGTTAAAGATTTAGTAGAAAAAGGAGTAGTATCACTTGAGTATGTGTCTACTTCAGAACAATGTGCCGATATAATGACGAAGGCACTGTCTACGTCAAAGTTTATATATTTTCGTGATATGCTTGTGTCTAGGAGTTGAATTTTATTCTTCAAGTTTTTTTAAATCTGTTATCTCCAAATTCCTATTTTTTTAAATGTTATGTATTTTATGCTTTTTTAAATTTATAACTTTATATTTTATTTTGTGTTAATTGTGATAATTTATTCTAAAGTTGTTAATACCAAGTGCAATATTATAAATGGAGATAATTATTTTATTGTAGAATTGGGAGGGGGTGTTAGCTTTAGGCAATTCTCCCTAGACTGATTACCCCTTCTCACCACCTGTTCTCATGTTCCCCCGCCGTGTGTGTGTGTGTCGTGTCGAAGTCGTGGTCCCGTGAAGGTCGTCTCTAATAAAAGTGCATTGGTTGAAGGTCGGGTTTTCTGTTCGCCTGCCCTGACAAAACCAACCCGTGTGTAAGAATTTGCAGATTTTTTTTACTTTTTCTCATGCCCTCCTTCTGGCAAAACGTTAACGTGTTAATATTGATACCCATATCGATATTTTCCTCGTGAAATCCCATCCCTGGAGGTTGTTGACTAAAGCATTGAGTTCCCTCAGTACTACACAATGTCCAAATTGCTGAAAAATTTTTTGACTTTGAGAAATATGACGTCAGAAAGAATCAAGCTGAATCATTTGGTATGAGCTGAATCATCTTATAATAATTCAGTTAAAAATCGGATTGGAGTCATTCCAACCCCACTGTCAGGTGAAGGTGTCATAATGACAGTCGTTCTAGGGTTAAATAGCTTTTCAAACAATTTGGCTAGCACCGGTAATAGCGAGACTATACTAACTACAGTGCATCCTCCAGTTGGTATACCTGGTTTTGGTAGCATCCTGAAGTGATTACCTGCTATTTTCCATAGCCGTGGCACATATAAGGCGAAACGAAACGTTCATTTTCTGAGTAATGTTGACGATTGCTTCATTAAGCAGTCGCTTCAGTACTTAACTTGTGATCAAAACCTGGTGACCTGTGATCGAAACCTGAAAACCTGGTGCTTTCATGGGACCGATTGTTTTTTGTACCTCCTCAGCAGTGGGCAGGAGGTATTTTGGCTTGTCGTGTCGTACAAATGAACAATTGCTTATGAGTAAGAAAAAAAAATTCGTAATCACTTCACAGATGTATACTCACCTATAAGAAGGTTTATGAGAAAATTGGGAAATTTGCTGAGTGAACAGACGTAGGAGTAAGAGTATAATGTAAGAGGGTCTTAGTACAGGACAATTAACTCAAATTACAAGAGTTAAGGGCTCATTTTGAGGGCACAAGAAGAGTTTTAACAAACCCGGGAAATTGGTGTACATTGAACGCTTTTTTGCCGTTGAAAATTCATCTAGACGAATTTGGACGTTGTTCAATTTATTGGGATACTAGCATCTATGCCGCATTAATTGTCAATTTTGGTTGGTTATTCCTTCATGCAAAAAGTCAACTCTCCGATTCACCTGAAAAAATTTTTCTGGACGTTTCAAGGTGTCTAGATCAAAATTAGCAAATGTTCGCCGTCCACGCCGACTTTGGTAGTAGACATTTTTCTAAACATCTGAAATTGTGGGAAGGGGTCCGTTCATGGCTCTAGTTGGTCCTTGAAACATTTCAACCCGATCGGACTAAATTTGGGTAAGGTAGGTGTCAAAATGTGTATTTCGAAAAATGGATTTTTGAGATTTTTTGCAATCTATGTGTGTAGGGTATCATTTTCCACTAAATTCTGGACGCTGAATCCAATGAAAAGGGTCCCAGAACAATTGGCACCCACTGGAAGAGGGTATGGGTCAAAATGGGTATCCACCTACCTACTTTGAATATGTGTTTTCGAGATTTCTGGTACCTAGGCGAGTGGGGTATCATTTTCCACTGAAGTTTGGACGCTGAATCCATAGAAATGGGTCCCGGAACGATTGGCGCCCTCAGGATGAGGTTATGGGTCAAAATGGGTATTCATCTACCCATTTTGAATATGTGTTTTCGAGATTTCTAGTACCTAGGCGTGTGGGGTGGACGTTTCCCCGTGTTGAAGAAATGAGTCTCCATGCGCCTGGTTCAAGGATTAACCAACCCTTATGTAAGAATTTGCAGCGTTTAGAATACTACTAGCCACCCAAGTCTACTCGATACATTTACCTGTTCGCCAGTGGGGTAATACGCTGATACAGGAAGTTGGAGGCACTGAACACGTCGGAGTCATCGAGAATCGTGGAAATCAGTTTGATCATCACAATCCCAATTGGCTTAAAATACTTATTCCATGAATACGAGGGAGTTGTCGTTATGACCTCCGATATACCGAGACAACAACTTTCTTTAGTGAACTAATCGACCACTTGAACCACAAAAGAAAGGTGTGAGGCCCACAGAATAGTTTTTCTTCATTATAGGAGAGTACTTCGTGGAAAGGCCATGACTTGAACAGATATCAACATAAACATTGAACCCAAAACCCTTCCGGTGCAATCAGGTCTCATGGAGGAGAGCTCATATAGGACAGAAACGCTCCCAACGGCCCATCGCACTACTACAATTTGGTAGGTATCTCTATACTTGAAATACTGGCGTCCAAGTTAATACTAGTAGTATCCCCATCTTCATAACAAATTTGTGTGTGCTTACACACAATACACCACTTTTTACAAGGATACAGCAACCTCGGAGTCTGCCTTTGAGGAGATATTAGGAGTGACCCTCTGTGTAGCTTTTTAATCAAATATGACTGACTTGTATGTACTTACGCACGGCTGTCGTACTAACACAGGAACAACTACACAGTTAACTCTAACAGTAATTCAGTACCTGCACTGTTTTAAACTTGATGATTTACGCTTTGTCCAGCGACCTTTTTATGGTGAACTACAACTAATAGATATGTTTATTGCGAACCACTAACCTCTTTCCACGTTCACACCGCCAATGGGGTTGTTCAGCAACAGTAGAAGCGTAATATTTTTAATATAACGGGATTTGAGACTAACCATCACAGTCATCGTACTACATCCCACTTTATTTGCAAACTGACGAGGAATGGAGGGCAAATCCCCTATTCTTTGTTGCTACCTAACCTTTCTTATTGCTTAGAAGTGACACTAGGTTGCAGTCTCTTTTCGTTTTGTTAGCAACCTTGTTTCTTCGGCGGTAAGGTTTTCCGCTAAACGTTGGACGCTGAATCGATTGGAATGAATCTCCTTCGCCTGGCCAAAGGAATAACCAACCCTTTGGAGGAATTCACAGTTTTTGAGAACTAGGCATCATTTTAGAATGAGTCCGAGACCCTCCATGGACTCCTTTCCCCATCCTCTTGCTCCAAAGAATAATCAATCATTGTGCAATAATTTGCAGTGCTTCTTCTTAGATCTTGACGAGTAGGTATATAATGTCTATAGTAAGGCTCAAGCTCCTAAATACAGCCAGCAGGAAAGAAAAAGGAACCTCATAAATAACGAAGTACTGATTTCAAAATACCTATTTAATAATGGACGTAACGTGACAATTAAAATTCACAGAGGTTGGTTATTCCTCGGACCAGCAGCATGGAGACTCGCTCCAATCGGTACAGCGTCCAAATTTTAGTGGAAAATGATACCTCACACGCCTAGATAGCCAAAAATCTCGAAACGAAATGATACAAAATTGCAGCCGTTCAATAATTCCATCCTTCAAACAACCACAGTATGTACTGTTTCAGCTCCGGCTCAGGCTGAAACCATGCCTCTTGCCTTCACACGCAATCAAAACTCCATCCTACATGAACGATTATGTGCCACATTCACTTGATGATGAGGAGAAATAGCATAAAAAGCACTTCACACCTCGTAGGAATATTGCTTGTCAAAATGTGGGTCGTTTGAGTCAGCTATTTACACTCTTGTTGAATAACTCAACGAATTGAATGGAGGCTTTGAATAGAGGCATTGTGGCCCCTGCTCCGATCAATCCAGGGCATAACAAAAAGTCGTGGCGGAAGAAAAAGCACCAACTGACCTCTAGGCCTGAAAAGCGATCACGCCATCAGTTTGGAACATGTAAGTAAGTGGGAGCGAATCGACCTTGTGCTCACTTTATCCATTGGATGGGCTTGTCTATCAAGGAACACCCTTGTTAGGGCTCTCGAATTTTGTCGGCGGGATTTAAAAGTATTAGATTTTCATACATAAGTCAGATTCAGAATTTTATACCTACAAAGTTTCAAGTCAAATTCAGATTTGTTTATTTGAATTTCAGAATAAATGTCAATGGTAATGGGTGTACCCATGAGTCTGAAATTGGTCAATTTTTGTATTCCAATAATGTTGTCCATAACTATGAAAGGGGAAAAAGGTATCTTACATCAGAATTAGTGTGACAGCTGTCCTTGCCTTCCAGGGCGCTGTGCTCTAGCTGACAACTGAAAGGTTAACCACCCCCATAGTTATTGTTGTAAACAAATCTTAGGAAACAAGAAGCAATGGAAATAGGTCACTTCTGCTAGAATACTGACAGAATTACAGCCACAGGCGTTTTTGAAACCACCAATAGTGATAACTCAGAAATCAAGGTAGACCTCACTTGGGTTGTCTCAACACGGGTTGGAAGAGAAAAGCTGAATGCTGACGTCACAGAATTTTCTTTATTTGAAAAAAATTAACTATGTACTTTGATTTTTGGGTGAAAGTGCTGTAGGTTCACCCCTTTGAAGAGAAAAGAAATGTATGCAGCACCAAAGCCTCTTCTGGGAGCCTCTTTTTGGTGTGCAGCATGTAAGCAGACAGTTGAGTTATTGTTGAGGACCACTACAGCAAAGTCTTCCTGCTAGGAGAGAGGACGTTTGTGAAAGGACGCAATCCCTTTCTGGCTGCTGCGGGTAGGACTGCAGGCCAAATGGAGTGTGAGGTAAAATGTGAAACATCAACACTATTATTTCCATCAAACGCAGACATTGTCGTAAAAAACTACAGCTGATTGCTGAAGGACCAGACTACATCTCCAGATGGCAAGCGTTCTTCACGAGCCAGAAGCAGTAAAATATGCAGCCTCATTGAAATCCATTGCTGGGAATTCCTGTCAATGTCAAAAAAACCACAACTGAGGGGTCTCTAGATGTCCAATAGGAGCCTATGTCAGAAGCCAGAGGATGGATGATACTGAGTCGTGCGCACGTACAGAGTTCTACACCTTGACTGAATTATTGAAAATGTGCTGCAAAGAACACAACAGCAAGAAGCGTGTGATGGTCGTAGGATTCCACAATCGTGCAGCAGATGGTGTGAGCCATGAACAATAAGTACATTTATACAGTTTTAACGTACTCACCGCTAATGAATCAAATGGTCTGTTATCTGCGCAGGTTACCCGCAGCTCTGGACAAAATTGCCATAATTAATTTCAGCGTTAGTGCCAATGAGTGGGTGTTGAATGAAGAAGTGAGAGAATGATAATCAACGGACAGGAATCAAGCGTGTTAGGTAACAAGCCTGTGATGGTTAAATGGTAAGACGACGATGACCCTGACCCTAATCTTCAACAGTAATTGCCCTAGAGATGATCGTGAAATGTAAATGCTGCAAATTCTTTCACAGGGGTTGATTATTCCTCGGACCAGGCGCATGGTGACTCATTTCAATCAATTTAGCGTTCATAACCTCTTCCAGTGGGTGCCAATCGTTCCGAGACCCATTTTGGTGGATTCAGCGTCCAACATTTAGTGGTATGATGGTATATGATACCCCACACGCCTAGATCGCCAAAAATATATTTTTCGAAAAACACATTTGGCCAAATTGGGGAGATACATAGGTTGATTACATAGGCTGATTTGGAATAACCAACCGTAAAGGCATGGAAATATGAGGGCACTCACTTCTGCTGTCTGTAGTTGGGAGAAGGAACAGCATAATGGAAGATGTTGAGAAGAAAGTTTCATTGTGGTTGGCCATGCCTTCCTAGACTCTTTAAATTTAATTCTATAACGTTGGGATGCATCAGCGTGATCTCTGGCCTCTCACAGAATTCCCAAACATCCTGTGCATGATTCTGAACTGTATGGAACTTATAGGGGCAATCGCAGTGCCATTTTAGAAGGGGTGGGTCACATAACATGAAGCTGTTACAAAATAACGTTAACTAGCAGGGCAGTTGCTGTGAGATGTGATATTATATGTAGCTCATAAGTTACGAAAACCTAAAGCCATTTTAGGTCTTAAAATCATTAAACGTCTGCACTGGATTTTCTCCCAAACTCAAAATACCTGCGCCAGTGCGCTCTAACAGGTTTGGAACTGTACGTCGATTGCAGAAAATAGTAACCCCGAATTCAGTTTGTATTTTTGGGCGGACATAGTTCAGTGAGGTGTTCCGTCTTCCATACTCATTAAGAATGCTCTGCGAACGTGCCCATATGAATGTAAACCAACTGTCAACATGAAAACAAGTACCGAGACACAGACTCATCAGTGGCCTCAGATTGAGGTCAGCTGAAGATAATAATCTGACAGAGCTTATCAAGGAAAACCCAACACAATTGATAAAAGACTAACCAAAGACATTTGACACAATTTCCATGAGATAGGTTTGTTAGTACATGAGATAAGGGTAAGAATGTCATGGCAACATTCGTTTTTGGCAACCCTGGTGGTGATAGAGGGGAACTTCCTAGAGCCTAGAACTCCTGACCCAAATGGAGGAAAGTCTATCTACGGGAGTGTTAATCTACATCACGTTTGGGAGCTTGCGTCCCAGATATTGGCCAGGTAGGTCCTTCCAATGTCCTACCGTTTCCTTCCATGCACATCTTTCTAAGAAGTACAGCACTCTTAGATATTCAAATAAGTAGTAGTTATGATTATTTACGGGAGCATGTTGCCGAGCTGATGCCGCCATTCAAGCATCCTCAGGCTCCATCCATCCCATATTTCCTGGTAGTGTCCCTATGCTCCCTATCTCTTCTCCCTTGCAATTGCTTTACTCTCGTTCTTTTAGTGGAATCCTCTTTCATCATAGTTCAGCACGTGGATGAGTTCTCTCCTTTTTCATCTCCCAGAATTTAGTTGGATCGAGATTACTTCCACTTCACTTGTCCTACTGAATGAAATTCCATTCTCGTTCCTAGGGTTTGAGACAGCAGATCAACCTGATCCATCTTGAACACTTCCTTATCCATAAACGTTGCTGAATTTCGCTCCCTGTCTTAATCCCGCACTTTCTTCATATTCTGTGTCCTTGCAAGCCAATTATCATAATACAACAACACGATCCACAAAACCAAATGGGCTCCTAGGCGTCGATCGTCTGGATTACTTTAAATCCTCTGCTTGAGTGCAAATCACTGTATACTGAGAAATTGGATCCACTTGTTTTTGCCTACTGTCAATTTTAGTCAAACTTAGGATTCAAAAGCTATAGAGACGTACTCAGTATCACTGCCTTGTCAGAAGCTATTCAGGATAAGTCGGGAAATCTGGCGACGGTACTTGTTAATAATGGAACTATTTGAAACTCTTCTTTGAATACCTAAGTGTGCAGCTCTCTTTTCTAGAGCTGCACTTCAGATACTTGACGATGATGCGCTCGAGATCGAAGGAAACAATGGGACGTTGGGAGGACCTACCAGGTCAATATCTGGGACAAGCTCCCAAGCGTGATGTGGGTCGACTCTCCTTCGCCCTCGCGCGGTTTGGTCGGGGAGGTGGGAATCAGGAGGGTGCACCCTGGAAAAGGGTTGGAAACTCCCCTACTTCCCCCCCCCCCCTCAATCACCGCCAGAGTTGCCAAAAAAAAATTATGTTGAGCAAGTTAGCGAGCAATCTCCCCCCAACCAGGTGGCACTTACGCTAGGGATGGAAATCGATGAATATTTGCACGTTGGCGTTTTGGTTGGTTATTCCTTAACCCTAGGACTGCACACTACAATTTCGGTGACACGGACGTCACACTGGGGTACAAATGATCCCATCCTTGAAAAAACTCTGTATTTCCTTTCCGAATTCTGTTGACTGGGAAGGTTTACAAAGATTCTTTAAACATCCAACAAATAAATAAAAATCACGTTTTGCTATAAATAAATTTTTTTAAATATTTTTTCATACATTAAAAAGAAAAAAGTGAATTTTACAAAATACAAAAACGATTTTTTGTCAAATTCAGATATAAAATTTGTTTGGAGTGATGTAGCTCCAATACCTGTTGGTATTAAAACTCCGGAGAATGCTGAATCAGAATAAACAAACGGCGTCCCATTCTGTTGACTGAGTTCCTTATTTCACCACTCTGAAGATGACCATTTTTGAAGTCCCGAAAAACCACTGTTTCCTTCAAAATGAGCTTATAGTAGTTCTGTTTGGAAGTTTTTGTCATCAGTTTTTGTTTTCCCATCGATTTCAAATATTTACTAACCTCAGAAACACAAGGCAGCTTGATTTCGATCAAGGAGTGTTTACTTGTGCCTACCTCTATTCATCAAGATGACACTCATTTTGGAATATTTTAGTCCCTATCATATACGTGAGTTCTCCTATTCCTTTACATATTTTTCTATCATGATGTAATAAGAAAAACAGACACATTGCCAAGTTTGTTTATTTACAAAAATTGAGGCAATATTCAAAAATATGAAAAAATCATTTTAATTCGGTAATTACATTTTACAAACTGGCTGCAAGCATTCATGGCACATGCGCCTAGATTTTTTGTTGCTGGAACGAGGACCATGCACTGATCGGAGTTTCCCCTTCTTTCCCCAAACCTGGTTTCCTAGGGTTAAATAATCAACCTGTTTTCATGCAAAATGTCATAACTCTCTGATTCGGCCCAACACTTTTCTAAAAATCTTAAATTTGGGTCAGGGGTTCGATTTTGGCATTAGTTTGCCCTCGAAACTTTTCAGCCCGATCAAACCAAATTTGGGGGGAGGTAGGGGTCAAAATGTGTTTTTCGAAAAATGGATTTTCGAGATTTTACACGATCTAGGCGCGTGGGGAATCATTTTCCACTAATTTTGCTGAATCAATTTTGGAATGAGTCTCTATGATCCTGATCAGAGAAATAACCAACCCCTGTAAGAATTTGCAGCGTTTTGGTTGGTCGTTTCTTGAATAGTCAACCCTATGTTTTCATGTAAAAAACGCTGCAAGTTCTTACACAGGGGTTGGTTATTCCTCGGACCAGGCGCATGGAGACTCATTTCTTCAACATGAGGGAAATGGGGAAACAGTGGGTGCGGCGGGTCCCAGACCTATTCCAATCGATTCAGGATCCAGAATTTAGTAGAAAATGATACCCCACACGCCCAGGTACCGGAAATCTCGAAAACGCATATTCAAAATGGGTAATATATACCCAATTTGACCTATAACTTCTTCCAGAGGGTGCCAATCGTTCCGGGACCCACTTCATTGAAATTAGCGTCCAAGATTTAGCGGAAAATGATACCCCACACGCCTAGGTTCCAGAAATCTCAAAAACACATATTCAAAATGGGTAATATATACCCAATTTGACCCATAACTTCTCCCAGAGGGTGCCGATCGTTTTGGGACCCATTTCATTGGATTCAGCGTCCAAAATTTAGTGGAAAATGATACCCCACTCGCCTAAATCGCCCAAAATCTCGAAAATCCATTTTTCAAAAAACACATTTTGACCCCTACCCCGCCCAAATTTAGTCCGATCGGGCTGAAAAGCTTGGAGGACCGTCCTAGGCCGGGAACAGACCCCTGACCCAAATTTCAGATTTTTAGAAAATTTTCTACTACCAAAAACGGCGTGGACGGCGGACGGCGGGCGGCGTACGGCGTACGGCGGACGGACATTGACTTTTTTTGATCAGGACATCATGAAACGTCCAGAAAAAAAATTTGAGCCGAATCGGAGAGGTTGACCATTTGCATGAAAACATAGGTTGATTATTCAAGGAATAACCAACTGTAACCCGTCGTTTTCACGTAACGGGCTAGGGATCCAAAAATAGACCTAGGCGAATAAATTAGTGGGAGACTAAAGACTTTCACTTACCGTCCGGAATGTCGGCAATGGTCGGTCATAGACGCCAAGTACACCTGAATTTACCAAGCTCTGAGGAATGGGGTTTCGTGATTGAAAGACAAGGGTTCAATATTGGCTTATAATAAACGCAATTGACAGAAATATGAAATACGGAATGTCTCGGCCGAGAAGGATACTGACTATTGCGTAATCTAATTATTGAGTAGGTAGAAGTGAAGGGCTGAGGGCCAAATGAATTTACGAGGTAGCTGAAGGCTCAGGAATGTTTGATTTGAATAACGGCAAAATGGAAGTGATTTGCTAATGTCCTCCCCTAATTCCTTTTACTTTTCCTACGACAGACAAAATACTAAATACTACGGTTACAATGTACAATTCTCTGATCAGCTTTCTGGTGACTAAACGTCAGGGCTTGGGCCAGATTTAAAGAGTCGACTTTCGCGTTGCAAGGGTACGAGACAGAGTTATTTCGCCACTTACGTGCACCAACTCCTTCGGATGGAGACAACAGGGTGATGTTCTCTTCGCTGCTCGGCTTCGGTCAGGGGAACGCCGTCCAGGCCGGAGGAGGCGAGACTCTTTCCGACGGAGGTCCGACGACTGGCGGTGCGTGGGAAACCTGGACTATTGGCCGTCGAATCGGGCGCGAACGGATCAACACTCGGGTCCGACGGGGGATTTTCAGTTCGTATAAGGGCCCACTGTTACGGGAGAGGAATTGGCTGATCTCCCAATTCCCGAGTTCTCACCCTGAAGGAACCACGATACACTCGTTCCCTCAGGTCACTTTCACAACACCGGCTTCACAAGGGGTTGACTTGCTACGCGTCGGTTGTTCCGCTTCGATGTTCCGCTTCACTTCACTTCGTTCCGCCTTGTCCTCACGGGATTACGGCGAACGGGGATTCCAACTTTCCTTCTCTTGAGTTCGGATACGACTCACTGATGTTCCGCCTCGGTTGTTCCGCCCCGGAACAGGTTGTTCCGCCCCGGAACAGGTTGTTCCGCCCCGAAACAGGTTGTTCCGCCCCGCCCCTGCCTCGCCTCGTCCTCTCGAGATTATGGCGAGCAGGGGGGGCCAACCTCGTTTCAGGCCAACCTCGTTTCACTTGAGTTCGTACACGACTGACTTCCGAGCGTTTCCCCAGTCCGCTCGTCAAGTCGCCTTCCCCTCCTACTCCTCCCTGGGTGTCTCGCGCCGCCCATCGCCCAACCAATCCAATGAGGACACGCCTTTCGCCCAGCTGGGTCAGGCGCTTGGAGAGGAGAGGGGACGATCCGTACCCCGCCGCCGAAGTTTCTTGACGGGGCGCTTGGAATCTGCCGCCCCGTTACACTCCTCCGATCTTTGGAGGCCGAGGTCTACCTCGGCAATTTTCCTTCCGGTGGGGGTGACTGGTGCGATGGGCATTGCGTCAGGTCGTTTGGCCGCTATCCATGCTTGTTCGTACCGCCATCGTCTACAAGCGGCACAGGTTGGTGGTGGTCCTTCTCGTGTTCGGCGCGGGAGCAGGGCTTCGGGTAGGCAGGGTCCGTGGGCCGCAGGTTCCGGCATTTTCTCTCGCAGCGGTACGTTGTCGGCGGGTGTCGTTGCTTGGTGCAGATGGGCACAGGACGTCCCCACCCGTCGAGAGCATGATGGCGCTGGTGTTCCCAGGTGGTGCGATGGGCGAGATGTGTCTTCCGCTGGTCTTATCTTCTACTTCCCTACTATGATGTGAAACATACAAACCGGCCCTTTCTTTAGTCTCCTCTCACACTCAAACTCACACATTTTCCATCAATCGACGGCTCATTCGTCATGCAGACAACCTCTTTCACAAAGCCAGAAACTGAACAACGAACCCTAGATTTTGCTGCCATTACAAAGGGAAAAAGAAAAAAAAAAAAGGGGGGGGGGGGGGACCCAGGGAGTCCTGTCACGACTCATGAGGTACGGTCATTAGTAAAACAAGGTAAGTACTTGTGTTGTGCATTGTATTTCCAGATCGGGGTTCATCATGGCTTTGCCCTCGTCTGATGGGCTGCTGTTTTGGTGCATGGTCGCGAATTCACTTGTTAAATAAAGAATAAATAAATAAATAAATAAATAAATAATAAAAAAAAAAAAAAAAAAAAAAAAAAAAAAAAAAAAAAAATTATAGAACCGATAGATCACTTTCTTGCGCAACAAGGACCGATAATTTCCCCACGAATCGAGAAAGGACTTCCCAGTTGGTAAGAGCTATGACGGGTCTGGAATCGGGATGTCAATTGGAGCTGAAGGCTCCCGGAACAGTCCCGGAACAGAGGGCCTCGGGACAAGTCTCGGAACAGTCCCGGAACAGAGGGCCCCGGAACAGTCTCGGAACAGAAGGCCTCGGGACAAGTCTCGGAACAGTCCCGGAACAGAGGGCCCCGGAACAGTCTCGGAACAGAAGGCCTCGGGACAAGTTTCGGAACAGTCCCGGAACAGTCCCGGAACAGCGGGCCTCGGGACAAGTTTCGGAACAGTCCCGGAACAGTCTCGGAACAGAGGGCCTCGGAACAAGCCCCGGAACAGTCCCGGAACAGTCTCGGAACAGAGGGCCTCGGAACAAGCCCCGGAACAGTCCCGGAACAGTCTCGGAACAGCGGGCCTCGGAACAAGCCCCGGAACAGTCCCGGAACAGTCTCGGAACAGAGGGCCTCGGAACAAGCCCCGGAACAGTCTCGGAACAGAGGGCCTCGGAACAAGCCCCGGAACAGTCTCGGAACAGAGGGCCTCGGAACAAGCCCCGGAACAGTCCCGGAACAGTCTCGGAACAGAGGGCTACAGTGAGAGTGATGCTACTAAATAAATGAGCCAGTATCTAAATTTCGATTTTTGGAAAGAAAAAATCCTAGACACGGATTTGAAGTCAATTGGCTCCTCACTCGCTTCCTCACACTCGGGCCGATTTGTTTGTTTCTTACAATTTTAAATTTCGGAATCTACAACTAGCACAGTTTGAATTTCAAGATTATAGAACGCGACCCAATTCCTTCAGAGCTTTTTCTCACCAATATTCACCTGGTCAAGATCACTTGTTGTGGATACGACAGAAATCGAGATTTCTGAAAAATCCCACCGCTTGCCACCAAAAGATGTAACCCGTCGTTTTCACGTAACGGGCTAGGGATCCAAAAATAGACCTAGGCGAATAAATTAGTGGGAGACTAAAGACTTTCACTTACCGTCCGGAATGTCGGCAATGGTCGGTCATAGACGCCAAGTACACCTGAATTTACCAAGCTCTGAGGAATGGGGTTTCGTGATTGAAAGACAAGGGTTCAATATTGGCTTATAATAAACGCAATTGACAGAAATATGAAATACGGAATGTCTCGGCCGAGAAGGATACTGACTATTGCGTAATCTAATTATTGAGTAGGTAGAAGTGAAGGGCTGAGGGCCAAATGAATTTACGAGGTAGCTGAAGGCTCAGGAATGTTTGATTTGAATAACGGCAAAATGGAAGTGATTTGCTAATGTCCTCCCCTAATTCCTTTTACTTTTCCTACGACAGACAAAATACTAAATACTACGGTTACAATGTACAATTCTCTGATCAGCTTTCTGGTGACTAAACGTCAGGGCTTGGGCCAGATTTAAAGAGTCGACTTTCGCGTTGCGAGGGTACGAGACAGAGTTATTTCGCCACTTACGTGCACCAACTCCTTCGGATGGAGACAACAGGGTGATGTTCTCTTCGCTGCTCGGCTTCGGTCAGGGGAACGCCGTCCAGGCCGGAGGAGGCGAGACTCTTTCCGACGGAGGTCCGACGACTGGCGGTGCGTGGGAAACCTGGACTATTGGCCGTCGAATCGGGCGCGAACGGATCAACACTCGGGTCCGACGGGGGATTTTCAGTTCGTATAAGGGCCCACTGTTACGGGAGAGGAATTGGCTGATCTCCCAATTCCCGAGTTCTCACCCTGAAGGAACCATGATACACTCGTTCCCTCAGGTCACTTTCACAACACCGGCTTCACAAGGGGTTGACTTGCTACGCGTCGGTTGTTCCGCTTCGATGTTCCGCTTCACTTCACTTCGTTCCGCCTTGTCCTCACGGGATTACGGCGAACGGGGATTCCAACTTTCCTTCTCTTGAGTTCGGATACGACTCACTGATGTTCCGCCTCGGTTGTTCCGCCCCGGAACAGGTTGTTCCGCCCCGGAACAGGTTGTTCCGCCCCGAAACAGGTTGTTCCGCCCCGCCCCTGCCTCGCCTCGTCCTCTCGAGATTATGGCGAGCAGGGGGGGCCAACCTCGTTTCAGGCCAACCTCGTTTCACTTGAGTTCGTACACGACTGACTTCCGAGCGTTTCCCCAGTCCGCTCGTCAAGTCGCCTTCCCCTCCTACTCCTCCCTGGGTGTCTCGCGCCGCCCATCGCCCAACCAATCCAATGAGGACACGCCTTTCGCCCAGCTGGGTCAGGCGCTTGGAGAGGAGAGGGGACGATCCGTACCCCGCCGCCGAAGTTTCTTGACGGGGCGCTTGGAATCTGCCGCCCCGTTACACAACCAAAATCAATCTCTCTGATTCGGCTCGAAAATTTTTTTTGTACGTTTCGAGGTGTCTACATTAAAATGTGCAAATGTCCGCCCTCGTCCACCCCTTTTTGGTGGTGGAAAATTTTTGACAAATCTGAAATTTGGTTCAGGGGTTCCTTTCCGGCACTAGTTGGTCCTCAAAACTCTTCAGCCCAATCGGATCACATTTAGGGGAAGCGGGACAAAAGTGTTTTTTGAAATATGGATTTTCCAGATTTTTGGCGACATAGGCATGTGCGGTATCATTTTACACTAAATTTTGAATGCTGAATCGATCGGAATGGGTTCGGGACACTGTTTTCCCCATGTTTGATATTTTCGTCGATTTAAGCGTGTGTGTATTGTTTTCAACTAAAATTTGGAATCTGAGTCGATTAGAATGAGTCTCTATGTTCCAGGTTCGAGGAATAACCAACCCCTGTGAATGAATTTGCAGCGTTTTCTTCATGAAACATCGATTACCAGGAAACATCAGCGTCCTTTTGGGTGTTATAGGGAATTTCTCATAAACGTTAGTGGAAAAGTTCTAGAAAATGAAAATGGGTATTGATATTTCCACATTGATGTCTACAATACGGTAGAGAAAAACATCGATATTTCATAACATCGATTGTTTTATGGAAGAGAAAAGGAATTATTAACACGTAGAACCACGCCACGTTCTTTTCTTTTATATTCTAAATAATTATGTCACATTCTGCAGGCGTTTTGAAAAGAAAGTGTAAAGTATAATGATTAAGCGCAGCGGAAACGCGAGAAAAGACGACGGATTTGCGGTTAAAAATGATAACACTGATAACAAATTCACATTTCTGTAAATCGATTCTTTTTAAATCGGTATAGCATTATTTTATACGAGTGTAGTAAACAACCGAATTAGCTTTTATACAATTACTAGTGACAGGCTGTAAAAGTAATTGGGTTTCTATGAATTTTACGTGAACGACGGAAGAGATATTTTGAGAAGAAACATCGATATCTGTAGAAAACGTCGATGTTAAACTTCAAACAACCATCAAAAAGTAAGCATCAATTTCATAAAAAATCAATGTTTGGCTAAAATCGATGTTTTTGAAATATCGATACTCACTCCTTGCTTGCATCTTCAATCCTTAAGGCGTCCCTCAATCAACATCTCATTTATACCATAAATGTTTGGCACTTTTAATACATGTTGATTATTAACATTGTACCCATGAGCCTGAAATCAGTTATAATTGAATAATAGTAGCGTTAACTAGCCCAGCCTTTTAGTTATTGTTTTCATTTATTTTTTTTGTGAGCTACTTTCATAGTAGTTTCAGGTAATAATGATTTGTTACCAATTTCAAATTGGTTTTATTCCTTATTAAAATGGCGGTTTTTTAAATTGAACCATAAGAATGAAACATTGCAAATTCGAGAGTAAAATTGTGTTCACGTTAGCGTGAGCCATTAGATAATAGAGTAGTACTCTCTCTGAATGGCTCTGATTTATACACCCTCAAGCTAGTTACAGCCAGCCTCGGGTAACCAACACTGCGTGGAGCAGATAAGAAGATGCAACCTATAAAAACCAAGGTTTTGAGTGGGTGTGCATCAATAGAAGGTTTCTAAATCGCCAATTTGCCCTTCCGCTACATGGAACACTATTAGAAGTGTTCTTCAAACCCTATTTAACGCACTATGAAGAACATGATATCCGACATACGCTACTCCAAAAATACCGTGTTAATACCATTTCTTCTAAACCTCAAATGACGCATTTTAGGAAATCGGAGAGATAAGCCCGAGGCTTGAAAACGAGGTTATCAAATCGGTTCTGCAGACCTCAAAGTCGTCTTTTTCAGTTACTATTTCAGAATGTCAGGCACGTTTTTCAAATAAAACAATTGCACAAGACCGGTAAATGGAAGTAGAAGGCACCTTCTCAGTCACATCAAGGCTAATTTTAAATTTTTGTATTACTATAATATTTCTCCCCATAAAACTCTGCTAAGTGTCGTGCCATTCTAGCTTCTAGAAATATTTATGTCTACAAAGAACACTATTTAATTTTATAAATGAATGTAAATTGATGTAATGAAGTATAATTTAATATTATAACGGTATACAATTTTGTAATGCCAATAAAAAAATTAAAAAAAAAAAAAACGCTGCAAATTATTACACTCGGGTTGGTTATTCCTCGAACCAGGCGTATGGAGATTCATTTCTTCAACATCGGGAAAATGGAGGAAACAGTGGAGGTGGCGGATCCCGGACCCATTCCAATCGATTCAGGGTCCAAAATTTAGTGGAGAATGATACCCCACACGCCTAGATACCAGAGATCTCGAAAACAGACATTCGAAATGGTTAGATAGGTACCCATTTTGACTTTTAACCTCATCCAGAGGGCGCCAATCATTTCGGGATTCATTTAATTGGATTCAGCGTCCAAAATTTAGTGGAAATTGATACCCCACACGCCTAGGTACCAAAAATCTGGAAAATACACATCCAAAATGCGTAAATAGGCACCCATTTTGATCCATAGCCTCAGCCAGAGGCATGGAAATCGTTGCAAGACCCGTCTAATTGGATTTAGCGTCCAAAAGTTAGTGAGAAATCATAACCCACACGCCTAGGTACCAGAAATCTCTAGAACACTTATTCAAAATGGGTAATAGATAGCCATTTTGACCCATAACCTATTCCAAACGATTCTGTGCCAATCGTTCTGGGACCCTTTTCATTGGATCAGCGTCCATAATTGAGTGGAAAATGATACCCCACTCACCTAGATTGCAAATAATCCTTTTTTCGAAATCCACATTTTGACCCCTACCCCACCCAAATTTGGTCCGATCGGGTTGAAAAGTTTTGAGGATCAACTAGAGCCATGAACGAACGGACCCCTAACCAAAATTTCAGATTTTTTGAATAATTTCTACTACTAAAGTTGGCGTGGACGGCGGACGGTGGACGGACATTTGCTAATTTTGATCTAGACACCTTGAAACGTCCAGAAAAAAATTCTGGTCCGAATCGGAGAGATTAACTTTTTGCACGAAAACACAGGTTGATTATTCAAGGAATAACCAACCAAAACTCTGCTTGGTAGCACTGTATTCTACGTAGCACCCTGCATAAACGCTAATGTAAACGACCTCCTTGAGAAAATTGGGAAACGAAATAATGAATCCGATTCGATTCGAAAAGTCAACCATGCATGATCGATTACTTGAATAATTTATCGCCAGGTAGCGCTGAAGACGGTCAACGATTATCCGAGCTATTGACACCGAGAGAGAACACCGATGCTTACCGCCACAAAAGAGAGCAGGTTAAGACATTTGATGGGATTTTATAGCTCTCATAACGAGAAGTGGGTGGGAAAAGTTTTCGTAGTAGCAACCCTGATTATGGCATGAAATATAAAAATGTCTTTGATAGGTTCCTAAAACAACCGGTGGTATTTTTCCTAACGTAATTAGAAATAGTTCTTAGGGATATTTACCTGTTGAGTCACAGGCATGCTGGAATTAGAGTCCATCTAGAGGTACTTTTCCGTTTACCCCACTCCATTGTGAATGCCTCTCTTAACGTAATTCGAATTTATGAGGCAGTCGAACATCGAAAACGCCAGTTTATTTCGAATAATACTCAGCAAAATCTTAATTTTGCAACGAATATGGCAATTTTCGATATGGCAATATTTACCTGTTGAGTCACAGGCATGCTGGAATTAGAGTCCATCTAGAGGTACTTTTCCGTTTACCCCACTCCATTGTGAATGCCTCTCTTAACGTAATTCGAATTTATGAGGCAGTCGAACATCGAAAACGCCAATTTATTTTGAATAATACTCAGCAAAATCTTAATTTTGCAACGAATATGGTAATATTCGAAATCTTTCCTTAATAATATCTCCCCCACTCCCGATGGAGTGAATCCCAATCAAACCTGTAATCCAAGTGTGAGAGAATAATCGCCTAATGCCTAAAGACATCGGGCGGGCGAGAGGCATTCACAATGAAGTAGGGGGAGGGGGGAGTTAACGATACGTCTAGATACGTAGTGTATTATAATGACGGTCCTATTAGTTAAAGAAGTAGGAAACAACCTCTCATGGCAACTAGCTGTCCAGAATAGTTCACTTCCGTTGGTGAACGTTGTGTGCTACCATTTCTTAGAAATTTACTTTTTGAATTGCCTGGAGAGATTTTGCTTCCGATTTCCATATACACTGACAACAAAAAAGTCCTTGCATTAATATGGTAAAAAACGCTGCAAATTCTTACACACGGTTGGTTATTCCTCCGACCAGGCGCATGAAGATTCATTTCTTCGACATGGGGAAAATGGGAGGAACAGTGGGCGTGGCGGGTCCCGGACCCATTCCAATCGATTCAGGATCCAAAATTTAGTGGAAAATGATACCCCACACGCCTAGGTACCAGAAATCTCGAAAACACATATTCAAAATGGGTAGATGAATACCCATTTTGACCCATAACCTCATCCTGAAAGTGCCAATCGTTCTGGGACCCTTTTCATTGGATTCAGCGTCCAGAATGTAGTGGAAAATGATACCCCACACCGAGATTGCAAAAAATCAATTTTTCGAAATTCATATTTTGACCCCTACTCCACCCAAATTTGGTCCGATCGGGTTGAAAAGTTTCGAGGACCAACTAGAGCCATGAACGGACCCCTGCTCACAATTTCAGATTTTTAGAAAAATGTCTACAACCAAAGACGGCGTGGACGGCGGACGGACATTTGCGAATTTTGATCTAGAAACGTCCAGAAAATTTTTCTGGGGTGAATCGGAGTGATTGACTTTTTGCATGAAAACATAGGCTGATTATTCAAGGAATAACCAACCAAAAATCAATTATTCTGTGACCTTGATAGTTGGGAGATGATAACTGTAATCGGAGGAAAATAGGTTAGAAAGGGTTTGAAAGAGAATATTTTTGGTCGATTTAAACAATTTTTCAAGCTTTTTTTCGTAATTTTCAAACGAACGTCTGCATACGAGTCTTTAACATATTTCTTATTAAAATGTATTATTTATTCATCACGAGCGTAACGATTCACCTCCGCCTTAATGCAATCATCACGAATGAACAAGCGGTTACTCAATAACAATTGAGAATGACGCAATGATTCAAATAACCTTGTTCATAAATCAGCTTCTTGGCCACGCACTTTGCAGTAATTAACATAAATGGTTGGGTAGATCTACAGCTTTCCAAGAATATGGTGAAGTAATTTTGTGGGATAGTCAACGCCGTACCCACGACTTGGTTACTAGCGGATTTTATCAGGAAACTTTTGTTGGTGCTTTTTGTTGACGTTTTTTTCGTTTATGAGCCTAAATAAAGACATAAATGTCAAAAACAAGATTCGGCTCCATTCAAATATAGGGATTCAAGCGGTACAGAAATTCATGAACTACCTAGTTTTGGTTGGTTATTCCTTGAATAATCAACCTATGTTTTCATGATAATGGTCAACCTCTCCGATTCGGCTCAAAATTTTTTTCTGGACGTTTCATGATGTCCTGATCAAAAAAGGTCAATGTCCGTCCGCCGTCCGCCGTCCATTGTCCACGCCGTTTTTGGTAGTAGAAAATGTTCTAAAAATCTGAAATTTGGGTCAGGGGTCTGTTCCCAGCCGAGATGGGTCCTCGAAACTTTTCAGCCCGATCGGACCAAATTTGGAGGGGGTAGGGGTTTTTTGAAAAATGGATTTTCGAGATTTTGAGTGATTTAGGCGAGTGGTGTGTCATTTTCCACTACATTTTGGACGCTGAATCCAATAAAATGGGTCCCAGAACAATTGGCACCCACTTGAAGAAGTAATGGGTCAAATTGGGTATTTATTACCCAATTTGATTATGTGTTTTCGGGATTTCTGCTACCTAGGCGTGTGGGGTATCATTTTCCACTAAATTTTGGACGCTGAATTCAATAAAATGGGTCCCAGAACGATTGGCACCCACCGGAAGAAGTTATGGGTCAAAATGGGTATGTATCCACCCATTTTGTATGTGTCAGGATTTCTGGTGCCTAGGCGTGTGGGGTATCATATTCCACTAAATTTTGGACCCTGAATCGATTGGAATGGGTCTGGGACCCGCCACACCCACTGTTTTCCCCATTCGAGGAATAACCAACCCGTGTGTAAGAATTTGCAGATTTTTATATCTTTCTGACGTGCAATTGATGACGCACCTGAAAATTTCAGGTTATCAAAACTTGTTTTGACTATTCCAAGCACCACTGGCCCTGTCGAACGTTCATTTTCCCCCCTGAAACCCACAAAAACGTATTTATGATCCACACAAGGGCAACAGCGGTTGTTTGAACTCTTTCTAACTTAAATCTTCTCAGCAGTCGGACTTTAATGATCCCGTTATTGATAAGTTTCTCGAGAAAATTCACCCATTCACACAATTTACCACACAATCAGTTTTAATCACAATTTTATTGTCACTTCATACAAATCTTTGATAAAAAAAAAAAACAAATATTCCAATATTCATCAAACTAAACATTTTTAACATCAAATAAAGGAGAATAATAATGAAACATAACAACTCATGATTTGAGGTGTTCAATGTCTGACGACAGCTTAGCCGCCTCAGCTAACATTTTAGCTTGTTTGACTTCCAACACTTCGATTTCAGTTTGTTTCCTTTTTTAGCGCTTGCTCTTGATTTTATTTATCCGCTTCTTTTTTCCTTTCGGCGAGATCACTTGTGTAGAGAGAATGTGCGTTACGCATAGAATGGATGAGACTTTTGTCGATTTCCATTAGCTTCAACCCACCAGCATCTTAAATCGCATCGTAGATGTGTCGTTGGGCAATCAAACTTTTCTCAGTTTGATTTTCAACAATTGACATTGAATTTCAACAGTTGACAAAAAAAAAACACGCTCGACGGCTGCATTTCCATGCGAAATAATCAGAATGATTTGCACAAAACGTACGAAGTTTTCACATCCTCTTGATGACAATTTAGCAGCATCCATCCAAAACCTGTCCAAACGGTCTACCTTCCTGTCAAAGGATTTGAGCTTCACTTGAAGTGCAGCTTGACTGTAAAGATGAATAAATTCTTTTTATCGATCTGCTTGCATGCCTGATATTCGATTAATAGAAACCAACTTTTCCAAACATGTTATCAATCTTCGATGTTCCGTGTCGCTGAGGGCTACCGCTGGATCAAGACAAGAAATCGCTCTTGTAAATGGGTATTTGAGTGGTGACCTCTCCTGGAGTTTGAAAAATAAACATTTTCAAGGTTTCTAAAAAATTCCCGGCTTTTTCCCGCTTTTTTCAAGATTGATAAAATTCCCGGCTAATTCCTGGTTTATAAGGTTTCAAGGTTCGCTGGACACCCTGAAATAGGAGACAAATGAATCGCCACCTTTATTAATGTAAGCCTCTCTCGAATTAAAATCTGTTATGAATTTACTATAATTTAATTCGGGTTTCTTCGGAGAATTTGGAAGGGACCTAGCGAGAGGATACAGGATGTAAGTCCAAGACTTACGACTGAGCAACTAGGGATACCAAGAATGAACATAAAATACATTGTTACAAACTGAATTATAATTCAAACAAGGACTCGTTGCAAAGGAAAATATGCCTCAACCTGGGCTAGAATTGATACAAGACAAAGTAATTCGACAAAGTAAATTAGACAACATGTGGAGCATAAAATACAATTAATACAAGTGACATGAAATTATGATGTACATGAAATACAATTTAGTGAACAAGTGCAACAATACCGGCTGACGAAGGCGTCGACGTCGAAGGAAAAACAGGAGGGGGCTCGCTGTCCCACAGGTACACAGCAAGGCTTATTAACTGGAGTCCTTTATCTCATGGGGAACACAATATTACAGCTTCGGTCGACTTCAGCACGGTAGAAGAGTTCACTTCAGAGCGAGCACAGGACGAAGCCAGGATGGACTGAGTGAGAAATCTCTTGCACAAAAATATACTCCAACATGTTGGGCGCCTCGGCCCCGAGGGGCGCCTCGACGACGACCACCTGGTTGGATGCCTTTGGAACGAGTGAGTGCTGGGCCTCTCTAAATGCGACGTCCAGGCAGGAGCTGCGCGCGCATTTGGCGCATGCTCTCTCCCTTCTGGCCTTCTGGAGGCAGCAAGCCTGGGGGCTTACATTAATAAGCCACGAATAGACTACCTTCTTAGAGGCGTTTCTTTTGAACGTCAAGGGACTCCGTAGATCATTATCACAATAGCTGTAGAGAATATATGAAGCAAGTAGAGAGGACTTCTTGTAGTCATGACTAGGCGAGGGTTCATTACATTACCCTGAACTACGAATCTTGTATGATAAGAAACAGGCCTGTCACTTTCCAAGATATACGGGTTTTTATGATAATAAAGCAGCAATGATTTGGCCAGGAGCTGTTTTAGAGTAAACATGCGCGCTTCCCTAAAAAGATCAGTCGAAGGAAACCTACGATATTTGCGAAACATAATTTTTAGAATGGCTTTTTGCAGCCAGAACACCCCATTGAAATGAGCCACCGCTCCTTCCCACACGCGGATGCCATACTGTAAGACAGACTGAACGAGTGTGTAATAAATCGTTTTTAGGGTGGACGGATCAAGAACATTACGAATATTATGGAAAATCCTAGTGAATTTACAGAGCTTGGTAACCATGTAATTCGTGTGCCTTTCCCACGATAGCTTATCATCGATTATTATTCCCGAGAAAGAGCAAGCACAGGTGCAGCGCACTATCGCGCGTAGAAGCGTACGAGATTGTGTTCGGGAAAGCGCACACGCAATTGCGCGTGCTTGTCAAGTTGCAGTTTTTTGGATGTTCTTTCGCATGCTATTGTGTTTCCCGTTTCCCTTGGATGGGAAAAAAACAAGCATGTAAAGGCGATTTATGCGCGATAGATCGCGTGAAACTGGTGCGTCCTGGAGGGAATGAAAAGCATACAGTTTTCCTAGGAGCGTGTTAATTTTTGGAGTTTGAAAACGCAAAAAATTGTTTTTCTTCAGGTTTTGATTTGCAGTTTCAATGGGATTGACGTGATTACTAGGTGTAAAAGAACCCTAGGCCGGTTTTGCGGCGATGGACAGCCAAAAAAAGAGGGCTAGAAGAGCCTGGGTTTTGTATCTTCTTCGCAACGAAGTCCCTATTATCCTCAGTAAAACCCCTTTCCTTGCAGAACTCGACTAAATTATCATACGCATCCTCTCTGAGGTTTTCGTTTATTTATTCATCCGATTTAATTCTCTACAGACATAAAAACAGTTTGTATTAAATGAATAGGAATTAAGTGAATAGTTGAAAACGCTGCTAATAAATTCACAAGGGGTTGGTTATTCCTCGGACCAGAGCATGGAGACTCATTCCAATTGATTCAGCGTCTAAGGTTTAGTGGAAAATGATACTGTTGCGAGCTCGCACCAGCGCCGGTCAAATGGGCTGCTGGCGTCGCAAGGTCAACGACCTGTGGAGGATTAAGGGTCTCGAACATTCGGGAACCTCCCCGTTTGCTCCAGACAACACGTTGAGTTCCCAGAACCAGGGAACGTTCTGGAAGGTACTGGACCGAGAGGCAGCAGGTATAAAACAGACCCACGAGCGCCGCCCAGTTCAGTTCAATTCGGAGTCCGGATATAGCTGCTTCGGGTTATAAATTGTGCCGTGCCGCGTTATAAATAGTGCGACAACCGCGTTACAACCGTGTATTGTGATTCTGTCATTGTGTAAGTGCGCGAATGTGAACAGTGTATGTACTCAAGTGAACGATTGTTAATAAATTATTTACTAAAAACATAAATAGTTACAGTACCTTACACGCCAAGGTACCAGAAATCTTGAAAACACATATACCAAGTGGGTAGATAGATGCCCATTTTGACCCATAACATCTTCCAGTGGGCACTAATCGTCCAGGGGCCCTTCTCATTGGATTCAGCGTCCAAAATTTAGTTAAAAATGATACCCCACACTCCCAGAATTCTCGAAAACCCACTTTCGAAATGTGTAGATAGATACCCTAAAACCTCTAATCAGAATTTCGAATTTTCAAGATTTTCGGCTATCAAGGCGTGTGTGGTATCATTTTCAAGAAAATTTCGGACGCTGAATCCATTGAGAAGAGAGGAAATGGTTATGGGTCAAAGTGAGTATCCATCTACCTACTTAGAACGTTAGTTGTTGATATTTCTGGTACCTAGGCTAATAGATTGATTCCATTTTTTCATTAATTTACCTTATTTAATCTTGATTCCATTGTTTTTACCGACTTCCCTTTGGGATTCGATCTTTTGGTATTCGAAGATCTGCCAAGGTAATTTTGAATTGGTCTGCTGATCATTTTGGGATGGTTGGGTGGCATGGGCGGACTGTATTATAGCAGCTGCCTCCCCGTTTGCTGTCCCGAATACTGACTATTGTTTGATGGTTAATACACGTCATAACACAGTATAATTCCTTTGAGCAAATGACTTGAAAATACTATTTTATTCTTCTTAGGCATTTTGTGTGTACTGGATGGTAGGGGGGGGGGGGGGGCGCGTACATTCTATTCCAGAGCCACACCACACTCCTGTTTACTTCCAAAATGATCGATAAAATAGCCTGTTCTGGCTATATGGGCTCCAATTGCGCCAAACTCAACTTGTTCAGCCACCGCCGACGGCTTTTTGAGTCAAGATTGGTACCTTGAAAATGGATTTACGAGTTTTTATGGAACATTTGGGACACCTAAATGGGATCTCATGTTATACGAGTAAATTCAGGCGGAAACTGCTTGGGGCGTCGTTTTTGGCTGGTTATTCCTTGAATAATCAACCAATGTATTCATACAAAAGGTCAAAAGGCTCCGATTCAACCCAAAATTAGTTTCTGGGCGTTTCAAGGCGTCTAGATAAAAAAGAAACCCTGTAAATTCTTACACACGGGTTGGTTATTCCTCGAATGGGGGAAACAGTGGTGTGGCGGGTCCCGGACCCATTCCAATCGATTCAGGGTCCAAAATTTAGTGGAAAATGATACCCCACTCGCCTAGATCTCGAAAATCCATTTTTCGAAAACACATTTTGACCCCTACCCCGCCCAAATTTGGTCCGATCGGGCTGAAATGTTTCGAGGACCGTCCTAGGCCGGGAACAGACCCTTGACCCAAATTTCAGATTTTTGGAAAATTTTCTACTACCAAAAACGGCGCAGACAATGGACAGCGTACGGCGGAAGGACATTGACCTTTTTTGATCTAGACACCATGAATCGTCCAGAAAAAAATTTTGAGCCGAATCGGAGAGGTTGACCATTATCATGAAAACATAGCTTGATTATTGAAGGAATAACCAACCAAAAGTCAAATATCCGTCCGCCATCCGAGCTTTTTTTGGTAGTAGAAAATTTTCTAAAAATCTGAAATTTGGGTCTGGGACTTAATCCCGGCCTCAGTCAGTCCTCAAAAGTTTTCAGCCTGATCGGACCAAAATTGGGAGGGGTAGGGGTCAAAATGTGTATTTCGAAATATGGGTTTTCATGATTTTTGGCAATCTAGGTATGTGAGGTATCATTTTCCACTAAATTTTGGACGTTGAATCCAATGAAATGAGTTCCGGTACGATTGGTGCCCTCTGGATGAGGTTATGGGTCAAAATGGGTACCTATTTACCCGTTTTTAATCTGTTTTCGAGAGATTGATCGGAGTGATTGATTTTTTGCATGAAAACATAGGTTGATCATACAAGGAATGACGAAACAAAAAGTTTTATTTTCACGCTTACGTATTTTATACTGAAATCCCTTTAAAACACTACGTTAAGATGAAATTGACACAAACACGCCTTAAGCTCTAAATTTAAGATTTTCCTGCCATTATTCTCGTTATCGAGTTTGCAATCAGATCCTGCGTCATGGGAAACAATAGGTAGTTCTCAAATGTTTGGTTTAGCTGTTGGATTATCCACCTAACTATAAATTCTGTGTCAGCTTGAGAAGATATATATTTTTTAGTCGTAAATAGATAAGGAAGAGAATATGTGGAAAATATCAGCGTGATGCGGTAGCTTACTAGGAAAGGAAATTATAATTAAATTGTTGAAACAAAATAAAAATTAGGTCCTACCTGATCAAATTGAGTTCAACTCTATCCCATAGTTCTTCCGGTGATAGTTATCCGTCACAATAATAAATTATTCGTATTCCAATTTATAAGAAATCATTATTGAAAAACACAGTTATTATGCACTTGGGTAAAAAAATAATAAGCTTACCTACTTTCAACTCGTAATACTCTCACTTTTGGCTAATTATGCATCAAACTTGTTGAATAGGATGTAATCAAAGCACCGCTATGTATGATAATAGACAACTGGACCAAGAACACCCGCCTTTTAACTGAATGGGTTGAAAATCCCGTTAGCTAAACTAAAGACCCGATCATAACGTGTTAGAGCTCCAGAAGGAGATTAGCTTTAGTCGGCGTTTATGTCGATCTCGTCACAAATCGTTATCAGTTAGTGGACCGTTATCTATTCAATGAGATATTCAAATCATTCACAACAACTGTAGTGACTTCTGTGAACAGAATGTTTGAGCGGAAAAGCTTTGTTGTATTGTTCGGGCGCAATATTACGCATTCAGGCCTTCATAAAACACTGCAAATTCGTCCAAAATGGCTTATTATTTAGTGCAAGAGTACAGGTCCCGGACCCATTCCAATCGATTCAGCGCCTAAAATTTAGTGGAAAATGATACCCCACATACCTAGGGCCCCGAAAAATCGAGATTCGAAAGTCACATTATCACCCATACACACCCAAAATTTTGACCGATCAACCTAAAAAGTTTTTTCTGGGCGTTTCAAGGCACCTAGATCAAAATAAGCAAATGTCCATCCACCGTCCACGCCGATTTTGGTTGTAGAAAATTTGCTAAAAATCTGAAATTTGGGTCAGGGGTCTGTTCCCGGCCTAGGACGGTCCTCCAAACTTTTCAGCCCGATCGGACCAAATTTGGGCGGGGTAGGGGTTAAAATGTGTATTTTTAAAAATGGGTTATTGAGATTTTTTGCAATATATTCGTGTGGGGTATCATTTTCCACTAAATTCTGGACGCTAAATCCAATGTGATGGGTCTCGGAACGATTGGTGCCCTCTGTATGAGGCTATGGGTCAAAATGGGTACCTATCTACCCATTTCGATGGGTGTTCTCGAGATTTCTGGTACGTAGGAGTGTGGGGTATCATTTTCCACTAAATTTTGGACCCTGAATCGATTGGAATGGATCCGGGACCCGCCACATCCACTGTTTCTCCCATTTTCCTCATGTTGAAAAACTGAGTCTCCACGCGCATGTCCGAGGACTAACCAACTCGTGTTAATGAATTTGCAGCGTTTTTGTCTCTAGTTGGTTTTTCAGCTCAATCGGATTAAATTTGGGGAGGGTAGGGGTCAAAATGCGTATTTTGATAAATGGGTTTTCTGGATTTTTGGTAATCTAGGCATGTGGGGTACCATTTTCGACTAAATTTTGGACTCTGTATCGAATGAGACGCCCAAATAGGTATCCGTCTACTTATTTTGAATGACTTTTTTCGAGATTTTTGGTACATAAGCGTGTGGTGTATCATTTTCCACTAAATTTTGGACGCTGAATTGATTCAAATGAATCTCCCTACTGCTGGTCCGAGGAATAACCAACCCCTGTGAATGAATTTGCACCTATTTTAATGACAAACTAGACTCAGAAAGAGATCTTTGACCAAAAATTTTACATTTTTAGAAAAATTGTTCACTATCTAAACCGGCGTACTGCGAACATTTCGGTTTTCCGAGTCAAATCCAGACAGTTTTGGAGCCAATCAGAGGTTAACCTCTAGCATGGTTACCTAGATTGATTATCCAAGTAATAATAAACCAAAACCAAAATGTAAGCGTTCGCTGTCCGTCTTTTGTGGAAGTAGAAAATGTTCTTAAAATGTGAAATTTTGGTCAGGGATCCATTTTGGGCTCTTGGTACTTGAATTTTTTCAGCCCAATCGGACCAAATTTCGGGCGGAGAGGGAGGGGTAGGAGTCGAAAAGTTTTTAAAAAAATGCATTTTTTGAAATTTTTGTCGATCTGAGCGTGTGGGGCAACCTTTTTCACTAAATTTGTCAGCCTGGTTGGACCTATTTTGGGGCTAAAAATTACTCGAAACTCGATTTTCGCGATTTTTTGGGAACCAGGCATCTGGAATATAATTTTCCTTTCAATTGGACGCTAAATCCGTTGAGTTGGAGCACCCAAAAGTGCCAAAATGGGTATATTTTTTGAATTTGAATGTATCCTGTACACTCCACACTGACTTTTCCCCCCATATTCAGGGAATAGGGATTCCCCTAGGAATATTAAACTATTTTGGATGAATTTCCATCGTTTCTCCAGACACAAATGGTCTCATTTTGAGGCTAGTCGAACCTTTGTCATGAAAACAGGCGAATTATTCAAGGAATAATAAACCAACAAGTTTCTGCTCATTTTTATAACATTTTAGCAGCGCTCCTGAGTCCATACAAGTCGGTTAAAGACGTTGATTTTATTTGCACGACCAAATTGCACTGTCATGCGGTCTCCAGCATTGCATCACAGCATCAATTCCTCTGTTACTCAGCAAGTTTAACACTCTCCATAATTTTTTTCTCAACTCTCAAGGAGAACCACGATTCTGACCTGATGTAGGAATAAATTAAAATATGAGAACTCTGTACGAAAATACATTGGCCCTACAAGGAAAGCAACTATAGTAGTTTATTCGTGTCTATTGTGATAGGATGCTGGTTGAGCGTACTCAGCACACTTGGCAGGCTCCAGGACTCACTTTTGCCCATTTTGGTGCCTAAAGAGGCCAATGCCAATTAACTGATTCACACGTCAACCAAGAATAGGGTCAAACCAGTCAATGTTGTGGTTTCAAGGTGCATTCCACTCCTTTGAATACCTATCCAGTGTGCTTCATTTAAGCATTTGGACGCCATATTTGTAAGGGAAAGTAAGTTATTAACATATTGTGTAGGTGTATGCATTTTAAGTAGATGCGGATAAGTATTATGTGGGGAAGATTTTTTTTTTTCAATTAGGCACGTTGTGTATTTACTTGTCATGCATTACGAGATTATAATTATATTAAGGCACTAACCGGCTGATTTCTCCGTGGCGCAATCTTTTCCATTTTTTTCTGTCGACTCTCCTCCACCCGTAGGCATTGGTCTTACACTGGCCAGCTCTCTTCGCGAAAATTAAATTAGCAACGATAATTTTCACTCTAAAGTCAAATTTGCGTAACAGTTGGAGCGGCTCGACTCGATTGATAAGAAGGGTTGGCGAGCGACGGAATTTGCGCGACACGGGGTTCACACGGTCACGGCAGGGCACAATCTGATGACTCAAGACGATATATATCGCGATTTAGAACGATTTTAAGGACCTGGGACGTCTGAGTTGGTTGAGGGCGGAGAACGGACTGTCAGGACTTGATAGCCCAGGCCCGGCGCGTTGGTTTCTGTTCCTCCCTCCCTATCGATCCGCCATCCTGCCGACGAGGTCGCCCGAATGCCTCGATATCGGGAGAACTAGGACAGGAACGACGAGCATAAAGACTCGAAATCCGCCTGCAAAAAGCAACAGGATCTCCACCGGTCCCTGCGAACTGGCGGCAGTTGAAGACTCCTGAAGAAGATTCGTAGGAGGTCGTTTTATTCAGTTTAGCCGTGACTCCTCAAAGTCTGTAGAATGTTCAAGAAAAGCAAATTTCTCCCCATTGATGGAAACATTCAGATTTAGAAATGTTTCTTGTGAACTGTCGTTACTTACAGCATACAAGTATCACCAATATTATATAAGGCAATCTGTGTCTACCAACCAACAAATAATATAATTGAAAAGGGCGCATGGAGTCTCATTTCTTCAATGGGGGAAAAAGTGGATGTGGCGGGTCCCGGACCCATTCCAATCGATTCAGGGTCCAAAATTTAGTGGAAAATGATACCCCACACCCCTAGGTACCAGAAATCTCGAGAACACCCATCGAAATGGGTAAATAGGTACCCATAACCTCATCTAGAGGGCGCCAATCGTTCCGGGGATTCAGCGTCCAAAATGTAGTAGAAAACAGTACCCCACACGCCTAGATCGCCAAAAATCTCGAAAAACCAATTTCCGAAATACACATTTTGACCCCTACCTCGCCCAAATTCGGTCTGATCGGGCTGAAAAGTTTTGAGGACCAAGTGGAGCCGGGAAAAGACCCCTGACCCAAATTTCAGATTTTTAGAAAATGCTCTAATACCAAAAATGTTTTCTGGATTTTTCATGATGTCTAGATAAAACCTCGGGCCAGGAGCATGGGATCTCATTCTAATCGATTCATCGCCCAAAATTGAGTGGAAAATGATACCCCACACAACTAGGTACCAGAAATCTCGAAAATCCACATTCAAAATCGATACGATACCCATCTTAACCAATAACCGCATAGGCAGATACCCATTTTGACCCATAACGTCTTCCGGTGGGTGCCAATCGTCCTGGGACCCGTCTCATTGGATTCAGCGTTCAATGTTTTCTAGACAAACGCAAAAGCCAATTTTTTGAAATACACATTTTATGCCACCTACTCCCCTCCCCCCATTCGGTCCAATCAGGCTGAAAACCTTTAGGGACTCCTAATGCCAGGAACGGGACCCTGATCATGATGTCAGATTTTAAGAACATTTTCAACCACAAAAAAGGCGTGGACGGTGAAAAGCACCCAGAAACTTGATTTGGGGTCAAATCGGAGAGCATGACTTTTCACATGAAAATATTGGTTTATAATTCAATGAAGAAGAAGAAGAAGAAGAAAAGAAGTTTATTATAAACAAATCACAGGAACAATTTAAATATTTGTCATTTCAATAAACCATACGGCTTGATGTAACCGTCAGCCGGAAGTACGGGTCTTAAATATAATGCGAGACATAATAAAAAAAAAAGAAAAAGAAAAGCATTTGACACCGAAATCAACATCACTATAGGGGTGAATTGAAATTTGAGAGGAATGGGACACGATTGGGAAGGGCGAAAAGAAACGAGATCCTGCAGCAGTCTAATTATGGATTTGGGTCAGCCTGAACTTCCAAGCCAGCTCACAGAATTTTGCGACCTTTGCACATTCACTGCCATCTAAGAGCCTCACGACGTCGTCCCTTGAGAGGTTATAGGAAGCAAAAGTCGTCAAGCGAAGTTCTTGAAGTCTCGGGCAGACGCAGAGGAAATGGTACAGGTCCTCGGGAACACTGAGACTGCACAAGGGGCACGATACATCCCCCGTGTCCACCGAGTAGGGCTTCCATTTCAGATCGACAAGTTCTCCGCGAACCTTGAACAGCCAGCACACTGTTCGAAAATCGAGTCCAAGGTTTGTATTGAAGCTGGCACATTTGAACTGGCGGTTGAGCTCTCTGTACAGGGTGAAGTTCTCCGATACGAGGGCCCTGGCCCACCAACGCTCTTTCTTTTCCCGACGAAATCCCTCCAAAATCTGCGCTGTCTCGCTTCTGAGAGAGCTTTCTTTGAAGGAGTGTAGAGAGTTCGTCACATCATACTTCGAGGCCATGAGCCCGTATTCCTCTGCCCAGAAGATTCCCGCCCTTATCACCTCTCTGGCAACAATTCTTGGCAATCGATGTTCAAGCATGGCGGCAATCTTGACCAGGTACTTTAAATGGGATTCGAGAGTGTATGCCGCAATGGAGTCCAGCTCGGTCTCAAGATGTATCAGGTAGTTAGGTGCGTAACTGGGAAGACGGAAAAGCCTCCTCAGCCAGACCATCAGGACCCTCTCGACAGTTGCATACTCACGGAACCCCCAGCATGGCGACGCGTAGCACAGTATAGCTCGGACAATTGCTTGGAACACGCATAGCTTGGACTGCAGCGGTACGCAGGCACTGGCAAACAGGGGGTTCCATACGTAACTCATGGCAAATCTTGCCGCAGTGGACTTGGCCTTTAGATGTTGCGCAAAGGACAGCCTTGGAGTAAGAGTAACACCAAGGTACGTGTATCTGCTGACAATCTCCACATCCTCCTCTCCAAACTTCCACTTCTCAGTCCTCCTCCTGCGGCCACCGTTCTGAAATATTAGGATCTTTGACTTAGCAAGGTTCAGACTGAGGCCCCACCTCATGCAGTACCTTCTCAATCTATCTATGTTTGCCTGCAGGGATGATGGATTGGTATCCAGTATCACAAGGTCGTCGGCATACAGTAGAACCCGGACATCTGCCTCACCAACACGAATCCCAAACCCCAGCTCCCTCGTCAAATCGTCAATAAAAAGGGCAAATAGGATAGGGCTCAGTGGGCATCCCTGTTTTACCCCAGAACCGACTGCGAAGTGCTCCGAGATCCCGTCCTTAGTCCAAACAGCTGCCCTTACACCCTGATACACACTCTGAACCACGTGGATGAACCTTCTTGACACTCCGACCGAGAAGAGCTTGTAAAACAGGAACGATCTGTTGATAGTATCAAACGCTGCTCGAAGATCCACAAAGGATGCGTAGGCCTTCCCCCGTGGGCGACTTAGCTGCAGACTCACAATCCCAGTGAGTGCGAAGATGGAGTCAATGGTGGAATATCCCTTACGGAATCCAGACTGGAATTCCGAGAGCACTCCCTCCGCTTCGACGAATGCAGACAGGCGATTGGTGAGGAGACAAGAAAGTAGTTTCCCAATGCAGTTAATAAAAGAAAGTCCTCTGTAACAAGCTGCATCTCCAGGATTGCCCTTTTTATACAGCGGGAAAATCAA
The DNA here is from genome assembly GCA_019603395.1 of Cyrtorhinus lividipennis. NCBI lineage: Eukaryota > Metazoa > Arthropoda > Insecta > Hemiptera > Miridae > Cyrtorhinus > Cyrtorhinus lividipennis. The sequence goes on along the minus strand of CM034006.1, from coordinate 267,158 downwards.
CGACTCGCGAAAGGAGTCAGGGACATACCCAACTTCGTAGATGGCATTGAAGAAATCAAGTAGACATTCGTGGAGTTTTGGGCAAGCAAACTTGAAGAATTCGAATGGGATTCCGTCCACGCCCGGCGACTTATTATTTTTATTATTTATTATTTTTATATTATTTTTTATTACTTATTATAAACAAAAATAATTCAATGAATAATCAACCAAAACGCTGCAAATTCCTTCACAAGGGTTGGTTTTACCTCGAACCAGCAGCATGGAGAAATGGGGGGGAAACAGTGGGTGTGGGTTGTCCCGGACCCATTCCAATCGATTCAGGGTCCAAAATTTAGTGGAAAATGATACCCCTAGGTACCAGAAATCTCAAAAACATACATTTGAAATGGGTAGAAAGGTACCCATTTGTACCCGAAATCCCTTCCAGTGGGAGCCAATCGTTCTGGGACTCGTTTCACTCGATTCAGCGTCCAAAATTTAGTCAAAAATGTGTCGATATCTGACCCAAGTTTCAGTTTTTTTAAAAATTTTCGACTACCATAATCAGCGTGGACGGCGGATAGATTATTTTGATCTAGACACCTTTAATACAAATTTTTTTGTTGAATACCCGTCGATATAACCATACCTGGCACCTACAGCTGTAGACTACATACAGTTATCGGGAACTTACTTTAATATTTATAGCGTAATCTAATTTATTTGTCTACATCAACTATCACTGCATGCTTACATACCGCAAGAACCCCACTCATCCCCCCACCACGAGCTTTTGCTCATATGGGGGATTAATTTCGTAGGATATTATGTGATCGCGGCAGATCATGCCGGTTGTGTTAAACACAAATGTAGGTATGTAACCTCTGTATTTTCATTAGTTTATGTGAAATTAATGAATTTTAAAAAATTTTACTTCCTCGCTATATTAAGCTGATCTTTTGAGAACTCTAAAATATCTATTCTTGAGTAGTATTGAATATAGGAATCAATTAGTTTGGTACTTATATCAGTGCTGACATCGATACTGTAACGATTTATGTTCTTAGTAAATAATTTATTAACAATCGTTCCTAGAATACACTGTTCACATTCGCGCACTTACACAATGACAGAATCACAATACACGGTTGTAACGCGGTTGTCGCACTATTTATAACGCGGCACGGCACGATTTATAACCCGAAGCGTTTATATCCGGACTCCAAATTGAACTGAACTGGGCAGTGCTCGTGGGTCTGTTTTATACCTGCTGCCTCTTGGTCGAGTACCTTCCAGAATGTTCCCTGGTTCTGGGAACTCAACGTGTTGTCTGGGGCGAACGGGGAGGTTCCCGAATGTTTGAGACCCTTAATCCTCCACAGGTTGTTGACCTTGCGAGCTCGCAACAATACTTTGCAATTACTGCATGACCCTGTGCCCATTGCGTCAGCCATCTCTCTTGCTGCACATGCCTGGGTCAATACTATCATTTTCTGAATGGCACAAATTGAGTCTTATTAATGTTGATGATAGCAAACCACGTAGGATTGGAAAGGGGGGGGGGATGCCATTAGTAACCACTCGCTGATGGGGATATTTCAAGGGTCGGCAGACACTGGACGCAGTTATGGATCGCCACATTATAAAAAGATAACCATAATGTCCTCATTGTATCAGATGAAATTAGGTCGTCAACTGTCTAGTTCAAAATGTCAATTCATAAAATTGTAGTATGCGTGTGTCATCCGATTTCACTGTCTTCCTGTCGATCAGCACGCAAACACTTCCCCTTCGATTTTGGGGTGTAAGTAACGTGTTGGAAATATTCGTAATTAATTCCCGACCACATCTAGATGGAACCAGTTTTGGAAAAATAGATTTGTGGCATGTAGGTACAGACTTCCTTTTTCAACGGACCAACGAGAACAATTGCGTATTCGACGGTGGTTTCCTGTTATTGATAATGTCCTGTCCGCGGATATTTTTATTAAACCGCCGCCGTCCATTGTTTACTTGAAGAGATCCCAATAGGCCGCCACTTAAGTTTTTTGGTGTAACGGCAGAACGATCAACCATTAAGCTGTCATCTCCACGTACAAACGCATTTTCACAGTGTTTCCCGCGGTTATAGATGTGTCTATATATGTGTCTATATGAAGAGACAAGTTATGTATCTTGGAATGGCCGTACATCAAAGACTCACATGAAAGCACCATGATACAGACGTGATTCGCCAGTTCAAACCACTACTGACCAACAATAAACCCCAGCCTAATAAGCAAGATGATGATTTACCATATCTTAATCAGGGCAGGTCATTTTAAACACTTGCATATTCAGAACCGACAATAGATGGTGAAATTAGGCGGAATTCGATAGCAATTACACTAGGTCTGATGAAAAACGCTGCAAGTTATTTCACAGTGGTTTTAAAATTATTCTCGGTGCATAATGTGGTCATCGACATAAGCCAATATCATCACTATGTTGCCGTCTTTTTGCCCTTAGTGATAGATGAATGGCTTGGCTTAGCATCTTCTCATTCCCCTTCTTGCAGTTTCTTGTCAAAAGTCATATACCAGGATGAATCAGTTTGCAAAACCTTCCCTCATTCTCTGGATTTGCTGCTTCTTCTGGTTGAACCAGATAAATTTCATTTTTTAATATTCTCCGTTGGGATAAGCAGTCTTGTCATACATTTGATCACTCTACAGCCAATTTCGGAATATCAGACTGTAAGGAGGCTGGTTGCTGGGATATGGGTTTCTTCATGGTCAACCTCTTGTTTTTGGCATACAACCTTGAACAACCAAGCAAGCTTCATATCTTCTGTAAGCCGCATCTGCCTGGGCACTTGGATTTAAGAGGGAGAAAGCACCACTGTCATATACACCAGCTGAGGTGTCAGGGGGCAACACCCATCTGCATTAGGAAGGGGGGACGTCAAACCAAACTTGGCCAGGAGTGGGGTGGGAGTCTTACATCATCAGCTCCAACCGCTTCTCTGTGCTCCTGGCCAGTATTTCTGCCACTGAGAGGAGTGAACTGTTTACCCAGTAGTAGTCGCCTGTGTGGAGTGAACAGTATCATAAACATTCTCAAGAATCCAGTTGGGTCAGGTTATATTTAAATTAAATATAAGTATGAGTCAGGCTTAATACTCGAGCCAGATAGTTACACCTGACAATCGTTCCACCATAAACCATAGACTATCCTCCAATAATGTTGCTGATGATGTGTACATCATCCTGTGGGGATTAGGAGACCAGGTTTCCTAAATGTTTCCTGAGGATGCTTGTAAGGTCCGAGAGTGTCTGTGTGTAGTGTTGTGCTACTATCTATGGCATGTAAGGTGTTTTCAATAGTTCTGCAATGTCACAGTGCTAAGTAATTCGTCAAATTCTGTGTTCTCAAACTCTTAATCATCATCAGTTCTGAAAATGCTGATGAATTGTCCACCTTTAACTTGAATTTCTTGCTCCAATTTCAGACCTTTCTACTGCCCTTGAGATGGATGGGGAGGTTTGGGCAATGGCAAGATCATCAGCATAGGCCAAGTGTTGAGCTTGTTCTTTATGGTTCAATGTTCTGCGTTATCAAGTACAACTACAAGAAAAGAATAATAAGAATGTAGAAGTGGCAGTTATGTTATGCCTAGCTTATGGGGTTGTTTTTGGCAAAGATTCTACAATTTTTGTGGTAGTATGGTCCGAAATGTTTAGTATGTACCTATAGGAACTTTTTTGATAAAAAGAGTTGATGCAATAAAACTTTTGGAGGAGGAGAAGTAACAGGCTTGCTAAGTACAATGTGAACAGCCTCAGCCAGGGAACAGGAATAAAACTTGAGGGAGTATTGAAAAGTATGTAGAAGAGGTTGGCGAGTTATGCCTGAAGAATCGACTAGGCAGTCTTGTGGAGACAAAACTGCTTCAGCAAAGTTGGCTTGGAAACGCAACAACCTGTCATAATTTCGGGCAAACAGTTTAGTTCTGAGGGTAACCTCAAGAGCACCCCCCCCCCCCCTCCAGCAGCGCCGAGACATTGACATGACGGGTAGGCTGTAGACAAAAGTTTCTACGCTCACTGCAGACATGATTGATTTGACCCATCAACCAACAGTTGACAGAGAAAAGGAGTTATATTATTGAAAGTAGGATCACATAAGCAACTCCGAAGTAGTGAAGTATATGGGTTTTCTCTGGTAGCAATGTTGCAATACCCCATCCAATTCGATATGTAATATCGATACGCATCAAATAAAAATACCGACATGAATCCAAATATTGAAAGAAGTATTGACATTATGAGTATTGGATCATTGGATATTAACCTACATGTTTTCATTATTTTTAAAATATAGCAGTTTTTTATTCTGGAAGGTACCTTATGTGTCCATAAATTGATGAAACAACATTTGGATGTTACTGTAAGTATGTGCACACACTGTCTTTCTTCACAAATTTACTTTCAAATGATTTAAGTTCACATACTTTACAAACAAAGGTATTCGATAACACTCATTCACTCACTGAATGAATGTAAAAAAAATGCATCTTCAAAGTTGATTGGTCAGGATCAGTCTCCAGATGTGGAAGGCAGTGAGAAATCACATAACCGTGGCCCAAATATATAATAAAGGTTGTTGATTGGAAAAGTTGCACTGCGAGCGAGTACCTCGGATGGAATTCAAAGCTTCAAAGGACTAAGAATGGATCTGGAACAAAATGATAGCAATGATAAGTTAAGTAGGCATTGGAATGCACATTATTTGTTGGTATTTTAGTGCCTCAAACCTTTGAGGAAGAACAAATCAAACTGATTGTCCCGTCACATTGGATTCATCACTTCATCACCAACTTGGTTCAAGTATCCCGTCAGTGGAGAATTATAGGAGCAAGGGCGAACTTATTCAGCCCACCATTGTCACTCCTTGCTCACCTTGTAGTCATTCTACATAAATATACACCTAAATACGAACGTAAGAAACAACTCACAGCGCCCGATATTTCCATCCAATTGAGGGCTGCTAGAAGCGGGTCATTTTCTGAAGGAATTCTGTCCCAATTCCAAAATGTAAATTTGTCAAATTTTCCCGAGCATTTACGGTTTTTGACTGAACCGGAAGTTTCTTCGAGATTGAGAACCATTCCTGAGTAATCTTCGGGCAAGGTGATCACTTTGCCGTTGCAAGGAAAACCACGAAGAGAAGTTGTGAGAGTTTCTGAAACAAATAGGAGTAGGTGTTATAAGAGCGTCATAACTATACATACTCAAGGACTACTGACAAGCCATCTGACTAGTAAATAGAGAAACAAAACACTTTTTCTGAAACAAAAACAGATGACTACTGGCACTCCCTGACTGAAAAAGGGATAAGTTTTGGTAGCTCTTCTGAAAAGCATGCAAGATTTAATCCATCCGTATGAAGGGAGAACTTGCAACGCTTCTAGATCAATGGTGAACTATCAGCTTTCAAGATAAATCAAACCTGAAAAAAAAATCCAAGGATCCAAAATTTAGTGGAAACTGATACTCCACACGCCTAGATCGCCAAAAATTTGGGGTCAAAATGTGTATTTCATAAAATGGATATTTGAGATTTTTTTCAATCTAGGTGTGTGGGGTATCATTTTCCACTAAATTTTGGACGCTGAATCGATTGGAATGGGTTCGGGACCCACCACACCGACTGTTTCCCCCATTTTCTCCATGTTGAAGAAATGAGTCTCCATGCGCCTGGTCCAAGGAATAACGGTAAAAGCCAAGAATATGGACCGTTGTCGCGTTATCAGCTGATATCGATAGTACGCTCAGTCGATATGCACTATCGATATATTATACACGAAATATTTATCCCTGTCGGCCATATTTGTCTTTATAAAAAGGAGGGAAAATACTAAAACTAAAACTAACTAAAATAAATAAAGACTAAATAAATAAACTAAAAAAAATAAACTAAACTAAACTAAATAAATAAACTAAAATAAATAACAGTGGACACGCACAAGGAAGGATGGAGGGAAAATGTACACCGACTGAAGGGAAGTGACTGAAGACAGCCGGAGGAGACAAAAAGGAAGCAACAACAAAAACTTTTGATTATCGATTATCGACCGTATGCGCGATATCATTGCTATCAGTTGATAACGCGACAACGGTCCATATACTTGGCTTTAGCCGGAATAACCAATCCCTGTGAAAGAATTTTCAACTTATCCTCCCCTGGGTCTTCAAATGACAACCTGAAACCCTCAAACCCGGAAATTCTTTGGAAAACCACCTATAAAATAACTTTTGTTTTGTACTTCATTAAACTACGCCTGTCTACTTTCGCATTGTTCGTAGGGTTCCAAGTTTTGGTTGGTTACTCCTTGTTTGGATCTGTTGTTTTAGACAAACGACTGAGGAAATGATTGAAGCTCATTTCATTCTGTTTGTTCAATCTTTTGATCAATGAGACTGGCCATTCTAGGGGCTACTTTATGGACATCGAGTGTAAAAAGAAGGACTCATTTTCTCGTTAAAATTCAACGAAAAGAATACAAGAGGATGATTCCTCTTAAAGTTTCACGATTTAGGCTGGCCGTCCACTGGACGCGAATTCGCGCGAAGAGGCGAAGTACGCGAATTCGCGTGAACAGTTCAAACACTAGCATTCGTATAGGACCCCGTCCACTGCAAGCGCTGTGATCGCGCGAAGTCTGGCGAAGGCGAAGAGAACCAAACCAGTTTGTTTCCGAACGCGCGAACAGGCGAACCCCGTGATGGAAATCTATACCTGCCGCACCCTTTTACCTAGCCCACATGTGTAGTCCCCATACTACTTCACTAAACAATGTACCTCATCTGTCTTTTGCACCCCATCATTGTAAATAATTAGAGTTGTTTTCCGAAAGCGACATTGAGACCCAAAACAGCTGATAGGACGGGCGAAACTGACAGGAATTCGCGTGCAGTGGACGGGGTTTCGACGCGCGAAGAGGTAGAGGCGAAAACTTGCGAATTCGCCTCTTCGCCTCTTCGCGCGAATTCGCGTCCAGTGGACGGCCAGCCTAACTTAAATCTCTGAAACTTCAGACTTACCACCCGAATTTGTTGATGTAATTTTCGGAGTGAAGTAAGGGTTGATGTTGATTTGCTCGTCGGCACCGATTTTACTCGGGATGCTGTGTACGGTAACGGTTTTGGCTGATTTGACATGTTTGGCGTACGAAGTCATCTAACTAGTTGGCTGACAAACGAACCGAAAAGTCTGAAGTAGCGTCTGATGCAGAAGTGGAAATCGAAATCGGCGAAGCTACGCAGAAGCAATGAAGATGCACATGTGTTTTGTGTTGTCTTACAGTTATAGTGACGCGAATCTAAGTAAAGTAACGCTAAAACAAACGTGGGAGGGAATCTGTACCCGTCGAATTCGGGCGTAGCTCACTCTACCTCTCCCCTAAGTAGTGAGCTCTAGCGGCCACCCGGCAAACTAGTTAAGACATTGCTATATGAATGAATGAATACAGATGTTTATTCCAACTTAATCATGCATCACATTGATAATAATTTATGCAACAACAATAATTAGTGGCAATGGTTATACCGTCTGTCACGGGTTTCAACTTTTTTACGCAAACATCTTCGGTTTCCTATTATTAATCTTAATTTAGTAACTGCAAACAGGTTTTGTGTGCAAACATTGTGTAACTTGCTTTTGGTTGGTAATTCCTTGAATAATCAACCTATGTTTTCATGCAAAAGGTCAACCTCTCCGATTCGGCTCAAAAATTGTTTCTGGACATTTCAAACTGTCTAGATCAAAAACGCTGCAAATTCTTACACAGGGGTTGGTTATTCCTCGGACCAGGCACATGAAGACTCATTTCTTCAACATGGGAGAAATGGGGAAAACGGTGGGTGCGGCGGGTCCCAGACCCATTCCAATCGATTCAGGATCCAAAATTTAGTGGAAAATGATACCCCACACGCCCAGGTACCAGAAATCTCATAAACACATATTCAAAATGGGTAATATATACCCAATTTGACCCATAACTTCTTCCAGTGGGTGCCAATCTTCCTGAGACCCATTTCATTTGATTCAGCGTCCAAAATTTAGTGGAAAATGATACCCCACTCGCCTAGATCGCCCAAAATCTCGAAAATCCATTTTTCAAAAAACACATTTTGACCCCTACCCCGCCCAAATTTGGTCCGATCGGGCTGAAAAGCTGGAGGACCGTCCTAGGCCGGTTACAGACCCCTCACCCAAATTTCAGATTTTTAGAAAATTTTCTACTACCAAAAACGGCGTGGACGGCGGACGGCGGACGGACATTGACCTTTTTTGATCTAGACACCATGAAACGTCCAGAAAAAAATTTTGAGCCGAATCGGAGAGGTTGACCATTTGCATGAAAACATAGGTTGATTATTCAAGGAATAACCAACCAAAAACGTCAATGTCCGTCCGCCGTCCGCGCCGTTTTCGGTAGAATAAAATGTTCTAAAAATCTGAAATTTGGGTCAGGGGTCTGTTCCCGGCCTAGGACGGTCCTCGAAACTTTTCAGCCCGATCGGACTAAATTTGGGCGGGGTAGGGGTCAGAATGTGTTTTTTGAAAAATGGATTTTCGAGATTTTGGGCAATCTGGGCAAGTGGGGTATCATTTTTTTTTTTTTTTTTTTTTTTTTTTGTGTGTGATGACGTTTTTTGGTGAAGTATGTTGTTGTGTAAGCCCCTGGGCTTGCTGCCTCCAGAAGGCCAGAAGGGAGGGAGCATCCGCCAGGATGTGCGCGCAGCTCCTGCCCAGATGTCACAGTTTGGAGAAAGGCCCAGCGCTCACTCATTGCTAAGGTGCCCAACCGGGTGGTCATGCCCCTCCAACTGGCCGACTGGGGGGCCCAAAATGTTGGAGTCATATATTTCTGTAACCCTGTCGTGCAAGAGATTTCTCACTCTGTCCATCCTGGCTTCGTCCTGTGCTCGCTCTGAAGTGAACTCTTCTACCGTGCTGAAGTCGACCGAAGCTGTAATATTGTGTTCCCCATGAGATAAAGGACTCAAGTTATGCGGGACAGCGTGCCCCCTCCTGTTTTTCCTTCGACGTCGACGCCATTTTTGTCAGCTGGTATCGTTGCACTTGCTCATTAAATTGTATTTCATGTATATCATAATTTCATGTGTCTTGTATTAATTGTATTTTATGCTCCACATGTTGTCTATTTTACTTTGTCAAATTACTTTGTCTTCTATCAATTGTAGCCCAGGTTGAGGCATATTTTCCTTTGCAACGAGTCCTTGTTTTCAATTATAGTTCATTTGTATCAATGTATTTTATGCTCATCCTTGGTATCCCTAGTTGCTCAGTCGTAAGTCTTGGACTTACATCCTGTATCCTCTCGCTAGGTCCCTTCCAAATTCTCCGAAGAAACCCGAATTAAATTATAGTAAAATTCAAACACATTTTAATTCGAGAGAGGCTTACAGTTGTGTGAATCATAACTAGGATCGTAGTGATCTCGTTGAATAATGATCGTGTTTGCTGAGCTGTAAACAGTGTGTAACTAGCTTTTGGTTGGTTATTCCTTGAATAATCAACCTATGCTTTCATGCAAAAAGTCAAAAAAAATTTCTGGACGTTTCAAGGTGTCTAGATTAAAATTAGCAAATGTTCGTCCGCCCTCCACGCCGATTTTGGTAGTAGAAAATTTTCTAAAAATCTGACATTTTGGTCTGGCTCTAGTTCAACACGGTCAAGGCGTGTGGGGTATCATTTTCGACTAAATGTTGGACTCTGAATTCAATGAGATCGGTCCCGGGACGATTGGTGCCCACCTGAAGAAATTATGGGTCAAAATTAGGGGTTTTCGAAATTTCTGGTACCTAGGCGTGTGGGGTATAATTTTCCACTAAATTTTGGATGCTGAATCGATTCTCTGAACATTTAGCCAGTGTTTTGCAATCCTCTCATTCAGTCTAAAGAGGGTATTAACCTACAAGGTTATCAGCCTTCAGGTTAGGGGCCTATTCTACAACTCTTTGCAACAAAGAAGTCTCATATACTTTTTTTTTAGAGGCTTCTTTTCCAATTAATTCTCGATTTCAGATATTTCCTTGTTTTCGACCTGACGTCACGGCCAAAACTACCCTTAATTTACAAGATAATCTCTAATCTAAATACACCGTTGGAAAGAGGGCCCAATTCCCCTTCCCCTGGGCCCATCGACAGTTGCCAATTTAGAACTTACTGGTATTAACTAATTCAGCCCAAATTTAGAAAAAAATGAAAACAGGAATCCTTTTCAACATTCAGCCCGGTAAAAGAAATATTTATCCCAAAAAAAATGTCCTCGTTCTTTCGTGGAAAAACCTCCCGAGAATGCCAGCTTTTCAATGGTATATTCAACTTTATTTTTGTGACATAATTCAAAGGTAAAAATGACGTTTTAAGTGGAAAAAATTGGACATTTTCACCAAAATCGTTGTTTCCACGAAAGTTCTGAACTCCACGGACTAGAGAGGTAAGTGCCGAAGTCTTAAGAGACTTTTTTTGTTGTAAATGAGTTGTAAAATCTTAATCTTATAGGTGAACACCCTGTAAACAGAGGAAATGAGCGAAACACAGAAAAAGGCGATTTTCATGCGTTTGTATGATGTGGGGGGGCGATAGTAAAGTTTTGCCTAGTGTTATACTTTAGTATTGATGAGAAATCCCGCAAACACACATTCGAAATGGGTGGATAGATATGCGTACTATTCAATAGTTCAGCCTAAAGTTGGAAAATGATGAAAACGCGATTCCTTCCTAACATTCAGTTGGGTAAAAAGAGACATTTTCCCCTGAAGAATCCCAGCGTTCATTCGGGGAAGAACGTCCCCTGAATTCTAGTTTTCCAACGGTATATTCCAATGTATTTTTGTGACATAATCTAAGATTGAAAATGACGCTTCAAGTGGGAAAGCTGCAAATTCTTACGCAGGGGTTGGTTATTCCTTGGACCAGAAGCATGGAGACTCATTCCAATCGATTCAGCGTCCAAAACTCAGTCGAAAATTATATCCCACACGCCTATGTACCCAGAAATCTCGAAAACAAATTCGAAGTGGGTAGACAGGTACCTATTTTGACCCATAACGTCATCCAGAGGGTGCCAATCGTTCCCGGGCCCATTTCATTGGATTCAGCGTCCAAAATTTAGTGGAAAATGATACCCTACATGCCTAGGTACTGGAAATCTCGAAAGCTCATTTTAAAAATGGGTAGATAGATACCTGCTTTGACCCATAACCTCTTCTTGTGGGCGTCAATCGTTCCGGAACCGATTTCATTGGATTCAGCGTCCAATATTTAGTGGAATATGACCCCCCTCACGCCGAGACCACCAAAAATCTTGAAAATCCATTTTTCAAAAAACACATTTTGACCCCTACCCCGCCCAAATTTTGTCCGATCTGGTTGAAAAGTTTCGAGGACCAACTAGGGAAGGAAAGGTTGGTACGAGGGTTGCAATTTGTTTTTGAAAATGGGGGTTTTTGACTTGAACTTCATTGAGCAACAGTGGTAGGATTTCTAAGGTTCAAGTTCGCTGGGTGGCCGCTAGAGCGAGCTACTCCAACGTTGAGGCTACTTTGGATGCCGAACGTCAAGTGAATCAGCTCCTTCTGGTCAGTCTGGTGTCAGATGCGTTGGCTTCCTCGTCGGTGGCTCAAGTGCTCGTTCGCCGCCGGGTTCGATATGTGAACATGTGCGTCTGAGTAACCTGCACCAAAAATGTATGATCAGGCTGCTCGTACCGTTGGTTTTCTCCTCATCGCCAGTGAGTAATTTACAATAATTATGATTGGTTTGGTGGGTTAACTATACTGAACGTCGGAAGTGACGCCATTAACCTCGGCATTTCTCTGACAAGAACCCAGGTACCGACTTCCTGTGTCGTAGGTTGTTCCCCTTTTCCCACATCCGAAATCTTTCAGTGACAAGAATTATAATTGTACGTTTTGAAAACCTCCGCGACACTTGAGACATTCCACTATCGTCTCGCGATCATTTATGAAACTCACTCTTCCGAATCCGTGGTCGACTTGGGACTATTTCACTATCCTCTGAAATAAAGAAACCCGTGAGATGCCGGATGTTAGCTTCCAGCGGCGACAGTCTTCACGAACCCAACTTGAGGATGAGTTGGCCCCTGAGCTGATCGTGTTGCTCATCTAATTTTAATCGAATAAAAAATTGTAATCAAGAAAACCATAGAACTACAGGCTATATTCCTCATAAAATCCTACGTACCTAAATATGAAAAGAGTACTTAAGTATAGTAAGTTTACAACTAAATAACCCCAAGGAAACACGAACACTTAATTACAATTATATTTAATTAGATAAAATTAAATTAAATTATATTACTCATTACACGCTTCTCTTGCCACAATCTCCCATTCTGTAATATTATTTTTAATATTGTTGATTATTCTTAATTAATAATTCTGAAGAACAAATTTATTTAAAATTGTCTAGTTTGAGCAATTTCAAATTACATTTGTCATATTAATTTATTGTAGTCGTATGAATTTGGTTAGGTGGAATCCATCTTCGACCAAACATTACTAAACAAAATAGAAGTTGTTTAATCAAATTAATCGGGAGATTAGGTCTACGCCTGAAATCGGCAGAGCGTCCAAAACTTAGTGGAAAATGGCACCCTACACTCATAGATAACAGAAATCTCAAAAATACATTTGAAATGGGTAGGGCACACATTTTGGCACTTGACATCTTCTGGTGGGCACCAATCGTTCCAGGATCCGTCGCATTGGATTCAGCGTCCAAAAATTATTCAAAAATGATACCCTACACTCCTAGACCCGTAAATCGCCAAAAATCTCGAAAAGCCATTTTTCAAAAAATACATTTTGACCCCTATCCCCCTCAGATTTGGGGAGAACCCCCCCTGAAAAGTTTTGAGGTGCGAATAGAGCCAGAAACGGACCCCTGAACACAATTTCAGATTTTTTTAGAAAATTGTCTACTACCAAAGTCGGCGTGACGGCGGACAGCAGACGGACATTTGACTTTTGGTTGGTTATTCCATGAATAATCAACCTATGTTTTCATGCAAAAAGTCAATCTCTCCGGTTTATCCCAAAATTTGTTTCTGGACGTTTCAAAAAATAGATTTTTGACGATCTAGGCGTATGGGGTATCATTTTCCACTAAATTACGGACGCTGAATCCAATTAAATGAATCCCAAAACGATTGGCGCTCTCTGGATGAAGTTATGAGTCAAAATGGGTACTTATCTACCTATTTCGAATGTCAGTTTTCGAGATCACTGGTACCTAGGCGTAAGGGGTATCATTTTCCACTAAATTTAACCCCCCAAATCGATTGAAATGTGTCTCCATGCTCCTGGTTTGAAGAATAACCAACCTGTGTGAAAGAATTCGCAGCGTTTCTTAAATTGCATTTCCAAATCTAATTCAACATTTTACAAACCAAGTTCAACATTAAACATATTTCCCTCGTGGACCTGATCTTCTATTCCTCCTCATTTCAACATCTGCAACCATGCTTCATTTCTTTGCCGGTTTCCCTGCCGGTACCTGGACGGATGATCAGTTGTATCCATTGAGGAGACATTAGGAGAGCGTCGAGACGCATGAAAAAGGAACGAGTGGAGCATCTCTTCTTTATGGCGTTTTCACTTTAGATTGTGGACAATGCCCAATACATCTCTTTTCAATGCTGGTTGATTTAATGAAATGATCAATTTATTTTGTATAATGCTAAATTTGTTTTGTAAATTGTTGAATTAGATTTGGAAATGCTACATATCGTACAAGAGGAGCGAATTTAGAGGGATCTTTTCAAACCTCGATGCCTCTTCAGATGCAGGCCACATATTTTATGACTCAATGAATAGGACATGTGGCGGTTACAATGACACCTCTCCCATCATCCTACTCCCACAAAAGGCTGATTCTTGGTCCTTCATAACCTATTTATAACTTTTGCCTTATTATGGGAACAATTCACCATATTTGGCCAACAAAAATGATTCGTTTTGGTTCTCATCGTTGGCAACGCATACAAATACAGGGTGACTGACTACTCGCGTTACACACTACGAGATCTTGTAGGAAATTTGATGCTGAACAAAAAAATACCTCTTCAACATGGTCCGATTCCTAACCGTTTTCCAGATATTTCGATTTTAAGAGTTTTCAAGAAATTCAGTTCTTACTGACAAAAAACTCCACAGATCCCTGAAAAATTAATTCTACCCCGAAAATGAGGACAATTCGAATCTACGTGAAAATTTCTATTTAGTACAACCACCGTTACCATGAAAAAACTCATGTCATAGCAGTATCATCAACAAATTCAAAATTTACAAAATTTGGTAAATTTACAATGTTGCATCATAAACACAACTCTTTATGTATACACCGGCAAATTTCCTGAAAACTGCTCGTTTAAATAATCTTTACAACGGAGTCGCAATTTCATTTTTTGCTTTTTTGAAAAGTCGAGAAAATGTTAGAAAAGGAGGAAGTAGTTACGAGCAAAATTTCATAGGATCAGCTAAATGCATTCATGTTACGTATTTTGGTTGGCTATTCCAATTTCGGATCAAAATGAACATATGTATGAAACTTTTCAGCCCAATTGGACCAAATTTACGGTTATTCCTCGGACCAGGCGCATAAAGACTCATTTCTTCAACATGGGGGAAAAAGTGGGTGTGGTGGGTCCCGGTCCCATTCCAATCAATTCAGGGTCCAAAATTTAGTGGAAAATGATACGCCACACGCCTAGGTATCAGAAATCTCGAAAACACATATCCAAAATGGGTAGATGGTACCTATTTACCCATTTTGACCCATAACCTCTTCCAGAGGTGCCAATCGTTTCGGGACCCATTTCATTGAATTCAGCGTCCAAAATTTAGTGGAAAATAATACCCAACACGACTAAATCGCGAAAAATCTCGAAAATCCATTTTTCGAAAACACATTTTGACCCCTACCCCGCCTAAATTTGGTCCGATCGGGTTGAAAAGTTTCGAGGACGAACAAGAGCCGGAAACTGGTCCCTGACCAAAATGTTAGATTTTTAGAAATTTTTCTACTACCGAAAACGGTGCGGACGGCGGACGGACATTTGATTGACACGTGTCAGAAATTTGGGGCATTCAGAAAGTTTGCGTTGGCCTGGGCTGCACTAAGAGACGAAGGAGTCCACGTCATGAGGTAGAGCGACGAATTGCCATCATTAAAGGGTTTTGTTTTTACGTAGGTTTTATTCATAGGATAGGTTCTTTTAGAAGGGAGAGGGAGGAAATTATACCAGTACTCTCCTCTCCCCAGTATGTTTGCCTCTATATTTATTCATTTGTGTGAATGTGAATATATGTGACTGGATGTGTATAGGTTAAGCGACGTGATATTAGTATTAGTAAGTGTTTGAGTCGCTGGTTGGGGGACCCTGCCAGTCTCTGGGGAGGCAGCATATTGGTTAGGTTTGGTTATTTCTGTGCCTGGCGCAGGGGCCTTATTTATTGATTTTAATTTTATTTATTTATTTATTTTTTTTTTCCTGGGCTGTCGGCTCTTCTGGGCTAGTAACACCCTGCAGTACGGGAAACCCTACAAGACGGGAACCAGGAGGGCCACTTTAGGAAGGGTGGGCTCGGCTGGCTGGCGGGGATTTATCCCCCTCCCTACCGGCCAGGTGGTGGGTGTGCTCAGGGTTGGTCTAGACCTAAGCCTTTGGGGAAGGAGGAATAACAAGTACTCTCTTCCCTCCCTAGTCTTTTAAATAAAATGTGATATGCGCCTGTGATAATTTTTTTTTTTTAGGCTAGGCATAGTTAAATTTAGGTTTTTATCCAGGCAGGGGAGGAATATCCTAGTACTCGCCCTACCTACAGCGTTTTAGCAAAGGACTCCTTCGCAGGACTGTGGAGCACAAAGAAAAGGGTGAAGAATAAACTGGAGTGGAGGACACAGGTGGGGTGTTTTCCTATTTAGGTACCCCTACAAAATGCCTGTACGTTCAGTGAAGCCCAGTAATGTGGCGAGTAAGTGCCGCCACCACCACATTAAGCACTAAGTCCCAACAGCTCCACAGCCACCCCCACCCTAAAGCTCATTACATGCCAATGATGGAAGACCGCAAGCACAAGAAGAGGCGCGTTAGTACGGAGGCCTAGCAGAGCAAAAGATTGAACTAAAAGACCCCTTGGAAAACCCGGCACCTCCACGAGATCCACCCTGGGCTGTCACAGGCAGGCGGACGCCGGAAGAGGGTGGGGTGCCTGATATACGGGGAAGCCATGGAGCCATAGAGCGGGGCTCCCAGATGATCTAGCGCAAAGAAAAGAAAAAAGGGAAAACACGACTGGGATAGACTGTAATGGGCCACATGGCCTCAGGAACAGTCTAGCGCAGGTATATCAGGACGGACATTTGACTTTTTTGATCTAGACACCTTGAAACGCCCAGAAAGTTTTTTTGGGGCGAATCAGAGAGATTGACTTTTTGCATGAATGCTTAGAGCAATGTTTCCTTTGCTTTTGAACGTCAAACAGGTTGATTATTCAAGGAATTACCAACCAAAATGGATTTTAGGCGTGTGGGGTATCGTCTTCCACCAATTTTTTGACTGAATCGGTTGGAATGAATCATCATGCTCCTGGTCCACACTATTTCCAGGTCCAGACACCTGCAGCAAATACCACTTTTGTATTTTTGGGGTAAAACGAATCACATTTCGTCCAAGAAAGTCCAAGAAGCAGACAAAAGTTGTTTTAATAAACATTATGGCCTATAGGTAGTATAGCAATTTAAATAGCGCTGCCTGAATTATTCCATTTAATGGTTAATGTTGTTGAGCTATCCAACTACTTGGCTTGGGTCTGTGGAGGACACATATTGATTGACGTTACTCGATAAAAGCTAATTTTCGTTCATGTGAGAGTTACCACATTCAGTAAAAATCCGTTCCAGTAGCGAGGGAGCCCACTCAAACTCCTAGAACAAGACCAATTTGGTGGACATGGCATTGTTCCAGGCTCCATGGAACCAAGTTATTGGCATCCGTTCAATGAAACCAACCCTTCTGTGACTGGCTCGATTAATTCATCAATAGGTTATGTGTTGTACATCGTACTGAATAGACCGCCATTGGCCAATGTCTTGAATTCTCTTCTCATTTATCGTATCGTGGAGGCAGGAAATGGGTATATTTGGATAGATTGACTCATCATAACCGTACATTGAAATGCACCATTTGTTGAACTAGATTTGGTTAACCTTAAGGTTGAAATTAACATTAACTGTAAAATGACATCTGCTGTGCTGAATGAGTGGGCTCATAGCCAAATACAGAGCTGATTAATTAACCAATCAATTTCAAATTGCTTTAATCAGCTTCCAAGTCAACAATATTACCAGTTTAAGTTGTAGTACAAAGTGGCTTTGGCTTCTACCGACTAGATTTGGTTAACTTTAATGTTGAAATTAACCAATTAATTAGTCTCAATGAACTCTGTAGCAGTCCCGAGGAACTTGACCAAGAGCTCACCCTATTTGTGTACCACAAGCCAAAACCACAGCCACCAAAGACACCCTAATAACTCAGAAACGTCTCCAAGGATTCGTGACATTTTGGGTGATAAGCATAACCTGCAAGCTGAAATTTATAATTTGGCTGTTTGTTGAGAATAACTGTAAAATGGCATCTGCTCTGCTGGAAGAGTGGGCTTGTAGCCAAATACAGAGCTGATTAATAAACCAATCAATTTCAAACCGCTTTGATCAGCTTCGAAGTCAACAATATTACCAATTGTAGTTGTGGTACAAAGTGGCTTGGGCTTCTTCCGACTTGAAAAGTGCGTTCGCCCGAAGGTAAAAAGGGCTAAACAGTTTGGGTTGCCTCAAATAGAATCAACACGAGGAAGACGCGAGGCAAGCAGATGCAGTAAGAGGGACCAAGGGCGAGAACCGGAGGAAGGGGATGTTTAGGATCGATAGCAACAATGGCTTTGAAGGGGTGGGATCACTCCTGTTCTCTTCCATTATCGTGTTTCTGCATTCCCTCTGCGCTCTGGCCAATTTCCTTTCCAACTCTGAATATTATGGACCGAAAAGAAAAACTACAACAAGTCGTACTCCTTATATGTGGAAGTAAATAGAAGGTGAATTATGAAAGTTCATTCGATTTCGTTCTACTATTGGTGTAAGGATCAGAGCCTATTAGCCATAAGGCGATTGATGCCTGAGATCCAGAGATTCCCAATGGATGGGCCCTCCCAACCATTTTTATACCCAAAAGCTCAACTAGGTGAAGGCCTTTCCTTTTCTAGAAGAACCATAAGTTGAAGGAACTTGAGAATAAGACTCTGCTGCTGAAAGGAACTCATCTGGGATAAAATATGGCGTAATGTCGCGCAAAATAGTGCAAATGTTCGTCTAAGCTAATACACGATTAACACAATAAAATTCCAAATCAGAAGAAAAGACGAGAAGAACAATTTCTCTTAGAGACAGCCCAGATTAAGAAAATGTCTGTCAGCCATTCGCTGTCCACGCAGATTTTGGTAGTAGAAAATTTTCTAAAAATCTGAAATTTGGGTCAGGGGCCCGTTCCCGACTCTTGTTGGTCCTCAAAACTTTTCAGCTAGATCGGACCACATTTGGGTGGGGTAAGGGTCAAAATGTGTACCATATTTTGAAAAATGGATTTTCGAGATTTTTGCGATCTAGGCTTGTGGGGGACCATTCTCCACTAAATTTTGGACGCTGAATCCTATAAGATGGGTCCCGGAATGATTGGCCCTCTCTGGATGAGGTTATGGGACAAAAACGGTACCTATCTCCCCACATCGAAAATGTGTTTTCGAGACTGGGCGTGTAGGGTATCATTTTCCACTAAATTTTGGACACTGAATCGATTGGAATGGGTCTGGGACCCACCACACCCACTGTTTCCCCCATTTTCCCCATGTTGAAGAAATGAGTCTCCATGCGTTTGGTCCAAGGAATAACCAACTCCTGTGAATATTTTGCAGAGTTTTTTGGTTTTGATACGTCCTCAAAACTCTTAAGCCTTATCGGCCTAATTTTGGAAAGGGTATGGATTAAAATGGGTTTCTTGAGACTTGATTTTCGGGACTTTTTGAGAACGGCGGTATCATTTCTACTACGTCTACTACCGGGTGAGGGTGTGGGTCAAGATTGGGGTTCTAAAAAATTATGATTATCCAAATTTAGGGGTCTTAGGCGTGTAGAGTGTCATTTTCCACTAAATTTGGGGCCCTGAATCGATTAGAACGAGTCAGGGACACCGTCCACTAACTGTTGTCCCCATATTATTGCTCTATGGAAACCATTGTAGAAGACTTTGCAGTGATTTTCCTTCCAAATCTACGTAGCAGCTATGAGGAAGCTTTGTTTTCACATAAGAAATGAACAACATTCATTATTGACGTCCGAGTGTCCACATTTCTTATAGCGAATGCATTTACGATTGTAATCTGATGTCAATCAAATTTTTGGGATCATGCGAGTACACCTATTTAGTCCCCTGTTTGTGTCAACCGGCTGTCACAAGCGGCTAAACGATGCACCATCGGCCTCAAAATAAACATGATTTGCATGTCTTCGAAAATTTCAAATAACATCGTTATTTGGAACACTAATAAATCTTACTTTTTTGGCGAATTTTGGCATAAAAAAACGAGGTTATTCAGAGAATGATTAACCAAAGTTGGTCTTGTAGGCGCTCATCGCTGATCAATTTTCTACCTTCAAGTCGTCTTTTCCAGTCTTAAAGCATGACAGAGACGGTTTCCAAATGAAAAACTTATACCTATGCATCATCCCTAAAACTGGTCGGAATCCGTTCAGATTACACGGAGTTATATAACCAAAACGCTGCGAATTCACAGGGGTTGATTGTTCCACGGACCCGGAGCATGGGGACTCATTCGAATCGATTCAGCGTCCAAAATTCAGTCGAAAATGATACCCCACACGCCTAGATTGCCGAAAATCTCGAAAACCCACTTTCTAAATAGGTAGATAGTGTAACGATTCATGTTCTTAGTAACTAATTTATTAACAATCGTTCACTTGAATACATACACTGTTCACATTCGCGCGCTTACACAATGACAGAATCACAATACACGGTTGTAACGCGGTTGTCGCACTATTTATAATGCGGCACGGCACGATTTATAACCCGAAGCGTCTATATCCGGACTCCGAATTGAACTGAACTCCCCACGGCGTTCCTGTGCCCGTTTTATACCTGCTGCCTGGCCGAGAACATTCTGGAACCTTCCCCGGTTCTGAGAACTCGACATGTCGTCTCCAGCAAGAAGAATGGTGTCTCAAATGTTCGATACGAGGCGCGAATGTTCAAGACCCTTAATCCTCCACAGGTCGTTGACCTTGCGACGCCAGCAGCCCATTTGACTGGCGCAGGTGTGAGCTTGCAACAATAGATATCCATTTTGACCCATACCCACTTCCGGAGGGTGCCAATTGGTCTGGGACTCAAATGCGGTCCGGTGGGATTCAAATGTGCATTGTGAAAATCATGATTTGTATTTTAGTATCGCCTCAGAAGCGCTGCGTAGTGGCAGATTCCGTAACTAAGGCAGAAACTCCTCTATGAGTCTTATGAAAAATGTTGAACTTCGTTCTCCGAGGAAAAGATTTGTGTCTGTAAGAGCATCTGACTCTTTGAGCGGAGGTGATATGAAGAGGAAAATGAAACAAGGATACTCGACGGAAAGGAATGTCCTCATCAAGCTATTGTGTTGAGGGTCGCATACATTAGCGTGGCAAGGCGTGGGCTAAACAAAGGAAGAGTGGTACCACGGGGTACCGTTGCTAACTTGTGCCTGCTTCCCGACCGATGGTTCTTAAAAACCTGTTTTAACTTCGGTACAATTAGTTTGAGTTACTATTTATTCATTCCTTTTGTAATGGTTTGTAATTAGGGAAGTTTTTTCGAAATCGCAGCTGTTGGTCCATTATAAATTCAAAACAAATTCCTTCCGATACAATAGTAAGCCATCTGTGCTTTACCTAAACCTTATATGCACCGATAGGCAGTGTAAAGCTACGGTTCTTACAGGCGAATATACTGAGTTATGACGAGAATAGCTGAGTTTAGCTCAACAACTGCGAAGACATGCCAGAAATCTACTTACATTTCTTATACAGGGTGTTAACCTCTAACGCTAGCAGCCTTCAAGTGGTCGATTGTACAACTCATTTGCACCAAAATGTGTCTCCAGGACTTTTCTTTTAAGAAGCTTCGTTTCCGAGCTATTCACGATCCAAGATTTTTGTCGTGTTTTCGACCTGACGTCTCTAAAACGGCCATAACTCCCTTGGTTCGCTGAATAATCTTAAATCTGACTACACCGTTGGAAAGAGCGACAAATTTCCCTTGTGCTTGACGTCCCAATAATTGGAACTTAGTGGTCACTAATCCACCCTAAAGTTTGGAAATGAATGAAACCGCGAAACCTTTTAAACATTCAGCCGGATAACGAAACAAATTTCCCCAGAAACATTCCTGTGTTTATTTGTAGAAAAACGTCTCCAGAATATCAGCTTTCCAACGGTATAATCATTATTATTTTTGTGACGTAATTTAAGGGTGAAAATCACGTATTAAGTGAAAAAATTAAAACCTTTTACCAAAATCCCTTAAAATCTTAAATTGTGAAGAACTCGGAAACGAAGCTTCTTAAAAGGAAGACACTGAAGACATTTTGTTGCAAATATGTTGTAATATCGACCCACAGTTGGCTAACCTTATTGGTTAACCGTTAACATCCTGTATAGGACTATAGTGGTCTCCCCATTGATAATTACGTGGCCCTTTTCAACATAATGAGCCTTACAATTTGTTTCTGATGAAGGTCGCGGATTCTCTGTGACTTTTGTCATGAAATACTTCCTTGTTTTTCATCTTTGGCATCTGAATTTATTGTTTGGAGAATATACAATCATCAACCTGGCAGCATTTATGATTTATACTAATATAGTATTTATCTTGAAGTCAAATAACTGCTATTAACTCGCTCAGATTCTCCCGATTTATTTCTGCTGTTGTCAATTCCTTCATTTTTGCTATAGAACTTCCTCATGGGTTGTCTTCTTTTGCAACGCGATTCCTCGCCAAATGATAAAGAACGCCAGCAGAGTAGCAACAGTATATATTTTGAGTAGCACGGCGCCGTTTCCATTTCAAAGAAAATCAACAACTCTTCCCTCCCTGCGCCCAACCACGACCACTACCACGTAGGACACCGATGGTACCCGATGCAGATCCCAACGTACACCACTATGGCCGATATTGGAAGGATATCGATATGTTTTCCCAGCCCTGGGTGGATATTGATATGTTTTCCCGGCCTTGGATGGATATCAACATGCTTTCCCAGCCCTGGGTATCGATATTTTTGGCCCTCAGTAAATATCGATGTGTTTTCTTGGCTCTGAGTGGATATCGATATGTTTTCCCAGCTCTAGATGAATATTGATATGTTTTCCCGGTGCTGGCTGGATATGTGTTCCCTGCACTGGTTATATCATGTGTTCCCAGCTCTGGGTGGATATCAATATGTTTTCCTGGTCCTGGGTGGTTATCAATACAATTTCCTGGCTTTGGGTGGATGTTGATATGTTTTCCCGGCTCTGGTTGGATGTAGATATGTTTTCCCAGCCCTGGATGGATATCTATGTGTTTTTTCGGGCCTTACGTGGATATCGATATGTTTTCCCAGCTCTGGGTGGATATTAATACAATTTCCTGGCTTTGGGTGGATGTTGATGTTTTCCTGGCCCTGGTTGGTTGTAGATATGTTTTCTCAGCCCTGGATGGATATCTATGTGTTTTTTTAGTCCTTATGTGGATATCGATATGTTTTCCCAGCTCTGGGTGGATAACAATACAATTTCCTGGCTTTGGGTGGATGTTGATATGTTTTCCTGGCCCTGGTTGGTTGTAGATATGTTTTCTCAGCCCTGGATGGATATCTATGTGTTTTTTCGGTCCTTATGTGGATATCGATATGTTTTCCCAGCTCTAGATGGATATCGATATGTTTTCCCAGTCCTGGCTGGATATTGATATGTGTTTCCTGCACTGGTTATATCATGTGTTCCCAGCTCTGGGTGGATATCAATATGTTTTCCTGGTCCTGGGTGGACATCAATATGTTTTCCCAGCCTTGGATGGATATCTATGTGTGTTTTCGGGCCTTATGTGGATATCGATATGTTTTCCCAGCCCTGGATGGATATCGATATGTTTTCCCAGCTCTAGATGGATATCGATATGTTTTTCCAGCTCTAGATGTATATAGATATGTTTTCCCAGCCCTAGATGGATATTGATATGTTTTCCCAGTCCTGGCTGGATATTGATATGTGTTTCCTGCACTGGTTATATCATGTGTTCCCAGCTCTGGGTGGATATCAATATGTTTTCCTGGTCCTGGGTGGACATCAATATGTTTTCCCAGCCCTGGATGGATATCTATGTGTTTTTTCGGTCCTTATGTGGATATCGATATGTTTTCCCTGCCCTGGATGGATATCGATATGTTTTCCCAGCTCTAGATGGATATTGATATGTTTTCCCGGTCCTGTCTGGATATTGATATGTGTTCCCCGCACTGGTTATATCATGTTTTCCTGGCTCTGGTTGGATATCGAAATGTTTTCCTGGCTCTGGGTGGACATCAATATGGTTTCCCAGCCTTGGATGGATATCTATATGTTTTCCCATCCCTAGATGGATACTGATATGTTTTCCCGGTCCTGAGTGGATATCGATACGTATTCTTGACCCTGGATAGATATTGACGAATCCCCAATGTACTTATGGTTGATGGTAGCTTTCCATTGCTTTTTGCTGAACTTATCCTTCATTCATATAATTTTCATAGAGAGATTTGTTCAAAGTTGTCATCTCAATTGTTCCAACATAGAGCACAGATTGCATTATGAAGATGGATATTCCTTTTGTTGTCTTGGTCAGTGTTACCCTCTCCAACAATTTGAATTGATTCATTGATTTTTGTTGATACAAGAAGGAATGTGCCTACGAATATATTGAAACATACATATTAAAATTTAACAAATCGACGTGGTATTTTTTTTTTTAAATTATTCTGTGACTTCCACGAATTGACGCAATACCTTCTTAATGTTGCAGGTGTGAGCGTTGTCTCGTCCAAACTCCTGTTCCATGTGGAGCCGGCGTCATCCCAGCAGGTTCTCGAAGGTCGGTCGTCCCTTCTTGAATGTCGCGCTCCTCCCAATCTTCGTGTTCACTGGGAATTGAAAGGCGAACCCTTGGACATTTCTTATCGTCGCTATATGGTCGGCACTGACTTGTTCATCGTCAAAGTTCTACACGATCAGGATCGCGGTCCCTTCACGTGTGTCATCACCGATGAAGAAACTGGAGCTTCAGTTTCCTCGAGGCCTGCTTTCCTTGATATTACATGTAAGCAAATTCTTCTCATTGATATTGTAACGATTTATGTTCTTAGTAAATAATTTATTAACAATCGTTCACTTGAGTACATACACTGTTCACATTCGCACACTTACACAATGACAGAATCACAATACACGGTTGTAACGCGGTTGTCGCACTATTTATAACGCGGCACGGCACAATTTATAACCCGAAGCGTCTATATCCGGACTCCGAATTGAACTGAACTTCGCGGCATTTCTGGGCCCGTTTTATACCTGCTGCCTGGCCGAGAACGTTCTGGAACCTTCCCTGGTTTTGGAAGGTTCCAGCCAATTTGATACGACGCACAATTCCTCGAAAAGACTCCCTTAGCCCTCCACAGGTCATTGATCTTGTGACGCCGGCAGCCCATTTGACGGGCGCAGGTGCCAGCTCGCAACACTATTCATGATTTTGTACATAACATGTCGCTATGACCCTGCAAATTAACTGCATGTAATTCTGTAAAGGAGGGAAGCGCTCTCCACCCCCCATCCTAGCATCCACCAAAAATATTCCAAGTCTCCTACTGAATTTACCGATGCTTATTATTCACTTTGCAAAACAAAAAAGAATAACAACAGTTCTTAGCATGCAATTTTTGCTACTTGCCAAAAAATGATGACGATTTCATGTTGAGTTAAAGCGCCATTGCACTAATATATAATAATTATTCACATCTCGACTCCAAAGGAGAACACGTGAGGTTGGTTTAAGAGAATCGATACTTTCGTTGGGACTTTACATGACCACAAGGCCGTCTTGAGGGGGGTGGGAGGGGGTACTGCGGGTGAAACACGTATTTTTTGGAGTCTCACATGCACTCAAATGGCACCGAAAACACGGCATTGTTAACCGCTACCCGGCAAAAGTCATTGCGAACC
The DNA here is from genome assembly GCA_019603395.1 of Cyrtorhinus lividipennis. Lineage (NCBI taxonomy): Eukaryota > Metazoa > Arthropoda > Insecta > Hemiptera > Miridae > Cyrtorhinus > Cyrtorhinus lividipennis. Next base: position 241,742 of record CM034006.1, on the reverse strand, counting down.
GCGCTGTTTTACATGTGGAGGGACAAAGTGATTTTAAATACTGTATCTTGAGTGATATGAATATCCATGAACTGTCTGTGAACTATCATTTTGTGGTTCCACCACCAGGGACTGACGTCTCCTACCAAGTTTTTTGAATCTTGAATAATCAACCTATGTTTTCATGAAAAAAGTCAACCTCTCCAATTAGGCTCAAAATTTTTTTCTGGCCGTTTCAAGGTGTCTAGACCAAAAAAGTCAAATGTCCGTCCACCGTCCGCGCCGTTTTCGGTAGTAGAAATTTTTCTAAAAATCTGAAGTTTTGGTAAGGGATTCGTTTCCAGCTCTAGTTCGTCCTCGAAACTTTTCAACCCGATCGGACCAAATTTGGGCCGGTTAGGGGTCAAAATGTGATTTTTGAAAAATGGATTTTCGAGATTTTTGGCGATTTAGGCGATCTAATCCAATGAAATGGGTCCTGGAACGATTGGTGCCCACCGGAAGAGCTTATGGGTCAAAATGGGTATCTATCTGCCTGTATCAAATTTGTGTTTTTGAGATTTCCAGTTCTTAGGTGTGTGGGGTATCATTTTCCACTAATTTTGGTACGCCGAATCGATTGAAATTAGTCTCCATGCTCCTGGTCCGAGGGCTAACAACCCCTGTGAAAGAGTTCGCAGCGTTTCATTTTACTGTGAGATGAAATTTTTTTTTTTATCAAAGTTAACGATTTCGCTCATCCATTTCATCAGGAATAACCCAGAGATTTGAATGGGGTCGTTTGGCAGCCAGTTGGAAGAAGATGGGCGGGGAGGTGCGTCTCATATTGAGAGAAATGCCTCTCCCGCATCGTCGTTATAGAATCTACAGGATCGCCTGGAACGTGAAAAGGTGGTCGAGGGAGCCGGGAGGTTTTTTTGTGGTCGTTGAATGCTTCGGCAGGTAAAACACCTTCATTCAAGTCAAGAACGACCGCCGCCAGTAGTGTGCTAAGGTTCACTAAGTGGCTCCTTCCTCAACAAATTATCATCTGCATCTAACGATCCGAGGAACACATTCTTTTCGGATATTCGAGTTTCTGAATGGACCTTTGGGAGCATCGGTTGAATGAGTAGGTAGGCATGCCACATTACCGCCAGGTAGCGCGGTAATCCCAGTGGGTTGGGACCCAAGTCCTCAAATGAAAGCATTGACAGGATGATGCTGCCTCTCACGCAGACCGTCCATGTTGAGGTCCGTGGTACGAAGGAACATTTTCATGACCAGAGACGAGTAAATGGCATTAATGTTAAATAGAATACTAAAATGACATAATATGGCAATTTTTCGATTATATGACATAAACCCTCAAATTCCGAATAAATGACATAAATCGGACGTTTTCGGGACTTTTCCCCCCCAAACCTCAGACATACAGTTTGTTCATATTTGTGCTCTCTCTAGGTCATCATCCTAGCGAATGCCTTTTCAATCTTATGCCTACATGCTTAAAGCCGGAGATCACCTGAAAGCACTGTAACCCGCCGTTTCACCTAACGGGCTAGGGATCCAGAAATAGACCTAGGCGAATAAATTAGTGGGAGACTAAAGACTTTCACTTACCGTCCGGAATGTCGGAGATGGTCGGTCATAGACGCCAAGTACACCTGAATTTACCAAGCTCTGAGGAATGGGGTTTCGTGATTGAAAGACAGGGATTCAATATTGGCTTATAATAACGCAATTGTCGGAAATATGAAATACGGAATATCTCGGCCGAGAAGGATACTGACTATTACTTAATCTAATTAGTGAGTAGGTAGAAGTGAAGGGCTGAAGGCCAAATGAATTTACGAAGTAGCTGAAGGCTCAGGAGTGTTTGATTTGGAATAACGGAAAAATACAAGTGATTTACTAATGTCCTCCCCTACTTCCTGTTACTTTTCCTATGACAGACAAAATACCAAATACTACGGTTACAACGTACAATTCTCTGATCAGCTTTCTGGTGACTACACGTCAGGGCTTGGGCCAGATTTAAAGATTTGACTTTCGCGTTGCGAGGGTACGAGACAGAGTTATTTCGCCACTTACGTGCATCAACTCCTTCGGATGGAGACAACAGGGTGATGTTCTCTTCACGAGATAGAGGTATTTCGCCACTTACGTGTATCAACTCCTTCGGATGGAGACAACTGGGTGATGTTCTCTTCGCTGCTCGGCTACGGTCAGGGGAACGCCGTCCAGGCCGGAGGAGGCGAGGCTCTTTCCGACGGAGGTCCGACGACTGGCGGTGCGTGGAGAACCCAGACTATTGGCCGTCGGTCGGGCGCGAACGGATCAACACTCGGGTCCGACGGGGGATTTTCAGTTCGTAATAGGGGTCCACTGTTACGGGATAGGAATTGGCTGATCTCCCAATTCCCGAGTTCTCACCCTGAAGGAACCACGATACACTCGTTCCTTCAGGTCACTTTCACAACACCGGGTCACAAGGGGTTGACTTGCTACGCGTCGGGTGTTCCGCTTCGATGTTCCGGTTCACTTCGCGTCGATGTCCCGGTTCACTTCGCGTCGATGTCCCGGTTCACTTCGCTTCGATGTCCCGGTTCACTTCACTTCGTTCCGCCCCGAAACAGGTTGTTCCGCCCCGGAACAGGTTGTTCCGCCCCGCCCCTGCCTCGCCTCGTCCTCGCGAGCAGGGGGGGCCAACCTCGTTTCGGAGATCCCAACTTTCCTTCCCTTGAGTTCGGACACGACTGCTTGATGTTCCTTCTCCCAGTCCGCTCGTCAAGTCGCCTTCCCCTTCTACTCCTCCCTGGGTGTCTTGCGCCGCCCATTGCCCAACCAATCCAATGAGGACACGCCCAGCTGAGTCAGGCGCTTGGAGAGGAGAGGGGTCGATCCGTACCCCGCCGCCGAAGTTTCTTGACGGGGCGCTTGGAATCTGCCGCCCCGTTACACTCCTCCGATCTTTGGAGGCCGAGGTCTACCTCGGCAATTTTCCTTCCGGTGGGGGTGACTGGTGCGATGGGCATTGCGTCAGGTCGTTTTCCGGCTGTCGAGAGCATGATGGCGCTGATGTTCCAAGGTGGTGCAATGGGCGAGATGTGTCTTCCACTGGTCTTATCTTCTACTTCCCTACTATGCTGTGAAACATACAAACCGGCCCTTTCTTTAGTCTACTCTCACACTCCAACTCACACATTTCACACCCTAGATTTTGCTGCCCTTAAGAAGGAAAAGGAAAACAAAAAGGGGGGGGGGGGAACCCAGGGAGTCCTGTCACGACTCATGAGGTACGGTCATTAGTAAAACAAGGTAAGTACTTGTGTTGTGCATTTTATTTCCAGATCGGGGTTCATCATGGCCTCGTCCTCGTCTGAGGGGCTGCTGTTTTGGTGCATGGTTGCGAATTCACTTGTTAAATAAAGAATAAATAAATAAATAAATAAATAAATAAATAAATAATTAAAAAAAACAATTATAGCACCGATAGATCACTTTCTTGCGCACCAAGGACCGATAATTTCCCCACGAATCGAGAAAGGACTTCCCAGTTGGTAAGAGCTATGACGGGTCTGGAATCGGGATGTCAATTGGAGCTGAAGGCTCCCGGAACAGTCCCGGAACAAAGGGCCTCGGAACAGTCCCGGAACAGAGGGCCTCGGGACAAGTCTCGGAACAGTCCCGGAACAGACCCGGAACAGACCCGGAACAGAAGTCTCGGAACAAGTCCCGGAACAGTCTCGGAACAGAGGGCCTCGGAACAGTCTCGGAACAGAGGGCCTCGGGACAAGTCTCGGAACAGTCTCGGAACAGAGGGCCTCGGGACAAGTCTCGGAACAGTCCCGGAACAGACCCGGAACAGTCTCGGAACAGAGGCCTCGGAACAAGCCTCGGAACAGTCCCGGAACAGACCCGGGACAGTCTCGGAACAGAGGCCTCGGAACAAGCCTCGGAACAGTCCCGGAACAGAGGCCTCGGAACAAGCCTCGGAACAGTCCCGGAACAGACCCGGGACAGTCTCGGAACAGAGGGCCTCGGAACAAGCCTCGGAACAGTGGGCTACAGTGAGAGTGATGCTACTAGATAAATGAGCCAGTATCTAAATTTCGATTTGTGGAAAGAAAGAAAAATCCTAGACACGGATTTGAAGTTAATTGACTCCTCACTCGCTTCCTCACACTCGGGCCGATTTGTTTGTTTCTTACAATTTTAAATTTCGGAATCTACAACTAGCACAATTTAAATTTCAAGATTATAAAACGCGACCCAATTCCTTCAGAGCTTTTTCTCACCAATATTCGCCTGGTCAAGATCACTTGTTGTGGATACGACAGAAATCGAGATTTCTGAAATATCCCACCGCTTGCCACCAAAAGATGTAACCCGCCGTTTCACCTAACGGGCTAGGGATCCAGAAATAGACCTAGGCGAATAAATTAGTGGGAGACTAAAGACTTTCACTTACCGTCCGGAATGTCGGAGATGGTCGGTCATAGACGCCAAGTACACCTGAATTTACCAAGCTCTGAGGAATGGGGTTTCGTGATTGAAAGACAGGGATTCAATATTGGCTTATAATAACGCAATTGTCGGAAATATGAAATACGGAATATCTCGGCCGAGAAGGATACTGACTATTACTTAATCTAATTAGTGAGTAGGTAGAAGTGAAGGGCTGAAGGCCAAATGAATTTACGAAGTAGCTGAAGGCTCAGGAGTGTTTGATTTGGAATAACGGAAAAATACAAGTGATTTACTAATGTCCTCCCCTACTTCCTGTTACTTTTCCTATGACAGACAAAATACCAAATACTACGGTTACAACGTACAATTCTCTGATCAGCTTTCTGGTGACTACACGTCAGGGCTTGGGCCAGATTTAAAGATTTGACTTTCGCGTTGCGAGGGTACGAGACAGAGTTATTTCGCCACTTACGTGCATCAACTCCTTCGGATGGAGACAACAGGGTGATGTTCTCTTCACGAGATAGAGGTATTTCGCCACTTACGTGTATCAACTCCTTCGGATGGAGACAACTGGGTGATGTTCTCTTCGCTGCTCGGCTACGGTCAGGGGAACGCCGTCCAGGCCGGAGGAGGCGAGGCTCTTTCCGACGGAGGTCCGACGACTGGCGGTGCGTGGAGAACCCAGACTATTGGCCGTCGGTCGGGCGCGAACGGATCAACACTCGGGTCCGACGGGGGATTTTCAGTTCGTAATAGGGGTCCACTGTTACGGGATAGGAATTGGCTGATCTCCCAATTCCCGAGTTCTCACCCTGAAGGAACCACGATACACTCGTTCCTTCAGGTCACTTTCACAACACCGGGTCACAAGGGGTTGACTTGCTACGCGTCGGGTGTTCCGCTTCGATGTTCCGGTTCACTTCGCGTCGATGTCCCGGTTCACTTCGCGTCGATGTCCCGGTTCACTTCGCTTCGATGTCCCGGTTCACTTCACTTCGTTCCGCCCCGAAACAGGTTGTTCCGCCCCGGAACAGGTTGTTCCGCCCCGCCCCTGCCTCGCCTCGTCCTCGCGAGCAGGGGGGGCCAACCTCGTTTCGGAGATCCCAACTTTCCTTCCCTTGAGTTCGGACACGACTGCTTGATGTTCCTTCTCCCAGTCCGCTCGTCAAGTCGCCTTCCCCTTCTACTCCTCCCTGGGTGTCTTGCGCCGCCCATTGCCCAACCAATCCAATGAGGACACGCCCAGCTGAGTCAGGCGCTTGGAGAGGAGAGGGGTCGATCCGTACCCCGCCGCCGAAGTTTCTTGACGGGGCGCTTGGAATCTGCCGCCCCGTTACAGCACTGTATCCAAAGCTCCTTCACCTGACATGCTTGAGCCACGGGCTACATCGGGTGGTAGAGACAGCACGGGACGAGTACAAGAATGTTAACAAATTAATGTCATCGGTTAAGAAGGTGTTTTTAAAGGCACCGACTAGAGTGGATCTGTTTCGCAGAGCTCTGAAAGAAGTATGTGTACCTCTCTCTCGAACCCGTCATCACTCGATGGCGCACATGGCTGACTGCTGTCAACTACTATGCAGAAAACTTGAATGGTATTCGTGACGTTTTCACATTGCTTGATTCCAAAGATGCTCAATCAATTGCTCGGGCTAAGGAAGCGTTGGTCGCTTCTGCATTGGATACCCAACTACACTACATTGACAGCAATTTTGGGGCAGTGCCACACAAGATTGAATTGCTCCAGCGGCATTTGCTGCTCATGGAAGCAGTGAAAACCGTTGAAGAGTTCTGCAAGGAGATGTGGGCTGGACAGATGGGGAAGAAGGCAATGGACAAGCTTAAGGTTGTACTGAAAAGTAATCCAGCTTGGGAGGACATCCGTGCAATAGCAGCGAGGCTGAGAAGTGAAGAAGAAGGAACGTTACCTGAAGGATGGTTATGCACATGTAATGATGACAAGAAATCGTCTGCAAGAAAAAAGGAAATTTTCATTAAAACGTCGGTAATGAAAAAACTGAAAAAGACCGAGTATAGGGACAACAACACACCCGTTATCAACTTTTGGCATCACCACATAGAGGACATAATATATTATACCCTTACACTTCCTCTAAAATTAAAAAAAAAAAAAAAAACTTCACTGTGTACCCATCAAAATGTTGGATCATCACTCACTTAAACTGGCACAGAACAAACACCAATAAGGCTTTGCATGCATTCAAAACGTTTGCATTTAAAAACATTCAGTTTGTGCAGGACGAGCGGGTAGATTCGCCTGGTTTTCTTACAACATAGGAGGTCAGGAGGTCCTGCAGGGTCTCATTTTGGTCCTGTACTATTCATTATATTTGAGGGCAACCTGGCGTTGGAGCTGGTAAAGGTTTGCAGCCTGATGTTTGCCGACGACCTGAAATTACTTCTATCTGTTGGCAATCTAGAGGCAGTCCTGGCGTGGTTTTGTGTGGAAAATCACCAGGGATTTCAGGAGTCACCTCACCTTCAGCTTTATGTCGCCAGGATTGAGAGTGACCGGAGAACATTTCTGAAGATAGCATACTTCCGTTATCATCTTGACCATTTGACTATGGCCAAGGATTTCGTCATACTGCAGGAAGGATTAAGTCTTTGGCTATGAGTCGTTGGTGACTCGATGGACGACACCGCTGTGGGTGGTTGCCTTGTCATGCTGAACACGTCGTCCAATCATTCATCCATTTCAGGCATGAAAAACTCCACAATCATCGCCAAATAATGTGCCTAGATGTTCCTCCACGAGCTGCTCCTTGGCAATGTCGATGACTGACTTCCTGGCTGGAATAAACTTGGGAGCTACGTCGAGGCCGACAAGGGAAAACGACACTAATATGGTTCTGATGAACAGAGTACATTCTACATTTTCCGCTTCTATTTTTCATAAAACACATTTTGCATTGGTCTAAAAGGGTAGCTATCTACCTATCTCGAAATTTTTAGACTCACCGGACAAGGGTATGGACAAAAATTGGAGTGTTGGATGTTCCAATTTTGGGGTCATAGACGTGTGGGTATCATTTTCTTTTAAATTTGGGACGCTGAATCGATTGTAATGAATTCTGGATACTCGCTGTTTTCCTCTACGGAATATTGGACCATTGTGGAGGAATTTGCACCGTTTTGGTTGGTTATTCCTTGAATACCACCGACTTACCTAATCATGCCCAAGTTTTTGGAAAAAGGCAAAATCTCTGTCCGCCAATTCCGTTTTTGGTTTATAAAAATATGAAATTTTGGTCAGGGACCCTTTTCCGGCTGTGGCTGGTCCTTGAAACTTTTCAGCTTGATCGGACGACATTTGGAGAGGAGCAAATGGTGAAAATTTGTTTTTTGAAAAAATGAGTTTTTAGAGATTTTTGGCGATTTAGACGTGTGGGGTATTATTTTCCACTTAATTTTGGATGCTGAATCCATTGGGAAGGGTCCCAGAACGATTGGCGCCCCCCGGAAGTGGATATGGGTTAAAATGGGTATCTTTCACCTATTTTGAGTATGAATTTTTGAGATTTTTGGTACCTAGGCGTGTGGGGTATCAATTTCCACTAAATTTTGGACGCTGAATCGATTGGAATGGGTCCGGGACCCTCGACATTCACTGTTTCCCCCATTTTCCCCATGTTGAAGAAATGAGTCTCCATGCGCCCATGGAATGAGCCCGGGACACTCCAAATCCAGTTTTCCTCATGCTCCTGGTCAAGGAATAACCATCCCCTGTGAAGGAATTAGTAGATTAGTGCAGGAGCTTGGTGATGATAAAACTTGACTTTAATGCAGCAGTTCAACAGTTACCAAGCAACCACAATCATTATAGTAATAAAAGACAAATTGGTTAATCTTAGGTCCCAACCTTCGCAACTTTAATCAGAGGGAAGTCGAAGGGGCGTATTGAAGAGGTGAATCAGAGGGGGAAGCGATAAAATGGGTCATAAAGATGTCCTGATGGTTGAGTCACCCCTTACCCTCGTACACCGACTCCTTCCCCATCCCGGGGGTGTACCTATGTGCGTGAGGGATCGATAGGCTACTAACTCGCGTCGTCAGGACAACGGCTTCCACAACAGCACCCCGGCATCAGCATCATTTTCTCGCTCGTCTGCCAATCACTAAAAAGAAGGGAAAATCTTTTTAAAAAAACCTCCACGAGTTTCGGCCTCGTCCCATGAAGGCGTCTTGAAGATACGAGTATTTCGGGACCAGTTGTTTCGCTCGTAATCTACTGAATAGTACTGAGAACTGTGAGGAACGTATTCAATAACTGTTGGGGAGTAGCCACGTGTTACGTGTTATTGAAAAGGCTAATTTCATAATTAGTATTAGTTTTCGTTTTTCAAAATTTGACCACTTAACTGGCTCCAATAGCTGGATTTTCCATAGTATGCGCAAATAAACAAAGTACAGACGTTTTACGAATTTTAGAGAAATTGCCAGGTGCCACATTTTCAAGGTTTTTGAGGCCGAATATATTTTTGAAAAAACAGGAACTACCCTGTAAAGCCTGAAACGTCCCAAAGTCACGTTTCGACCGTGTCAATGGAGAACTCAGTGACGGGAAAAAGGCCTTTGGGTCAAACACACCCAGAAAAACAGCGTTATACGTCCAACTAAATGACTACAATGCTCTCCAGACCTGTTCTAGAATATAATCACTTCGACTGTGCGGTTTTTGCCTCGAGAATGGGAAAAAAACTTACCATTCAAACTAGAATTTCCCAATAAAATTTACGAGGGACCACCAACAGTCACGACAGCACGATTTGAAAGCTGAAGAATTATTGAGTTTTCCTGAATTCTGTCACGTTTTAGCTCCTCTTTTCGAAACGCAGTCAACATGGATGTATTTTCTAAAACCTAATTTTTGATGAATTAATTGTCATTATAGTCCTTGGAAGTTGTTTGTGACCGGAAAATTCATGTTAAATCGTAAAACGTGGTCAGAAGCAAAAAACAAAAAGATGAAAAAAAGGTTAAAGTGAAAAAAACGTAAATTTTCATTAAAAACTTTTTTTTTAACAACTTTTGAACTTTTTAGAAATGTCATGGGTGAGAGCAAGAAGATGAGGTGGTTGTCGTTCAACTCCTTTTTGGTTGGTTATTCCTTGAATAGACGAAGAAGAAGAAGAAAAGAAGCTTATTCCAGTTAAATGCAGTACTTATATAAATCATAATAAATCCGTCCACCGTACGCCGTCCGCGCCGTTTTTGGTAGTAGAAAATTTTCTAAAAATTTGAAATTTTGGTCAGGGGTCTGATCCCGGTCTAGGACGGTCCTCGAAACTTTTCAGCGCGATCGGTCCAAATATGGGCGGGGTAGGGGTCAAAATATGTATTTTGAAAAATGGATGTTTGAGGTTTTTGGCAATCTAGGCTTGTGGAGTATCATTTTCCACTAAATCTTGGACGCTGAGTCCAATGAAGTGGGCTCCAGAGCGATTGGCACCCACTGGAAGAAGTTATGGGTGAAATTGGGTATATATTACCCATTTTGAATATGTATTTTTGAGATTTCCGGTGCCTGGGCGTTTGGGTTATCATTTTCCACTAAATTCTGGACCCTGAATCGATTGAAATGGGTCCGGGACCCGCCACACCCTCTGTTCCCCCCATTTTCCCCATGTTTGAATATGTATTTTCGAGATTTCTACTACCTTGGCGTGTAGGGTATGATTTTCCACTAATTTTTTGACGCTGAATCCAATGAAGTGGGTCCCAGGACGACTGGCACCCACTGGAAGAAGTTATGGGTCAAATTGGGTATATATTACCCATTTTGAATATGTGTTTATGAGATTTCTGGTACCTGGGCGTGTGGGGTATCATTTTCCACTAAATCATGGACACTGAATCGATTGGAATTGGTCCGGGACACGCCACACCCACTGTTTCTATTTTCCCCATGTTTTTCGCTGTTACACCAAACGGGAAGCAACGTATGTTTTGTATTTTAGATCGCTCCTTCTCGTGAAGGCCTTCAACCCCCCCCCCCCCCCCCTGGAGGGGAGCGTTGCGTGGCTTTGGAATGGAGGGTGAAGATACCAGAGGTGCTTGTAATAGTTGAAATGAGTTTTGCTAACCTGAACATTTCGGGTAAAATACATGTCATGTCAGCAAGATACAAAACTAGTTCATGGATTTCTTTACCACCAAAATCCTCATGTTTGTGAAGGATTGTTAATTTGTTTTTCAGCTAAATAGAGTCTAATCTTTTGTTGGTTGAAACAGAGAAATTGAGAGCATCCTGCGGAAAACTGTTTTAGTACATTTCAAATTTGTCTAAGACAAGGAGGCTGGAGCTCTGGGAAGTTGTGTAGTAGTAGGTAGGTAATATTTCATGTCTACCACTAGGACATAAAATAGCATTTCTCAGCTGATGTCTGAAACTTCGAGTACATGTTGTTAGTTTCACTTTTGCTTTTTCGTATCGACTCGCTCCCTGTGTTCACATGATGTTTTTCAAAATATAATTCATGTGCAGTTGATTCACTGACGTCATTTTGAAGAAGAATTCCCTACATCCACTAAATGTACGATCTATGGGCCTATAAGTTGAGCAGATTTTGTCGAAGTGTAGATATTTAAAAATCCGATACTTTATGAATTTTATTTGGTGAAAGCAGCAAGCGCTGAAAACAGTAAAAACTATCTTTATTGGAACTACTTCCAGATAATTATTGATACTTTTTGTGATTGTGGAATGGCGTGTGAAATGTGGTGAAAAATGGCATGTGTACCCTCAAATGCTATTTTATGTCCTAGTGGTAGACATGAAATATTACCTACTTACTACTACACAACTTCCCAGAGCTCCAGCCTCCTTGTCTCAGACAAATTTGAAATGTACTAAAATAGTTTTCCGCAGGATGCTCTCAATTGCTCTGTTTCAACCAACAAAAGATTAGACTCTATTTAGCTAATGGAAGCAGCGAACTTGATGATCTGACAATTCTGTACAAAATTATGTGAACTAAACAATCGACAAACTAAGGAAGCATTTTCACAACAGCCACCCATTTTTGAAGCCAAAAGCAGCGAAAAATTGCAAACAAAACAAATTTACTTGATCAAGATGAAGAAAACAGAGTGAAACAAAAACAAACACAAAACCTTCGCACATAAGTTCTAACCTTTAGCTCATAAACAAATTGACTATACCTACCTGCATCAATAGCATGCATTGACTGGAGAAGACTGCCACTAAACACTGCACATAACCAGACAAAGACAAAGGACCACAGCCAAAGCGTAGTTCCTCAAATGCCAAACACCCTGCATCATTTCTACTTCAATTGATACTGTTCTATCACCTCTATTGATCCGTTTATTATATCAATTCTGGTAAAGAAGATGATTTGAGCCTATCACAAAGAAATGATGAAACTGGTTTTTACTCATACCCATCAGAAACTACTTGCAGCACCACTAAATCTACGTCCCTGACCAGATAATACTGCTTACACAGCATCAGTCTGCCATCCTCCCCAACCTGACAAACTGTAGTCTGCACCTTTTTTACAAATTACAGTAATTGGCCTGAAGAAATGTTTAGTGTTGGACTGTCACCACCTTTTAGTTTGAAAGAAAAAACCTATGCTAATTCCTCATTCTTTGCAAAAGATTCCAGGCCAACTGGAGGTATCTCTACTTGTTGTAAACTGGAGGTACACACACCTGCCTGAAGTTTAGCTTGGTGAATATAATTAAGGGGAGGAATACAAATAATGTTTCCAGACCAAATGTGAGGCTTGGGTAACAACAGTTTTTCTCGTTGCGAGTTTTTATCAAACACCTTTTTGTCTCTTCATTTTTGAAAAACACTTCAAAAATGTACACAAATGGAACAAAAAAAGTACTTTATGTGACACAGGTTAGGAATGCTTACCATTATTATCGTTTGTTTCCAGGGTTGGATGAAGTGGTCAAAGTGAAGACTGCTGGCACTGTGCCCACTGCGTCTGGAGCTGATTTGCACCTGTCCTGTGTTATAGAAGGCTCAGAACCTGTAAAAATTCAGTGGTTCAAGTAAGTCTTCATTTGCCTTTTTTTTCTTGGTACAGACATGTTTTAAAATAGTGTAGAATGGGCAATCTGCTGTCCAAAGTCCTGACAACTGACTGAGTAATGTTACTCATTTCCAAAAAAAAAATACACATGACCTTCCTGTATTGGGGATATATGCATGTAGGGGCTCTCAAGGTGTTGTTAGGCTTGGACGATTCATAAACAAGCTGTTTTTCATCTCTTATATTCTTTCTCTTCTCCAAACTATTTATCAAATTGCGCTTTTCAGGAACGGCGATGGGTTGAAGACTTCTGGCAAAGTAAACACAACTGGAACCGAACTGCATGTCATCAGTGTAAGCCCTCTGGATAATGGAGTGTACAGATGTGTGGCCTCCAACGCTGCAGCCACCATCCATAGCTACAACCGCGTTCCTGTCACAGTTCCTGGTAAATGCTTCAGTTTAGAATAATCAATTACCGCTTATGACTATGTTTGGACCATGACCGTCATGACATTTTGAGAGGTTTACCGATAGGCTGCTAGGAGAACACCACATGTGCAGAGGGTCAAGTGCGCCCTGAAGGAGGAGACATGAATGGGGAAATTCAATTTTCAAGAACAGGATGAGGTCGTCTGCAAAGAAAAGGAAGAAAAACCCAAAGGGTACGGGCCTGTCAGACAGAAGGAGGAAAAGCAGTGGTCCCAAGTGCAATCCCTGAGGAATATACTATAGATGTGGCTGTTGAGGATGTTCGTTGTGTAATAACCATCTCCAGTTGAAATCCAAGGGATAGCAGTTGATATTTTGGAACTTAATGTAAGGGATGCGATACACGCCTGGTGTATGTCACTCGTAAAGGAGTTGATAATTGCCCTTTGTTGAAATCAACCCAGCAGTCCAGAACCCCCAGATCCTTTGTCTGAGAAAAAGTTCATTTCAGTGGGAGACTGTTTCAAAAGCAGTACTCAATACGGAAGACGTCAATTTAGGGTTGAAGCGTCTGAGAGGAAGAAAAACGTTGACGTCCTCAACTGGTGATGAACACCATAAAGCAGTCGACAGGCATCGTTCTTAGGCAGGGTGAAAAGTAGTGAGAGAAGAAAAGAAAGGAATGGAGGCATAAACATAATATTATGTTTATAGGGTGCTTTGCAACTCGAAATGATGAGATTTGAGCACACAAATAGAATATAACCTTGCGACTTTTCTCGGTTATTCCGCACCTATGGTTTGTTAATAATCTAATAAAAACTATATTTATTCTTCTAATCAGGTGGCTTTCCTTTAATTTCAGGTGATCAGTGGGCACAAATTGTCATAATCCCCGAAAACGTTATAGCGAAAAAAGGTTCCAACTCCAAATTTGACTGCGTTTATCAATTTGCTGACGTCATTGAATGGTACTTTCAACAAAAAGGGCCGCTAGAGAACAGCACCAGGTACGTTGTCAACTATAACTTACCATAAATGAAGGGGGGAGGAGGGATATGTACTTTATACGTACTTGAAAAGTAAAGAGGTAATGAACAGCCTCATTGATTTGTTCACCATTATGAGCCCCTGACTCTCTCTGATTCTCAATCAAATAAATGTTATCAATGTTTGACATACCGTAGTTTACAGGCGCGGATTCAAGGGGGGGGGGGGTCACGGGGGTCATGACCCCCTCTAAACCAGGTAGGATTTAGGTAATTTTTAGTAGAGTTTTGACATAAACAATCAAATTATGAATAAATATTGGTTTGGAATAAAATGGACTTAATTGTTAAGAGATTGAAAAAGAGAGAAAGTTTAGTTCATTTTGTTTGTTTGGTTATTTTTTTTTTTTTTAGCTTTTGATTTTACCCTGTGACCCCCTCCGAAAAAAAATTCTAAATCTGCGCCTGGTAGTTTACACATCCTATTTGATATCAACATGCAACTCTCAAGAAAGAGGCTACAGAGCTGTAAATGACTGTAAATGTTATTCTGAGTTGTCACCTTATGTGATTGTTGTCACTGGGAAGTGGTTTCCAAATTAGAAAATTTGCACTTGGTCAGTTGCATCCCACGCAATTAACGTTTTCCCCGAATTTCCTCACTCGAGGTTTCACAAAAATGAAGAAATAGTTGCTTTCCTCACATAAAACCCGGTTACTCATTTCCTGCAACATAGCTCGTACACGCTAATTGGGTCTGGCATTCTGCCAAGCACTTGTAGTCCGTAGGGTTTTTTGGAGACAAGGATATCTCACCCTCCTAAACTAACTGACAGACTTTACATTGGCCTTTTGTGCTAGTACAGAACCCTTGGCGTATAGTAATAGTGAGTAATTCTCTCTTGGGCGGCAGTGGTTGAGGATATGACCAAGTGTAACATAAAACTCGTTCACCTCAGTGGAAATATGATTACTCATTCAAACAACCGCCATAGGTTTCTACAATATCTGCGGAGGAATCAGTGTGCAGACCATGCGCACGTACGTTCATATAAATTCAAAAATAGAACTTGTTATGAGTGCTTGGCGATATGAAAGAATTCTCTTATCACAGTATTACGCTGTCTGTTTTGATGTTCTCCTCTGATTGCAATTTCCGCGGCTGTTTTATTCGGCCAAAAAGCCATCAAAACCATTTGAACAAAACTTATCTGTAACATGAAGATGATCTTTCAAATACCATTCAACTGACTACAAAAATAGTGGTTTCATGTTGCTTTTACATATGCAGTAGAAACTTAATTTTGTAAACAATCGCAAAACTATGTATGTAATGGACCTTTTGTCATCGTGTTGATGTCATATAGTAGAAGAACGAGGTAGTAACACGATTGCAAATATTCATTATTTTCAGTTTTATGTTTTGGTTGTTACATATTCCTTGAATAATGAACCTATGTAATCATGTCATAGGTCAAACAATTGGATTAACCCCAAAATATGATGGCCCTTGTTGATTGTAGAAACTTTTCAGCCCAATCTGCCTACATTTTTTGACGCTTAATCGATTGGAATGAATCCAGGATAGTTCTCTTTTCACTGTTTTTCGCTCTAAGGAATAATCAACCATTGTGGAATAATTCCACATCCATAAGTCCAATGATTCCTTCTGGTCAAGAACGCCACAAACATTATTCTAAAATAAATGGCCCTGATTGGGGCCCATTGGTGAAATTCTGCAGGCTTGCAAAGCAATATCGGTCCTAGCTAGTTTAAATTTTGACCACGTATAATTTGGCACTCATTCTTCTTGGCAGCTGTGAGAACACTCTGAAGAGTTCTCGTTGATTTATCTTCTTGTGCTTTTTCTTTCCATTTTCCTCCAACTCGAATTTTTTTCTTCTAATGATGCAAAACGGGCATGCAATTCAGCAGGCATGCAAAATTGCGCAACCCAAATTGTCAAATAGTGGATGATGATGAACTCTAAAGTGGGACACATGAATTTTCATTGTTTTTTAACGCTGATTCGCGTGATTATATTCGTTTCTTTTTTTCTAATTGTTGCAGTCTTCGAAGTCAAAAAAATTTTTTTTTTTTTAATTCTTTGTGTTTTTTTGAAGCCGGTAGGTTCGCCTTAAAGGGGAAAGGAAAGAGATCGAACAGATATATTTATCCGTAGGGCAGAAGGGTTGAGAGAACAAGGTAAACAAAACAATTCCAGCCGACATCTGGTTTCGGCTGCTATTTCAAAGGGTGAAACACCCGAGTAAATGCGCTCGTCGGACGAAATCTCCCTCTCCACCAAACTTTTACTTCGAAGTAAACTTGTCAGTCACCTTTTCTATTGACCATATATACAGCGCTCTCGAGTCTAAACAAATTCACGCTACCTACCAGCGCGTGTATATTTTTGTTCCCTTGAAAACTTTGAAGATCGATTGTATTAGAAACCGTTTGAATTTATCTACCTACTTATTCGAGAACTGAGATGAAAAACTATTTTTTCCCCGTCTTCTAATTAGGTACAATAATTTTCGTTGGCGCCTTCGACTTTTGTATTTGTGGCTGGTTGCGTCGACATAAAAAATAAAAAGGCGTGGTGTCAAGATTTATAGTATTGACACATCAAGTTAAACTTTTGACAAAAATATGTCAACTATTTATACATATTAGCGAGTTCAGGGCTGCGTTCCTGCTATTCAAGGCACCTACGTTCGTCGGTAAACCTTCGCTGTGCCTGCGGGTGGGGGGGTTTGAATCTCTTCTTTATGGGCATCCACTTCATTAAAACTCGTTAATTTGGTTAATTTTTGTGTTTCTTTCCAAGTTCCGTTTGAAGCTGAAATCTATTGTTAAAGTTTTAAATTTATTTTTCGAAAGTTTAACATGATCTGTCGTTAAAACTCCAGTATAAGAGGATCATTCCTTAAAACCCACACTATCGAAAACGGTCAGTAATCGATACTACGTGACCTACCTACATATCCTCGATCGTAACATTGCATTCAAATGGCGGTAATTTAAATGAATAAAAATATTAGTGAAAGTAATTATATCAAATAAACTGTAAAAGTCAAAAATTACAGAGATATGGCGATGTCGCCTGATAGGCAAGTATGTATCGATATGTGGTCCCATTCGATAGTATGGGTCTGATAACAAGGGAGCCAGCTATATTTGAGTTTAGCCGATGTGTCAATACTTTTGTAATTTGCAATCTGATCTGATTTCAGGTATAACGTGCTTCCTAATGGATCTCTAGTGGTGTTGGACTCCTCAGAAGATGACGTTGGCTTGTACTCGTGCGTTGGTATTCGTGGCGAGAGCACTGAAGTGCCTCAAATCTATTCAGCGAGCCTTCAATTGGCATGTGAGTAGAATACCGACGTTGTGCTGAATTTCTAGTACGCCAGATATATCGGCCTTACTCATGCTGGGAAACTGCCTACTCGCGTTACAATCAGAACAGGTTAATTTTCATCAAATACGCGCGCTGTTGGTAACCGGCAAACAGACTTTGGTGTCTTACAAATGATGATTGATTGGGTTCTTGGTCATGTAGAGATTAGCATTCGAGTGTGAAGGAAGTTGAGAATTTCACATCGGAAAGCATTGGCTGTTCTCAAGACGGTAAAATCATTCACAAGGGTTGGTAGTTCCTCGGACCAGGAGCGTGGGGAAAATTAGGAAAACCGTGGGTGTGGAGAGTCCTTGACCTAGATCAAGATTAGCAAATGTCCGTCCGCCGTCCACGCCGACTTTGGTAGTAGACAATTTTCTAAAAATCTGAAATTTGGGTCAGGGACCCGTTTCTGGCTTTTGTTGGTCTTCGAAACTTTTCAACCCGATCGGGCCAAATTTGGGTGGGGCAGGGGTTAAAATGTGAATTTTGAAAAATGGATTTTTGGACTGTTCGCGTGAGTTGTGGTTGTGGCAAACCCTAGCCTGAGGGCTTCACCCTATGATGGTCCCAACAAAGGGAAGGCCTGTGCTGCATACACTCGTCAAGAGTACACCTACATGGACCGGCTCTGGGAGTTGAGACGAAATACTTGGGAACCACTCTGCTTAAATGGTAGTGCCAGAATGCACGAATTACCGAAATTAGGTACTCAATGGCTGTCTTCTCGCTGCGCAGCGAGGGGGAGAAGCATAACCCGTGGGGTGAGCTCTCCTATTAAATTGTGACTCACTTTCTTGAATTGGGGTGAGAATTGGACACTGCCCTATCCATTGAGCCATAAGTGGATTGCATCTGTTTTAGAGGTTCTAAATATGTAGGCGTAATCTCCTTCTGATTTTCGTTGTTTTTACATGTATACTACCTCCTAAAAGAGCGGCTAACCCGAGCAAAAAACCCTCTAATTTCATTGAAATTTTCAGACCTCGACGAACCCCTCAACAGTTCATTGGTTCCATTCACTGAGGGCAACCTTCGTCTCATCAATGAAGGAGGAAATCTAGAAGTTGGATGCATCGCTCCCGAAGGACTTCCCAAACCGTCTGTTTCCTGGTCAAGAGGCTCTAGAACTCCTGTATTGAGTTTGAAAAACGTGTCGAAGAAAGACGAGGGCAACTATACATGCACCATTTCTAACCTAGCCGGAGTGAAACACGCCTCCTTCTTGTTGGCAATAACTGGTAAGTGATTTCCATGGTTTAGAGAACAAATCGTTCAATGCACCACTCAAAAGTAGGCTACCTAGCTGAATATGGTGCCCCCTTTATTTGGGTACATTTGGCTTCGACGTTGATAGCTTGAATGAATCAGAAAGAACATAATGAACGTCTAATTCCTATCAAGCAAATTGTACTTTTGTCCCCTCTCAATTTGTGCTCAAATCGAAATACTGGTTTTCCACTCATCTTCACGTTAAATTCGCCGTTATCGTTCCCCATGATAATGTAAGTGATATGAAATGTGGCTGTGAGCACATTTTAGGTGAGAGTGATGAATTTATGGGTGAAAAATTGAAAGATTTTCCAAGAAATAGGCTTTTGTTTCACGGGTTTTTGTTGCATGACTGCACTTGCAGCTGTTGGGTGTCCCCACAGTGATGTGTATCTCAACGACTTGAATCCCTCTGGCCTGCTGTGTACTACAAAAACACATCAGATAGTTATCGATATGAGTCAATAGTGAAGAATCTGCATAGTGGCTCCACTCGCATTTGACCATTGCCAGAATTGGGTGGCAAATTGCTAAAGACAATTGCTGTGTGCAATACAAAGTGCAGAAATACTTTTTCTCCTTATATGCGAGGGTGGACGGAAGTACTGCTTGAGGATCCCCTCCTGAGGATTCCTCTGACTGCTTGAGGACAGGTTTCTTCTTGCAGCCAGTTGAGAGCGCTCCCATGATTCGACCTGTTGGTCCAAGTAGTCTTTGGAGGTCCTGATCCAGGGTTTGGGGCAAATTGCCTTCTTGGCAATAAGGTCGGTGCCCTCGTTCTCTCAATTGCCCTGGAGAAGCCAGGAGTACCCAGAGGAGCATCACTGAGTTCCTCTCCGGGAGCCTCTTCAGAGATTGAAGACATTCCCTGACTATGTTCCAAGTCCTAGACATTTCAACGTACAGGAAAAATTACATAGAAGAGGTTCTGTCATCGTGTTAGTGGCATATAGTAGAACCACGAGGTAGTAACACAATTGCAAATATTCATAGAGTTTTCAGTTTTATGTTGTTGCCAAAACATGGTTCCTTCTGGTAAAGAACTCCTCAAACTCATTTAATATTATATTCTAAAAAATGTAAATGAAATCAACAAATTATTGTTGTTGCGCGCAACCGGTTTAGCGAGCACGTTATGTTGCGCAACCCCAAAATTGTCAAATAGTGGATAATGGCTATCATCCACTATTTGATAATTTTGGGGTTGCGCAACTTTGCATGCTTTTTGAACCGGTTGTGCGCTTTAACAAAAATTGGTTAAGGGATCCAATTTTCATAAAATTTTGGGTAGAATCTGAATTTGCAATAAAAAATTAGGGTTCCTATTTAATACAAGAAAGTTAGTGTCAGTTGTGCAATTATTATATTATTTGAGATCCTTGCAAAATAAATATGAAGATTGAAAAAAAGTTTTTTACTCCCACTTGGAAGATTCTAGGATGGGGAGGGGGAACGTGTGGGACACCCTGTATGATGTGTTAATCTGAGCGATCTTCTTTGATTACAATAATGAACTAAATCTTCTTGACACAGTCCATGCTTGGAACATAGTTGTGATGGCAGAAGGAGAGGATGATGTTTCTGTTTGAAGCTTCTCAGCAACATGGAGTTAGTGATTTATGAGTTATTATTAGGAGGGGGAGGGGAGGGGGATTGAGAGAAGAAGCGAGGACACTAGCGTAACCTGAAGTAGAGTTGTCGCATACTGACTTAGAGATTTTCCTGAATTAGGGGAGATTTGATCGTCGTTTCATTGGACCACCCTACTGTATCCCTATTTTTGTTCACAGTCGAGCCAACAATAACTCAACATCCAACTGATCTTCTTGTCGACGAAGGCAGTGACGCTTTGCTGCAATGTGAATTCACCGGAACGCACCAACACAGCACAGTTCAGTGGTTCAAAGACGGTATTCCCGTTCGAGGTCTTCGTTACGTGGAAAAACGAGGATTTCTCAGCATAACTGGCGTTCTGCCTAGCGACCAGGGAGCCTATTTGTGCCAAGTGTTGACTAAGCCGTTTGCACCGGTGTACTCAAAACCTGCTCAACTCACCGTTATAGGTACGATTGGTTGGATATTTGGCGTTTAGAAGAAGTCAAATTTGGTTTTCAGGGACTTCAATTAATGCCGTTCAGCCACCTGACGACATGTGAAGATAGGTTCAAGTCTGTTCGGTTTTGGTTGGTTATTCCTTGAATAATCAACCTATGTGATCATGCCCAAGATCACGGAGGGTTCAGCCTCTCCGATTGTCCCAAGATTTGACAGTAATAGACATTAAGATCGGTCCCGGACCGAGTAGCACATATCGCAGGTGTGTATGGGTCAAATAGGCACCTTCATACCCAATTCGCATGTGGGTTTTTGATATTTGTACGCACCTAGGCGTGTAGGGTATCATTTTCCACTAAATTTTGGATGCTGAGTCGAGCGTTTTTGGGATCGATTGTAGATAGTTGACCCCTATGACCATGGGCAAGGTCATCAAGGAATAACTCATAATTCAGGAATTCAAGGAACAACCAGCTATAAGTGTTTGCCCTCTGTCCACGCCGTTTTTGGTGCTAAAAATATCCAAAAATCTGAAATTTAGTCAGGGACTCAATCCCTAGGCGTGTGGGGTATCATTTTCCACTGAATTTTCTCCACACAGACTCCCTCCCACCTTCCTCTTCATTTTGGTCCGATTGCGGAAAGGCTTTGAGGAGCAAGTAGTGCCTGAAAGAGGTCCCTGGCCAAAATTTCAGATTTTTAGAAAATGTGCCGGAAAACAGGCCGTACGCCGCTTTTGGTAGTAGAAAATGTTCTTAAAATCTGAAATTTTGGTCACGGATATTTTTCCGGCTCCAGTCTGTCGTCAAAACTTTTCAGCCCAATCGGACATGATTTGGGGGAGGCATGGGTCAAAATGTGTGTTTAACATTTTGAAATGATTTTCAAGATTTTTTGCGATTTAGACGTGTAGGGTATAATTTTCCACTAAATTTTGGACGCTGAAACGATTGGAATCAGTCCGCAACCATCTACACAGACTGTTTTCTTCCTAGTTTTTCATTGGCAATGGGATAAAAAACGTGTTTCTTTCAACATTAGTGCAATAATTTTGGGTTTTGGTTGGTTATTCCTTGAATAATCAACCTATGTTTTCATGCAAATGGTCAACCTCTCCGATTCGGCTCAAAATTTTTTTCTGGACGTTTCATGGTGTCTAGATCAAAAAAGGTCAATGTCCGTCCGCCGTACGCCGTCCGCCGTCCACGCTGTTTTTGGTAGTAGAAAATTTTCTAAAAATCTGAAATTTGGGTCAGGGGTCTGTTACCGGCCTAGGACGGTCCTCCAAGCTTTTCAGCCCGATCGGACCAAATTTGGGTGGGGTAGGGGTCAAAATGTGTTTTTTGAAAAATGGATTTTCGAGATTTTGGGCGATCTAGGCGAGTGGGGTATCATTTTCCACTAAATTTTGGAAGCTGAATCCAATGAAGTGGGTCTCAGGACGATTGGCACCCACAGGAAGAAGTAATGGGACAAATTGGGTATATATTACCCATTTTGAATATGCGTTTTCGAGATTTCCGGTACCTAGGCGTGTGGGGTATCATTTTCCACTAAATTTTGGATCCTGAATCGATTGGAATGGGTCTGGGACCCGCCGCACCCACTGTTTTCCCCATTTCCCTCATGTTTATGAAATGAGTCTCCATACGCCTGGTCCGAGGAATAACCAACCCCTGTGTAAGAATTTGCAGCGTTTTTTGAACTTATGTGCTGGTGAGAATCTATTGAAGAACTAATTTGCCTTAGTTCTGTCAATCATCTGAACTAGTCAGTTCTTGATTCCCGCTTTATTATGTTGCAGAGACACTAAAATTCTCGCCTCGTCCCATGAACACGAATCTGGAGTTAGGCACATTCCGAAAAGTTCACTGTAGAGCCCAAGGCGCAGCCCCACCTGTTGTAAAATGGCTCAAGGTTTGTGATGTCAATTGAATAAATTGTCAAATGTATATTATTGTATGGATACATACCGATATAATGCTTTTCCAAGTCAAATTGAGAGTTTTTCAAACCAATGTGACCATTTTTCAATCTAAGAAACTTTCATAACTAAAAAAGAAGTGAAAATTTACCAAATCGAATTGAAAAGTTTTGAAGGCAATTCAAGACTTTTATTGGAAATGAAATTACCTAAACAAAATACAAGAATACCAATCTTCAACAAATTGTTATTGAAATCAAAAACAGAAAATGCTTACGCTTGTTACGCTCTCTAGTCGAAGAAAGAAATACTCGAGGCCACTCAGCGTTTGGTCTATACATACAACAAGAGCCTAATGTCTATGAAGTATTCTTCGTTCATTGTCTTTTTGATTGTTGAAAAAACGGTTTTCTTTTATTTTGTGTCAGTAATTCTATTTCCAATGAAAATATTACCTCAAAAACTTGTCAATATAGTTTGAAAAACTCCCTCTTCCTTTTTAATTGTTCAAGTTTCATAGATTGGAGAATACCCAATCCGGTTTGGAAAATCTATAGAATAACCCAACCGTACGATTTACTCGTATCATTCTTAATATAATTTTTTTATTTATTGCAGAAGGGAACTGAAGACGAAGGGTTTCCAAAACACGTGGCGGATATTAACGGTACATTACATTTCAACAAAGTGCAGAGTTCTGACAAAGGTTCATACATCTGTATTGCTTCAAATTACCAGGGCGTCATCAACGTAACTATCGACATTGACGTCGTTGGTAAGTAGACACAATCGGAAGTTCAGGCTTTGAGAATGGCATAATTAGCATGTGGGGTATTATTTCTCTAGAAATGTTGGACACTGAATCGATTGAGATGGAACCCAAACGCTACTGACCAAACGAGGGCATGGGGTCAAAATGGTGGGTCGAATTTTAGGGGTATAGGCATGTGGGGCATCATGCCCAAAATTAGGGAGAGTTAGGTTAGAAGAGGTACAATTTGGGACGCTGAATCGATTGGAATGAATTCTGGATACACACTGTTTTCCCCATACACTTGCTCTAATGGACCATTGTGGAAGAATGTGCATCGTTTTGGTTGGTTATTCCTTGAATGCCACCGACATACCTAATTATGCCCAAGGTTAGGGAAGGAAAAAGGCAAAATCTCACTCCGCTAATTGCCGTTGTTGGCAGTAGAACATTTTCTAAAAATCTAAATTTTGGTCAGGGACCTTTTTCCGGCTGTTGTTGGTCAAACTTTTCAGCTTGATCGGACTACATTTGGAGAGGATATGGGTCAAAATTTGTTTTTTGAAAAATGAGTTTCTAGAGATTTTTGGCGGTTTAGACGTGTGGGTATAATTTCCCCACTAAATTTTGGATGCTGAATCCATTGGAAAGGGTCCCAGAACGATTGGCGCCCACTGGAAGTGGGTATGGATCAAAATCGGTACCTATCTATCTAGTTCGAGTATCGATTTTTGGTACCTAGGCTTGTGGGGTATCATTTTCCACTAAATGTAGGTCGCTGAATCGATTTGAATGAGTCCAGGACCCTCCATACGCACTGTTGTATCCTCAAGAAACGAGTGACGCCACGGGGTGTCCTTGGTCAGTACCAAAAACCAAAAAAACAAACATCTTCCATGCATCAAGCTCTCACCTATGGTAGACAAAGCTAGCAGAAAGTTTCTAGCATGGACGGAAGTTTAAACTCATATTGTTTGAATTTGAAGAAGTGTGTGATACTGGAGAACTCAAAAATCAAAATACACGAGTGGAATCTACCCAGAATTGAAAACTAAGGATCTTCTTCCTCCAATGGCGTCTTATTTTTTTCGAATAATGCACACAGGTCTCTAATTGCTATCTTGCCAGCCTGGTAATACTCTTTGAATGATACTCCATTCATTTTCTTCCGTTAATTGTGGTTTATCGTATTTCAGTAAGCCCCAAGTTCTCCGTCCTTCCGTCAAATCCGACTGAAGTGTTTGAAGGTGATTCATTCTTACTTGACTGCGTGGCCGAAGGAGACCCTAAGCCAGCTATTCATTGGGACAAGAACTCCATTATGGAAGGCTTCGATCAAACAAGGTACGTATTCAAAGAATTTAATCTTCAATTAGGTTATTCTGTGAATATGGAAATGGCTACAGTTTTTGATTTTTTCCAGATTTAAACAGCTTGAAAATGGCTCTCTTTTCGTCACTGATATTCAAGGCTTGGACGAGGGAAAGTATGGCTGCACGGCGGGAAACAGTGGCGGTTTGAAGAGATACGAAGTTTCTCTTATTGTGAGAGGTGAGTGTGGGCTTATTTGTGCTCAGTTCAAAGATAATTAAAAGCGGTATGCGTCAAGGCACGAAGCTTCACTAAGGTTTATAATAATATCGGCAATCGCTGCTTTCTTCCTCATAAATACTGGTAAACGTGAACGATTTCTCGGGCTGGATTCCTCAAACGCTTGCCTCTCACAAAAGCTGGTTTTGGATTGGTCATCTCATGATCAGATCAGGGGATTGTGATGGTACTCACAGTTGGAAAATGTTGGTATTGAGGTTTAAAATGAGGAAACTTGTAGCTCAGCAGCCATTGGCCATGGCTGCAAACATAACACAGTTATATTAACTGCATTGCCTTCCAGAGCAGGCTGCCAACTCCTTAGTTCCTCATCCTCCAGAAGAGTGCAGTCAAGGAAGGCAATATTCTAGAAGACAAACTATAGTAATAGTTTTTGTGGGAAAAAATCCCAGGTTTTGGTGGTGACAGATGCACAAACGTGTATATCTTGGTTTGAATATTGTTATTAGATAGTATATTAATTCGACATATTCCAGGTACTGAAAGTTATCGTGTAAGCGACGGGCAAGACGTCAACAGTGCGATGGAGGGTTCTGTCCTAAGTAAGACAGTTGCTGTAACGCTGGGAGCTGCTGGCGCCTATATGGTGCTGGTCATTGGTTTGATGGCCTACTGCCGTTGTCGGAGCCAAAAGAGTAAATCTTCTCAAAATGACGCTCAAGATCCAGTCTGTGAGTATATTGAAGGTTAAATAAATTATAATTTATGTGTATAATAATTATTATATAATTAGATAATTTATAATATCTCGCACCTCTCCTTCTATACTGCACTCGTGTGGTGTTGGCTGCTTCCGAGTAGAAAATTAATTAAATTAAGAAAAATTATTATTAATAATAGGTA
The DNA here is from genome assembly GCA_019603395.1 of Cyrtorhinus lividipennis. NCBI lineage: Eukaryota > Metazoa > Arthropoda > Insecta > Hemiptera > Miridae > Cyrtorhinus > Cyrtorhinus lividipennis. The sequence goes on along the minus strand of CM034006.1, from coordinate 215,995 downwards.
CCAATAGGTAATCAGCAAAAACACTTCCAAAACTACCTCCCAGCATGTAATCTAAGCATATTTTATTTATATATTTATAGAGTTACGGGCGAACCCAATTTACAAGGTTATGAGTAGAATTAAAGTACCGACAGCAGAAGTAAAGCACAGTGGGAAAATATTCTTCGACTGGAGTATAGAGGCGTCGAAGCGGGATTTGGAGACATTGAAGAAATCAATATTCTGCAACGAGATGAGAAGTTTACTCAGGCTGGGAAGGCGGTACGGGGGACGATGGAGCAGATAATTTATTGAGCTGAAGGGTACATAAAATGGCGTCAGTGTCACGGCGACGATCTGCAGGGCTTTCATCTGAGAGATGAAAATGCGCTCCAATGCCGCCGACATCATCACGCGGAAATCCAGTAGGGAGCGGTAAACACGATCCAGTTGGTCGGTGTGGCAGGAATAGAAGGACGACCAGACCACCGAAGCGTATTCGATGTGAGGCTAGGCAAGGGTTTGAAATAGGGTGATCAGGGGAGAAGCTGAGGTAAACTTCGCGGTAGTCCGCTAAAGAAACAGTACGACTTAAAACCATTCAATTTCAAATCGTTCGCTCAAACTGGACAATAGCCAATCGTGGGAAATCTAGAGCCAGACACCCGCCGCCGAAGGAAAACCACCAAAGCATTTTCTCACGGGTCGCGAACCAACCGCAGCCTGTTTCATAACCGAAATATGCTCCTTCGAACCCCCTCCAGGAGTTTGGAACAATTTTGGACGCCCGAAATGAGACGATTGGATGAGGGATGGGTCCAAAGGAAAACTTGCGCAAACTTTGGGCCCAGGAAAAACGACGAGGTAATCAAGGAAGCTATCTGGTCGGTGAAGTGAGTGCTTCGATACCCTAAAAGACAGACCTATTGGATCACGAGTCGAACCTTTGGAGTTCAAGTTCGGCCCGGACAACTGATTGGACCCAGCAGAACCAGTTGGAGAACTCGTCTTGGAACCTACTTTCAACAGCAGCCACCCGAAGGTCTCCAACTCATACTCTCTCCCTGACCGGCTTATGAGCCCCTGTAAGCCTGTAAGCTTATAAATGGTGGAGGCGCCGGCTTACAGAAACCCAAGTTTGCTCGACGAGGGAAATATGGCTAGAAAATGTCAGCTGAGGATCCAGAAAAACACCAAGGTCCTGGACAAATGGCGGGCGTCTAAAAGTGACAGCGCCGATGGTGTACGAGTGTAGTCTTGGAGCAGAAGAACAATGGAACGAGGACACAGAGCGCTTCTCAGGATTTAGAAGGAGACCACCCGTTAGCTCCTAGCATTGATGGCGTTAAGAGAAGACTGCAAAACTTGACAATTGGGGAGATCACGAATCCTGCAGAGGATCTTGACATCATCTACGAAAATCTGAACTCCAGCAAGGGCAGAGCTGATCGCACTGATTGCAAGAAGAAACAGAAGAGGGCCGAGTTTGACCCCTGCGAGACTCCGGAATATTTTTTGCATTTACTGGCCCAAACTGATTAACGAGGAAAATAGTAACTTCTTGTAGGTGACGCTGCTAATGTGACAAGGATCTTTGTAATTGTGATGGGGTGTAAAGGGGTAGAGAGTCATAAACTAGGTATATTAAACATGGCGGATTTCCACTAGCCAAGATCATATTAATTCTAGGATTTACAACGTTCTGGAGGGATATAAATCTGGTTGAATGTATGTGAGTGTACTGAATATATTGACAATATATGACTGTTGCTTGATTACACATCTGAACTTTTTTACATTTTAGTGCAAGAAGAGGCAGGACATTCCGGGGAAAGAAAAATGTGCAACGGCGATGCTGGAGTACACAGTGACGGCGATGCAACGGCCGCCTCCCATCAGTCACAACTCTCATCTCGAAGTTACGGCAAACTTCCTGTGAACCGCGATCATCTGACGGACATGATGGTGCTCGGTGAGTGGATTTTTCCATATTTATACCATGGTAGATGATAGATGGTAACAGAAACCTAGAGAAGGGGTTTGAGGGGCCCTAAGAGCGAAAGCCTGGTGGCTTGTTGTGCTTCTCTTAGGTGTCCCATTCTTTTAGTCTATAAACAGCCCCTGTCCCCTGATAAGGGTTGTTAGGTTGTGGACTAACTTTATGCAGGGTATGGTTCTCAGTGGGGTTTCAGTCCCAAAGAGGGTCTATTTGCGGGATGTGAGTGCTGGGCACTCAAAGATTATGTGAGTTGCAGTTTTGTCTGCTTCCTCACAGAATCTGCATCGTTGATTGTGTCACCTCTATGCGGTTCAGATGAAAACGCAGAGGGGCGAGGCCGGTTAGTAGGCCAACTATTGCTTTGGGGTTTTGCCGTCGCAAGCTTACTTTGGACATGTCCTTCAATATTCCGCCATCTGTCGGTGTGTTTGTTGCACGTCCGTTCCTTGATGGCAGCTCTGAAGGAACTTTTGGGCAAACCTACAGCCGGCTCTGGGCCCACGAAGGGTGTTCTGGAGCCCCTTCTGGCCAGCTCATCGGCTTTTTCGTTGCTCTCAATTCCCCTGTGCCCCGCCACCCACTCAAGGGACTCTGTATTGCTATTTATACCATATTGTGGGTTTCATACCTGACGAGGTCTTCCCGGTGTACTGATGTTCAAGGCTCTCCCATCTGTATTCTTTTTGTTTTGATGATAGAACTTGTTGGCTAACAGATGATGATAGTGCTTAAACATTTTACCATTGATAGCTCTTTACAGACAGATCCAATATGTACAGGTTTTCATAAGTTTAATTGGAGGTTGCTGGGGTTTACATTCCTGTGGTGCATCTGCAATTTTTGCCTCTTGTGGTGAACGGTACTTTCTGCATTCTTGTAGAGATGGAACAAATCAAACAATCAAAATAAAACATCGATGTTGTCACCATTGACTCTTAACCATCAATTTCGAAAAAACATTGACCACAAAACATTTTTCAACACTTTCAGTGCGGGAGGCGTCTGGAGACGCCCTGCATATCATTTTATCTCTCTGAAAGTGGGGATGTTGTGCCCCTACCACATCTTGTACAGGGTTGTTTGATGAGTGGTTGTCTTCAGTATGAGACTAGCCATGGAAGAAAAAGTGAAGAAGAAAAGTAAACTTTTTCTTCCATGGACCGGCTCTTGAACAGGCAAGAGAGGATGTTCCTTACCAGCAGTTGTAACATTACTTTCTGGATGACCCTCGTATAATGCGAGAAGTGGCAAACTTCTACTGGTATTTCTAACTATTCTGTAATATACTACCTAGTTAGTTTATGTACTAACTCATTTTACACGTTAGAAGTTACTAAGCATGAACGATTGACCAAATCTAATGGTGGAGATAGATTGCTATTGCATGCTATAAAATCAAAACTTGGGCGATAAAGTGCACTTTAGTCGGTGATTTCACTTCTCCTTTTATCGCTTCTCTAGCATGCGTATTATCTAACTTGGAACTCGGTGTGTAACGGCAGGCCGAGGACAGTTCGGAGACGTCTGCCTCGCACGAATTGAAGGGGCTGAAGAAGGTGCGGGATCCGTTGTCATGGTGAAGGCACTTCAGGAAATCCGCGACGAAGCTGTCCTTACCGACTTCAAACGAGAGCTTGACCTTTTTGGACGGTTGGACCATCCGAACGTGGTCAAACTTCTCGGGCTCTGTCGACAGCATCAGCCCGATTACATGATTTTGCAGTACACTGACTGGGTAAGCTTGGTCGCTGACGAATGAAAAGTGGATCGCTTCATCAGTTAACTGGTGAAAACGCTAAATGTATTGCCCTCCTAATGCTTATGCTAATGCTTACAAACAACTTGCTTATTGCCACTAGAGATGGGTTGTGACAACATTTTTCAGTCACAGGTACAATTTGTTTATATTCCTTTTCAGAACTCGTCATGCAGGATGTCCCAGAAAATATCTTCCACCCCTCACCAGCAAATGGGAATGAAGAAAATTTTTTTTCTAAAAATCTGAAATTTCGGTCAGAGACCCGTTCCCAGCTCTAGTTGTTCCTCAAAACTTTTCAGCCCGATCCGACCAAATTTGGGCGGAGTAGGGGTCAAAATGTGTATTTCGAAAAATGGATTTTCGAGATTTTCGGCGATCTAGGCGTGTAGGGTATCATTTTCGATTAAATTTTGGACGATGAATTCAATGAAATTGGCCCCACAACGATTGACGCCCACCGGAGGAGGTTATGGATCAAAATGGGTACCTATCTACCCATTTCAAATATGTGTTTTCGAGATTTCTGGTACCTAGCGTGTGGGGTATCATTTCCCACTAAATTTTGGACACTGAATCCAATTAGACGGATCCCAGAACGATTGGCGCCCTCCGGAAGAGGTTATGGACGCTGAATCGATTGAAATGAATCTCCATGCACCTGGTCAGAGAAATAACCAACCCCTGTGAAAAAATTTGCAGCGTTTTTATTGCCATTTCGAATTCTGCTCAACATTTCATGAAAATTTGATCCCTCAAACAATTTTTCTATTGCGCTCAACTGGTTCAGCGAATTTGCATAATTTTGCAACCCCAAAATTGTCAAATAGTGGATGATGGTGAACTCTGAAGTTCGACACATGAATTTTCCGAGTTCTTTGCATGTTATATCTTGTTTTCGACTATCATGCTTCTATAGTAGTAAGTGGGCACGTAGCCCTTTTTCCTATTAGTAGATACCTAGTCTAGTTTATGTCTAGTTAGTAACCTGTGATATGGAGTTGGGCCAACGGATTTTGCAAATACTTTTGTTTTGAATTCTTCTTTTACGTCTAAATACTTCTTATTCCCTGTATTTTGAAATTAACCTCTCCTACCTTATCGTATTAACCTCTTGAATGGCATGAAACCATCCGAAAATGATGTATGAACTAGAAAGTTTCTAATTTATTCATCATTTTGTATGATTATATGCTATTTTAGTGGTCAATACAAGGCCGTTGATATCACTAACCAGGGAATTGGAATTATTGAGACGTAAAAGAAGGATTCAATGCGAACGAGAAGTCATAGTGATAAGCATTGATGCCCGATACATCTATAATATCGATACTTTCCTCAATTTATCAATATTTTAGCATCAATGTAAGGGTCTTCAATATAACTGTATTGATGTTTTTTTCATTAAATATCGAATGTAGGGGAAGTTCCGTTTTTAAAACCATATAAAATAAGTACTTAATAATCTCTTGACTGATGGATATAGGCAATAATCAAAAGGTAATTTCCAATGTCTCACTCTAACTGAGCCATAAAATAGACTCAGGTGATATTGATCGATAAATTAACGTTTTGGCATGATGCAGATAAGCTCTGGCCTTTCTAATAAATTATGTTTCAGCCATCCTGTCCTCGATATAGTGAGTAGATGTAGTACGTATTAGGTAGTACTCCGCCACATGCTTCAAAGATGAAAAATTCTCGTAGGTTCGAGTAGCCTCCACAGCTGGGTTAGGGAGCCGGCCCATGTTGTGTGAACGGCCCTCAGTTGTGTTGGTTGGTTATTCCTTGAATAATCAACCTATGTTTTCATGCAAATGGTCAACCTCTCCGATTCGGCTCAAAATTTTTTTCTGGACGTTTCATGGTGTCTAGATCAAAAACGCTGCAAATTCTTACACAGGGGTTGGTTATTCCTCGGACCAGGCGCGTGGAAACTCATTTCTTCATCATGGGTAAAATGGGGATAACGGTGGGTGCGGCGGGTCCCAGACCCATTTCAATCGATTCAGTGTCCATGATTTAGTGGAAAATGATACCCTACACGCCCAGGTACCAGAAATCTCAAAAACACATATTCAAAATGGGTAATATATACCCAATTTGACCCATAACTTCTTCCAGTGGGTGCCAATCGTCCTGAGACCCACTTCATTGGATTCAGCTTCCAAAATTTAGTGGAAAATGATACCCCACTCGCCTAAATCGCCCAAAATCTCGAAAATCCATTTTTCAAAAAACACATTTTGACCCCTACCCCACCCAAATTTGGTCCGATTGGGCTGAAAAGCTTGGAGGACCGTCCTAGGCCGGGAACAGACCCCTGACCCGAATTTCAGATTTTTAGAAAATTTTCTACTTTCTACAGAAAAAAAATTTGAGCCGAATCGGAGAGGTTGACCATTTGCATGAAAACATAGGTTGATTATTCAAGGAATAACCAACCAAAAGGTCAATGTCCGTCCGCCGTACGCCGTCCGCCGTCCACGCCGTTTTCGGTAGAAGAAAATTTTCTAAAAATCTGAAATTTGGGTCTGGGGTCTGTTCCCGGCCTAGAACGATCCTCCAAGCTTTTCAGCCCGATCGGACCAAATTTGGGCGGGGTAGGGGTCAAAATGTGTTTTTTGAAAAATGAATTTTGAGATTTTGGGCGATCTAGGCGAGTGGGTCCCGGAACGATTGGCACCCACTGGAAGAAGTTATGGGTCAAATTGGGTATATATTACCCATTTTGAATATGCGTTTTCGAGATTTCCGGTACCTGGGCGTGTGGGGTATCATTTTCCACTAAATGTTGGATCCTGAATCGATTGGAATGGTTCCGGGCCCACCACACCCACTGTTTTTCCCATTTTCCCCATGTTGAGGAAATGAGTCTCCATACGCCTGGTTCGAGGAATAACCAACCCGTGTGTAAGAATTTGCAGCGTTTTTTTGTGCTGTCCGCCGCGTGCCCCTGACGGTATATTTTTTGTGTTTGCGCTTTTTCCACCCTCTTTTCATCGCAAATCTGCTCTGCTTTAGTCTGAAGTTTTACCCTCAAGGATAAATCTACCCAAATCCACCTCTTCTCTTCTACCTTCTCATCACTGATATTTTTATAAACCTAATATACAGTGTTAACTGATTAGGTTAACATCCTTCAAGGGCCCAATTCTGCAACTCAATTGTAACAAAAAAGTCTTTAAAAAAAAATTTCCGGGAGACTTTTTTGTTACAGGCTTTGTTTCCGAGTTATTCACAATTTTAAGTTTTCGACCTGATGTCAATAAACGGCCAGCCATAACTACCTTGATTTACAAGATAATCTCATATTTGAGTATACTGTTGGAAAGAGCGTCGAATTTCTCTTCCGATGGGCCCCTCAATCTCCCAAATGAATGAGTACTGTTATTCGCTAATTCAGCCTAATGTTGGAAAATAATGAAAACGCGAATCCTTGTCAACATTTAACCGCGTAAAAGATACATTTTCTCCTGATGGATTCCCGCGTTCATTCGTGAATACTTTTTCCCAATATATCAGCTTTCCTACGGTATATTCAAATGTATTTTTGTGACAAAATTTAGGGGTGAAAATGACCTGTTTATGTTGAAAAAATGAGTCATTTCCCCAAAAATTGTGGTTCTTCATAAAAGTCCAGAACTTTGTCTCAATTTTTCTACTTAAAATGTCATTTTCACTGGAGGGAGGATCAACTGGAGACCTTGATAGTTAGGGCTTGTCACATATAAGAGTTTTATTTGCTTTTCAGTACATGATACAAAGTATCAGAATGATACAGAACAACCCATCTCTAATTGCCACTGACAATAGCGTGACCACATCGTTACTGAAGATAGTCAACGTATTCATTGTGTAACCTGCAAATTTCAAATGTTTCTATGTATTATCAAACAAATTCTGAGGTCGTCCTTGTTTATAAGTGAAATTTTACTAGACTATTGCGATTATCGGCGTTCAAAGCATTGTCTGGTCATCACATAACATCCAAAAAAAGAACTAATTTCAAATTCTGTTTTTTCTTTCAACAGGGGGACCTGAAACAGATGTTGATGGCTACCAAATGGGATCGAAAGGACAAACCAAAACCGCCAGAGTTGTCGGCCAAAACGATGATGCGTTTGGTCCGAGGCCTCTGCCTAGGGATGGAACATATCTCAAATCACCGTTTGGTCCACAGAGACCTCGCCGCCAGGAATTGCCTCGTATCTTCTGATCTCTCCGTCAAAGTGTCCCTTTCCGCTTTATCCAAAGATGTGTACAGGAAGGAGTATTTCCTTCATCGTAATAAGGTGAGCTTGATTGAATAATAATTGAATAATCCGGCTAATCGCGGGGAGGACTGCCACCCAATCACGTTCTGAGAGGGGTTGCGGCAAAAATTACCATCTCTTCTCAACCGCACCACCCTTAGAGCGTGTGTAGGAACGGTGACAAACATCATCTCCCTGGTGCCGTGGGGAGGTAATGACATTGTTAACATCTCCCTCATGCAAGTCCTGACCTGTGCAATATCTCCCCTGTTGAGGGCCTCGTAATGTTTATCACCCCAATCACTTCCTCATTATGACGTGACGTGACTGCAGTCTTCATCGATGGACCGGCCAATATACGTTGAATGTGGGAGCAGTTAAAAACGGGGTGTGGTATTTTTTCAAGGCTTTACTTATTTGTAAAAAAAAAAATTTAGTGTAGGGCCCATCTAAAAGTTGTTGAAAATCACAGGGGTTGGTTATTCCTCAAACCAGGCGCATGGAGACTCCTTCCCTCAACATGGGGAAAATAGGGAAACAGTGGGTGTGGCGGGTCCCGGACCCATTTCAATCGATTCAGGGTCCAAAATTTAGTGGAAAATGACACCGCCTAGGACCAGAAATTTCGCAAACACATATTCAAAATGAGTAATAGATAGCCATTTTGACCCATAACCTCTTCCAGTGGGTGTCAATCATTCTGGGACCCTTTTCATTGGATTCAGCCTCCAGAATTTAATGGAAAATGATACCCCACACACCTAGATTGCAATAAATCTCAAAAATCCATTTTTCGAAATACACACTTTGACCCCTACCCCGCCCAAATTTGATCCAATCGGGCTGAAAAGCTTCGAGGACCAACTAGAGCCATTAACGGACCCCTGACCAATCAGATTTTTAGAAATGTTTCTACTACCAAAGTCGGCATGGACGGCGGACGGACATTTGCTAATTTTGATCTAGACACCTTGAAACGTCCAGAAAATTTTTTCGGAGCGAATGGGAGAGATTGACTTTTTCCATGAAAACATAGGTTGATTATTCAAGGAATAACCAACCAATGAAAACCTGTTGAGAGGGTGGTTTTGGTTTTGAAACTCAAGCGTAACAAAACTGAAGCGTTACACAAGGCAATTACTGTTTTGTCTTTGACTTTACCTTGACCTAACATAACCTAAACTTTTTCATGTAGGTAATTGTAACTGAAGCTGTTGAAGCGATTTGTCCACGTTTCGAGTTTTGATTTTGGCTTTACTGGTCTCAAATTGAGTTTTCAGAAGATGTTTCTTCAGCGTCTTTGCTCCTGTTACCAACCATTATTTTATTCCAGTAGCATTAGCGTTTTCTACTAGCATTATCATCAGATAGTGCTAGCTACTTTGAACCTTGAAAATGACGCCATACCTGTTACATCTCAAATAGAGTAACAGATATGCTAATTAAATATCATGAAATTAGGATAACGTTATTTCGTAACGGTTTCAACATGGAAGTTTCACGTGGCCCACCCCTAATGTATAATATTTTGTCGGTGTTGTAGCTGCTGCCGATTCGTTGGATGCCTCCTGAGTGCGAAGCTGAAGACGACTTTTCGACCAAATCCGACGTCTTCTCCTTTGGCGTCACCGTCTGGGAAATCTTCGCCCGAGGTGACCTTCCTCACACAGGCCGTTCCGACCAGGAAGTGCTCTCTGGTTTGGCCGACAATGGCGGTCTTCCTTTGGATTTTCCTGAAGAGATGCCACCCAACGTTGTGACGCTTGTTCGGGAATGCCGCACACCTAGTCCTGCCGAGCGGCCAGCGTTTTCAGCGATCGCTCTCAAAGTGTCGGACATTATGTCGCAAACTGAATGAGTTTTATATCATTTTCAACTTCGTCGTTCATCGTTCGATTCAATTTTGATACAATTTTATTGAACGAGTACAAGTGCGCGCTTGTTGTACGTTTCTGCACAAACAACCTAATGGCTGGTATGCACTGGGACTTTTTGTGTAGACTCTTTGTGAGAATCTTGGCTGCGTCCTGGCTGAGTCTACGCTGCGTAGATTCATCGTCGCGATGAGTCCGGTGTGTTGCTGGCTAGTCTTTTAGGACTTTTTTGCGTCCCATCCAGGATGGGATTCTTGGACTCAATGTTGTTGTTGGGGGTGGGGTGGGGGGGTCGAACTTGAACCCAATTACAAGAAAAAAAGACAAGCAAATGTCCAGAAGAAAAAAGAAAAACCAATCAATGGCTAAAACACTGCACTTGTGGTTTGCACCGAATATCCACAGCATAACACTATGCAGATTGAGAGGTACCCGAGCAGAGGTGACGGTAAAGTTGATGTTTAACGGTTGAGATGGGCGAAAAAAGAATGCCAATGAAGGGGGGCGAAAATGAGAGGGGAGGCTCACCTGGCGAGAAAGGCTGCTCAGTGGGCAGGTGATACAGGTAATTTTTATAAGAAAAGGGGATGGCGAAAGGCGTGGAGGAACGGGAAGATAGGCGAGGTACCAGCCAAGAGATCAGGGGCATCAATCCGATCTGACAGCAGACCATGAAAAGAAGGACCATGAATTCCTCCATGAGAAATGGATAGCTTATATGCCAGGTAGCGGAGGAAGGCCTTGAAGACGCGTTCAATTTGCACGATGTGGGACTCGTAGGGACTCCAAACCACCGATGCGAACTCCAGAGTTGGCTGCACGAGAGACTTAAAAAGTGCCACTCTCAAGTGCAAAGTGCAAAACTCTCTGGTTTTGCGCTCTAGAAAGCCAAGTGTGCGCAATCCACGGGACGCCATCTCGGCTGAGTGTTCTGAGAAGGAGAGCTGGGAATTCAGGTGCACGCCAAGGTCCACTACCTCTGTCCTGCGGGGAATTGTGACATTGTTGATAGCGTAGGCGTGGGTAATTGGAGAGTGTGAGCGATGGAAGGAAATGAATGCACATTTAGGTGGGTTCAGGGCTAGTCTGTTGATGGCGCACCAGGTTCTGCTGGAGGAGGTGGCAGTCTGAGGGGTCACAGAGGGAGATAAAGAGCTTCAAGTCGTCAGCGTAAATTAAAAATTCGGTATGGTGCAGGAAGGCAACAACGCCATTGATTAGAATAGAAGGGGTCCGAGATGTGAGGCCTGGGGAACCTCTGACGTTGTAGGGAAAGAGTGAGTTAGACGCACTGAGTTGGGCAGTGAGGTAGCTAGCAATCCATGCATGAAGTGTTCCAAAGACGCCAAGCGACGAGAGCACATCAAAGATCACCCCAAGAGGCAGTTTGCTGAATGCTTAAGAGAAATCAGTCGTAACTAGATCCACCTGATGACCCCTTCTGGCAGCACAAAGTGCGTGATCCTGAAAAGTGGCTAAATGGTCACTGCAGAAAGCCTCCTGACAAAACCTTGCTGCTCAGGAGCCATGTGCTTGTGGAAAATTGGAGAGAGCTGAGCCACACATTTTCAAGTAATTTGGGAATAGTGGATAAGGAGCAGACTGGACGATAGTTGCAAATATCAGTCTTTTCCCCTCCTTGAAAATTGGATTAATGAAGGACGACTTCCATTGAGCAGGGAAGATGCCAGAAGAAAGAGAAGCATTGAACAGGTGGGTCAGAGGATGTGTCAAGCTACACACGCACGAAGAAGAATTGGAGGAATACAATTAGGACCAATACCCTTTGAAGCATCCAGGCTTTGCAGGGCACATGCAACATTCAGCGTGTTTTCAGTGTTTCTTTTCCATTTCAGTTTCTAACGCAGTAGGTCAGAGCCATGCTGGTTCTCACCTTGGAATATTTTACAAACCCACCATCTTTTGGTTCTTTTTTATTATTATTATTAATGCGTCCGCAATATGCACATTGAACTATGCAAAACAGGCCAAAGGGAATTGTCGCAACACCCGGTAATCTTCCGACATTTTCAGTGGACTCGATTCTTTGTCTTGGAGCTTAATCTACGCTGCCCGGTGACACGAATCTACCCAAAGTGTCCCAGTGCGTACTAGGCTTAACCAAAAGAACCCATTTTGGCCAATAGCGTCGTACTTGGTACCGCGTCATTAACAATTTCCGCTTATTCTTGAATTCGCAGTGTGGATTTAAAATTTTACAGTTCTTCAATACCAATTGAAGCAGCGTACAAATGTGGTTTTTCTTTCAGCAACACAATAATACCCCTACATTTGGGCATGTAGCAGGTACATCTCATGATGATTGGTAGAGGAGAGCGGTGACACATTGGACCCTTCTTTTCATATCTAACTATCTACCCAAAACTTAAGTTTTTCCTCGCGTAAGAGGAGATATTCTACCTCACGCTGAACGCTGACGTCACGGAATTTTCTCTAATTTGCTTTAATCAACCTATTTCAATTTTAAGCAAAAGTGATGTAGGTTCATACTTTCCAAATCACCCGTGCATTTATTTTGCATTTGCAATTTTTTGTTTTTGGAAAACTGTTAATTCACCCCATTGCCCATTTCTCGTTGCAAATACTTCCAAATTTGTACGCTGTTTTGATTTCACTCAAAAACCAATCTTCTGAAAATACATTTTCGAGTTTTTTAATAATGTTTTTAAAGTGCGAACCTGAAACTTGCACAAAATAACGATTTGTAAATGACTGATTGAGTGTTTTGTATTCAGATTTTTGTGGTATTTTTTACTGATTTTTACTGGAAATTTTTTTTACCTATATAGCTGTAAAGTAGTATAAATGTGTATGTTTTTGAGTCGTGTTTACGGGAGAATACAGTCGAAAATGGAATGCGCCGTGAAAAGCTAAACCTTTTTTGAGTTTTGTACCATTTTATCGACATACTTTTACCTGCTAGCCGTCCCCGTTCGTGTTTCTATTCAACTGAGTTTAATTTAACTCTAAATAAACGCCTAAGAAACCCCATCTTATCTTCCTAGACATTTATTATAGTATATAATTCCACACCGTATAATTATAAGTCTGTTTATTGCGACACTAAAATCATTCTAAGTCACTTTACTATTTTGAAACCCCATTTTCAAAGCTTACTTATTATTCTTGTAAATATGAATGTTCTGTGTAAATAGCTTTCGTGTTTGTCCTGGCCTATATAAACCCCCTGTAACGAATCGAAAGGGGTGGTTTATTTTTTATTTAGACGTCGAGAATTTGTTCATTCAAAATTTGTTTCTCTTCGTCTTTCAAATTCTCCCATAAACCTCCAATGGCCGAACTGTGTCACAACTAAGTTCTATTTGAGTGGTTTTCGAATAGAATTTGAATTTGTACTAAGTACTTACTTTCATTTTTATGTATGTAGTGTTTATAATAACATCTCATGTCTTCTAGTCACGTAACTTGAAGTATTATTCTTCAATTTCAATTTTCCAATTTTTCGAGAAAAAACTTCTTTTTTGCACAGTTATGTTTTTACGAATCACGGTGACTCTCTTCATGGAAATGTTAACACTTTCGCTGCCACTTTACATTATTTTTGGACAAATGTGTATTGTCGCCCTTTGCCTATTGTGTGTAGAGTTATGTATACATGATCGGCGCCTTATCGATCACCGAAATTGATCCAAAATACTCCATTTTATGGTCCTTATTCCGAATATGCGTGGGTACAAAATGAGGATTTCCCCCCCTAGGACTGCATGTACCCAATTTTTTTGTATTAGTTTATTATTTATCTTTCTCGTGGTTATATTTTGAGTTTAACTATTTCCTCTTTTTTGTCTAGCTTGTGTAATGTGTATGTGAAGTCCAACATATCTATTTGGGATGATGAAGGGAAAAAACACCACACAATTTCAGTGAGGAAAACGGGAGAAATTTTATTTGCAAATGAGGAGAAAACAGAAGTCTTCAATTATGAATGATTAAATAATTTGTCCCTTGTGCCTGAAGGGCCTATTAAATTTGATAGGGGGGGGGGGGGCAGCAGGGGTTGTTACTGGAGGGGCAGGGTGTCAGCAGTGGTGGCTGTGGTGACAGGGGGTGAATGTGTAGGGAAGGTAACTCCCCTGCACAAAATCAAAGATCTTAAGGGAGGGGGGGGGGGCACAGTTGTGTTCTGCAACGGCTCTCCATGCTGACATCAGTAGGGGTGGGGTCAAGAAGGTTGCCTGTGACGGCTCTGTTGGCGTGGAGGCTGGCAGAGGCAGCAGGCTGTGCAATGGCTGGTTGTGTGGCCTTAGCAGATGGGGGTTGCCATGGTATGGTGACTGCGAACACGAAGGAGAGGTTAGCCACAGTATGGGTTGCAATTGTACAGTTGGGGTTCAGTTATTGAGTAGGAGGGATAGGGTTGTGGTTGACTCACATTGCGGTTGTCAGGTTTACAGGAGATATCTACTAAAAGGGGGATGGTGTGATTGATATCTGGGTTAATCCCACCTGAGTCCCTGAAAAAATGTGTCCTAATGACGTCCAAGGGGAGGATCTGGAATGCGTTAAAAAGTGGCTATCCATCTGTAGGAACCCCTTACCAAGGGGAGGGTGACATGGAGGCTTGTCTTGATTACTTTGCCATTCCCAACTGTAAAGGGGGATTGTGCTGGCTTCTGTGATTTCATGTGAATTACACATTGTAAAAGTTAACATTCAACGCCAAAATGTCCAAAAGGCTGTGTGTTGGATGGGAATTAAGTTTTATTATTTCATAAAGGGGATGTCTTCTTTCAAAATACAAACTTGTTGGTGTAATTTCCTATATAATAAACAAACAATGTCTTGAAGACGCTTGGTAGGACTTTGCTCTCTTGTTGACCCCATTCCGAAGCCGCAGGGCTGCCTGTTATAGCAGTGTTGCCAAAAGTGGGAAAGATACTTATGGGCCTCCACATTGTTCTTTGTTTTAGTTTATGATGTATTTCATTATATTCTCTTCTTTTGGAAATACAGTTACTTAAACATTTGGGGGAGTTAGGAAATTCCAAGTAAGAATGGGACTTTTGTTGTTGGTTGGATCAGCACTGTTATTTCACCTTTTGTATTTGCTAGTTCTTGCTAGTTACTGCCTCCTAACTTATTTGCCTAATTACTTCCATATTTCACAAATATATTACCTAACCCACGACACAAGAGCAAATCCCAATTCATGTGTGCAGCGAAAGTGTTATCAGTAATAGGGATAACATATATAAACAATAAAGGATCTTCCTTATTATATTTTGTTCACTTATTTCAAACTTTCAGGCGTCGTAAGTTGCAGATAATGTACCTACATATCAGTAAGAAACGAGGTTTTGTATGTAATTTTACTTTATTAAAGAATTTATGGTGATTGGTCATTCTTATTTCATCTGATTCCTACGCCCTTCAGCTATTATCTGGCTTGTACGTAGTGAATAACCGAGGAAAAGTGATTACCATGAAGTGTTCATTCAAGTTTTATTTTGAAAACAATGGCCAAGTTTTCAAGTTTAATTTTGAAAACAATGGCCACTCACTCATGACATGAAGCTGCTACTTCAGAGAATTTTGACCATAACCTCATCCAGAGGGCGCTAATGGTTCCCGGATCCATTTCATTGGATTCAGCGTCCAAAATTTAGTGAGAAATTATACCCCACACGCCTAGGTACCAGATATCTCAGAAACACATTGGAAATAGGCACCCATTTTGACCCATACCCCGCCCGAATTTGGTCCGATCACAGGTTGGTTATTCCTTGAATTGGTTATTCGATTGAGGGTCCAAAATTTCATGAAATTTGTCGTAGAATATGTGATGAAAAGGGGATTTCTATTTGAAAAAGTAAGTTAGCGTCCATTGCGCACATTTAGAGGGTTCTTTTACCCTTAGGATAATTAGAAATACCTCGCCAAGAACTATTTTACAATTTTTGGTTTTAATAGGGCTTGATTGGAGTAAATCGGTATGGATTGGGGTCAAAATTTTCGTTAAAAACAGAGGGAATTTCGTTTTCAGGCAACCCTGGCCCTGACGTCAGTGTTGCCAGACACTTGGGAGTTGAAAGGGGAATCTTGATCTAGAAAGGGGGAAAAACTGGAATTTTGGTTGAGGAAGCGGGATATTTTGGGGGAGGAGGGGTGGATTTTGTTGTAGAATTGCAACATGGCTGATTCGCCAATAATTGAATATAAACCTACAATCCATAATATTAAAATATATATATATTATCAGCTGCAGATGCAACTATCAAGTCTTCTTTTTACCAAGGTTGGTCACATCTTTAAACCAATGTAGTTACCATAATGTACCAAAGAATCATTCCATTCCCCTGAATTACTCTCTTCACTTCGGTTTGGACTAAGGGTTGTTTTTCACTTTTTAGATACAGAAATCCCAACCAAAAGCTCTTGTTTTGTAGGATGATTGGATTGGTTTTTGGATTATATTGAAAAAAGGGGAAAAGGGGAATTTTCCACTGAAAGGCGGGATTTGGATGAATCGGGGGACAGATGGTTAAAAAGAGGGATATTCCCCCCAGAACTGGAGATCTGGTAACATTGCTGAGACCCCGTCTAGTTGGGTAGACGTCCGTCAGGGGCGTAAACTCAGTGTCAACCCCCAATAAGCTTCCTTGCCCTTAGCTTCTCAAGAATATTCTCATATTTTACAGAATATTTACTAAAAAAATTAATTATCCTTGTAGGGAATAATGATATTAATAGTTTCTTTATTCCAACATCAATATAAATCTCGGTAATCCAATATTATGTCCTATCAAAAGGCGTTTTAGCGCCCCTGAAACGAGCCTGTTTCATGACTTTTTCCTTTTTAACCACCTCTCCATATTATAGAATAAATTATTAACATCCATAGTTACAACTGATGTATTTTTATCAAGGTTGGGTACATTTTAATAAACATAATACCAACTGAACAATGTTCTCAAACCATTGTCAAAGAAGTAGATACTCTATTCCCAAAGAAGTGTTGAATTACACTCTTCATTTTGACTTGGACTGACTGAGGGTTGTTTTTAACATTTTAGGCATGGAAATCCCACCCAAAAGCTCTAGTTTCGTTAGATGATTGGATGAGCGAGTTTTCAGATAATCGTTATGAAGTAGAATGAGGAACAATAATAAAACCATTTTTTAATCTTTCTAAATTCAATGAAGGTCAACCAATGCAGATGCATAAAAAAGGTATAGGGGTTATTGGATTATGTTGAAAAACGGAAAAAAGGAGAATTTTCAATTAAAACCGGGATTGGGAGGGATTGGGGAACATATGGCACAAAAGAGATGTATTATTACGGATATTTACGGATGTAGATATTCCCCCTAAAACGGGAGATCTATATAAGAGTAACAATGCTGAGACCCCGTCTAGTTGGGTAGACGTCCGCCAGGGGCGTAAACTCAGTGTCACCCCCAATAAGCTTCCTTGCCCTTTACTTCTCAAGAATATTCTCATATATTTTACAGTACATATATTTACAAGAATATTCATTTTCCTTGTAAAGAACCATGATATTAATCTTTTCATTATCTCTCAACAATCTTCAACATCAACATACTATAATAGAAACTTTGAACTTGGTAATCCAATATGTACCTAAAGTTGTTGTTTTTGTGCCTGCTTTATTAGGCTGGGTACACACGTTGAGGATTCCGGAGAGGATTCCGAAGAGGATTCCTCGTTGATCGATTCCTCTTCGGCCAACGGACCGTGTGGATGGGTCGAGGCCTTCAGTTGAGGCGGACCGAACAGGCCGCCAGGCCTTTCCAATTTTTGGAAAGGCCTGGCTACCTGCTACCTGAGGCCGGGGTTGCGGTTCCCGGAATTGAACCCCTTCCTTCCCCTTACGTGTATGAGGTGATCGGTTGTAGGTATAGCTCGGGTATCGTCACAGTGGTCGTAGCTCCTCGTTAATTTTTTCACAGTTTTCCTCGAAAGGCCTCTCGCGTGTCGAACCCTCTGGCCGAAGCCTCCTGGTTTTCCCGTACGTGTGGATGCTCCGTCCGGCTCCGGCCGCCTGAGAGGTTTTCCTCAGAGGAATCCCTCTTCGGAATCCTCTCCGGAATCCTCAACGTGTGTACCCGGCCTTACTTTTACCTTCTTCAACCTACTTTCCATAATATAAGATAAATATTAACAGCCATAACAACTCAAATTTTCCTACCTAGTTTTGTACGTATCCTAATAGACCTGAGTAGATATCACACAATATTGTCCAAAAAGGAGGTACTCTCTCCCCACTTGTGCTATTAATAACTAAGAGTTGTTTTTAACGTTTTAGTCACAAAAATCCAGTTTTGTTGGATGATTTACTAAGGGAGTTTTCAGGTAATCGTAATGAAGTAGGATGAGGGATAATTTGTATACAACTTTTTTAATCTTTCTGAATTCAATGCTGCATACAGAAGGTATTGGGGGTTTCGGATTGTGTTGAAAAACGGAAAAAAATCTGCAAATTCTTACACACGGGTTGGTTATTCCTCGAATGGGGGAAACAGTGGGTGTGGCGGGTCCCAGACCCATTCCAATCGATTCAGGGTCCAAAATTTAGTGGAATATGATACCCCACACGCCTAGGCACCAGAAATCCTGACACATACAAAATGGGTGGATACATACCCAATTTGACCCATAACTTCTTCCGGTGGGTGCCAATCGTTCTGGGACACACATCATTGAATTTAGCGTCCAAAATTTAGTGGAAAATAATACCCCACACGCCTAGGTAGCAGAAATCCCGAAAACACATATTCAAAATGGGTAATAAATACCCAGTTTGACCCATTACTTCTTCAAGTGGGTGCCAATTGTTCTGGGACCCATTTCATTGAATTCAGCGTCCAAAATTTAGTGGAAAATGACACCCCACTTGCCTAAATCACCCAAAACCTCGAAAATCCATTTTTCAAAAAACCCCTACCCCCTCCAAATTTGGTCCGATCGGGATGAAAAGTTTCGAGGACCCATCTCGGCTGGGAACAGACCCCTGACCCAAATTTCAGATTTTTAGAAAATTTTCTACTACCAAAAACGGCGTGGACAATGGACGGCGGACGGACATTAACCTTTTGGTTGGTTATTCCTTGAATAATCAACCTATGTTTTCATGATAATGGTCAACCTCTCCGATTCGGCTCAAAATTTTTTTCTGGACGTTTCATGATGTCCCGATCAAAAAAGGTCAATGTCCGTCCGCCGTACGCCGTCCGCCGTCCATTGTCCACGCCGTTTTTGGTAGTAGAAAATTTTCTAAAAATCTGAAATTTGGGTCAGGGGTCTGTTCCCAGCCGAGATGGGTCCTCGAAACTTTTCAGCCCGATCGGACCAAATTTGGAGGGGGTAGGGGTTTTTTGAAAAATGGATTTTCGAGATTTTGGGTGATTTAGGCGTGTGGGGTATCATATTCCACTAAATTTTGGACCCTGAATCGATTGGAATGGGTCTGGGACCCGCCACACCCACTGTTTCCCCCATTCGAGGAATAACCAACCCGTGTGTAAGAATTTGCAGATTTTTTTGATCAGGACATCATGAAACGTCCAGAAAAAAATTTTGAGCCGAATCGGAGAGGTTGACCATTATATTGAAAACATAGGTTGATTATTCAAGGAATAACCAACCAAAATGGGTAGATAGATGACCGTTTTGACCCATAATATCTTCCGGTGGGTGCCAATCGTTCTGGGACCCATTTCATTGGGTTCAGCGTCCAGAATTTAGTGGAAAATGACACCCCACACGCCTAGATCGCCAAAAATCTCGAAAATCCATTTTTCGAAAAACACATTCTGACCCCTACCCCGCCCAAATTTGGTCCGATCGGGATGTAAAGTTTTGAGGACCAACTAGAGCCGGAAATGGACTCCTGACCCCGAGGAACGTCCAGAAAAAAATTTTGGACCAAATCGGAGAGATTAAATTTTTGCATGAAAACATAGGTTGATTATTCAAGAAATAACCAACCAAAAGGAAAACTTTCAATGAAAATCGAGATTGGGGGTGACAGATGGCCAAAAAGAGGGACGTTCCCCACAAAATGGGAGATCTGGTAACGCTGGGGGTTTCGATACTTGAGAAGAATCGATTACCCGATACATCGAATGTTTTGTGTCACCCCTAGATAAGATCTGGACCAGCGTTCGCCGCTCTGTATTGTGTCCGTGGATTAGGTTCATGTCAAGTGTACTCCTTTTCTCGGCGAGTCGATCGTTTTCTCGTTCCGCTGCCTTTCAGTCGAAGTGTTCTTCTATGAACTAGTGACTCATTCCCAGTGGTTGAATCGCAGAAGTGGGTGGGAGTCCAGTTTAACCGTTAGATTGGCCGGTGGGTCCTCAGTGGTAGGAAGGAGGGAGTCCCTTACCGTCCCCGAGCCTTTTTTATTGCACAAAGTGACAACGGGTGTCAAAACCGAGCGATCCCTCAAGTCGCGAGTTTGAAAATTCTTCAGCGACAACTCGTTTCATCGTTTGGCTATGGCGAGTTGGATTATTTTACGAGTGATTGTGGTTCTGTGCGCCGTGAGCCCAGTGTTTCTGACTCTTCTCCTCCCAAACACAACCGGTATAGATGGAGAGCTCATCTCTCAACTTGGAGTCGATCGGTTCTTCAGCCTCTGGATAGTCTTCAACAACGATGACGTCACCACTTCAGGTTCTCCTCTTATAACTTACTGTACATGAGAATCATCCCTTCGTCCCGTACACTTCATTCATTGTAAATCACCCGCGCTCAGGGCCGTTTTTACACATTCTGGGCCCCAAGGGGCTGCTTTTAGGGGCCCGTAAATACTCTGAATGAAACAAACACTGCTTGTTGATATTTAAAACATACAATTCGAGAAAATTCACATCCAAAATATTCTATCAAATAAAGAGAATTGTCATTAAACAGTTTATAGAAATCTAAAATCTTTAAAAAAGCTGATTCAGTTCATATAAATGGCACATGCCAAACAATATATAGGTAAGAAGGATCACTTAGAAATTGAAATGCCGTATGAATAATCAACCAATGTTTTCGCAACGATTTTGGTAGCAGAAAATTTTCTATCTTTATATCTGAAATTCGGGTCAGCAGGGATCCGTTTCCACGAAACTTTCAGCCAGATCGGGCCTAATTTAGGGTGAGTAGGGGGTCAAAATGTGCATTTCAAGAAATTATTTTTTAATATTCACGACGATCTAGGCGTGTAGGGTATCATTTTCGACTGAATTTTGGACCGTGAATCCAAAGAAATGGGTCCCGGAACGATTGGCCGCCACAGGAAGAGGTTATGGGCCAATATGGGTATCATCTACCCATTTTGAATGTGTTATCGAGATTTCTGGCACCTAGGCGTGTGGGGTATCATTTTCCACTAAATTTTGGACGCTGAATCCAACGAAATGGGTCCCGGGACGATTGGCGCCCACCCGAAGAGGTTTTAGGTCAAAATGGGTACCTAATTTCGAATGTGGTTTTTCGAGATTTTCGGCCATTTAGACGTGAGGGGTATCATTTTCTTCTAAAAATTGGAGTGAGTCCCCATGCTCCTGGTCCGAGGAATAACCAACCCCTGTGAAATAATTGGCAGCGTTTTTTTGGTTCGTACTACAGTTTACATTAGTTTGTTTTCGAACTATCGTGACTCATTTGAACGCAATTCGACGCTACTCGTCATTTTTTCTCTTCCCTAAAAGTGGGGTTCCAGAATTTTGGGGCCCAAGTGGCCCAGGCGTTTAAGCAGCGCTGCCTGCGCCATAACCTTTGTCAGAATTTACCTCTTCAAACTATCAAACCTAAACCCAAATTATCTGCGCCAAATACTTTTAAAATAAATGGGAAAATATTGAAAACAAATCTAAAATCAGCGAATTAGTGTACGGTACAGCTCGTACGCCTGTAAATTGCCCTTGAGCCTCCCAAAGCTTGTCAGAACATCAATGCCCCTCACAGACTAACATTTTTACCCTTGTGGAGTCCGCTGATAAGAATCTTCGTGGAGTTTTAACTGAATCAATCAATCAAAAGGTTTTTATTTGCTGTTTTTGGTAACAACTGAGCCTTACAACAAAGGAGTTCTTTCTCCGAAATGTTAAAGAAAAATTAGCGATAACTTCTGAATATTTATTTTGGATTACAATGCAATTTAAGTGTCTAATATTGTCTTGGTAGAATCAAAAGTCCTACGTCTAACAACATGTACCCAAACAATTTCCTTCTTTTGAGGTAAGCCAGGACGAAATTATGGATGCTATACTAGAAGTACTCTTTACCCGTAATCAGCTCCAAAATACAGAGTTTGGTCCCCGTTCTACCAATTGCACGATATAATGATCATTGTAGTATTGAAAGTTGAACATTTGACAAATATACTCCTATTTCAACTATCGACAGATGAATTACACCTTTGACAAATAGATATTAACTCTTGACCAATAGATTTCAACTATTGACAAATTAACTTTATCATTGACTAATGTACTTCAATTTTGTACAAATAGATTTCAACTATGAACGAAACGAAGAAAGAAATATGAAAATTAAGCAATTCACAAAATTAACGAGTTCTGAAAACAAATTCCAATAAAGAGGACGTCCAGATGCTGCGGATTATTCCTATGCCTATGATTTTGGAGGACCCACTGAGAAGAGATTCAAACCCTCCCCGCCCGCAAGCATCACGAAGGTTTACCTAGGCAACGAACATAGGTGCCTTGAATAGCAGGAACGCAGCCCTGAAATCGCTGATATGTATTTAAACAGTTGAAATATACTTATCCAAGTTGGAGTACATTTGATTGAATGGTACATTTCCGCGCCCCTCCCCCTCCCACATCATTGTGAAGGCACAGACATTGGGGAGTTATGCTCCTACACTTAGATAGCCATGGAAAGGAGGGGGGATTGATAAAAAGGAAAGATTTTGAAAATCACCGTGTTTATTGAAAGTTGGAGATGGCCGCTGAGTATTTGTCAAAATAAATTGGCGTTGTCGATGTTCGATTGTCGTATATTATTCGTATATTTATTAAAATGTGAAAGAGAACATTCTTATTGCCTGAGGCCATGGGGGGGGGGGGGGGGGGTCACAATTTTGGATTGGGGGGGGGGGGGGGGTTGTTAGCTCAAGAGTACCGACAAATTTTCATGAAATGAGGTAGCTGTTGATTACACATTCGACAAGTAGATTTCAGCTTGTGACAGATAAACTTAGTTTTTATTTAAACTTTGGACAAATATATTTCAACTATAAGCGGAACGAAGATAGAAATATGAAAATTAACAAATTCACAAAACTAACGAGTTCTGAAATGAATTTCAATGAAGTAGAAGTCGTCCAGCTGCTGTGGATGATTGTGCCACCCATTGAGAAGAGATTCAAACCTGCCCGCCGGCAGACACAGCGAAGGTTTACCTACGCGACGAACGTAGGCTCCTTGAATAACAGGAACCGTGAAATCGTGTATTTGTGAAATAAATTGGCGTTGTCTATGTTCGACTGCCCTATATTGTGCGATTAATTAAAATGTGAAAGAAAACATTCTCATTGCCTGAGGCCATCAGAGGCAGTCACAATGGAGTGGGGGTTATCGGAGTACCAATTCAATTTATCTGTCGATAGTTGAAATCTATGGCTATATAGAGTTTTTCGAGATTGAATCGAAAATTTTCCTATCTATGAAAAATTGACTAAACACTGAAGAGGAAGAGGGAATTCTCCAAACCAAATTGACTAGTTTTTATGCCAATTCGAGACTTATTGGAAATAAAATTACTGAAACAAAAAAATGAAATATCTTTTTTAGAACAAATTGAAATCAAAGAGACAAAAATAAACAAAGAATAAACATAAATCACAATAAATAAACAAAGAAAACTTCATAAATATGTAATACAAAATTAGAACAGTTCTCTCTCTCGTTTTAGAACAGATTTAGTGAAAAGGGTTCCCAGCAATTGCATTAGTTCACAATAAAGACGCTAAATCCAATAAAATGGGTCTTGGGACGATTGGCACCCGCTGGAAGAAGTTATGGGTCAAAATGGGTATCTATCTGCCCGTTTGAATATCTGTTTTCAAGATTTTTGGCGATTTAGGCGTGTGGGGTATCATTTTCCACTAAATTTTAGACGCTGAATCCATTGAGGCGGGTCCCTGGACGATTGGATCCCACCGAAAGAGGTTATGGATCAAAACGGATATCCTTCTACCTATTTTGAATGTGGGTTTTGAGATTTCTGGAACCTAGGCGTGTGGGGTATCGTTTTCCACTAATTTTTGGACGCTGAATCGATTGGAATGAGTCTCCATGCTGGTCCGAGGAATAACCAAACCCTGTGAAAGAATTTGCAGCGTTTTCCAAGAAGGAACGCTGGAATCCGTCAGGGGAAAATGTCTCTTTTACCCAAGAAGGATTTGCGTTTTCATTATTTTCATAACTCTAGGCTAAATTAGTGAATAACAGCACTCATAGTTTCGTGGTTTTTCATAAAAGTCCAGAATTTTGTCTAATTTTTTTCCACTGAAAATGTCACTTTAACCCCTAAATTTTGTCACAAAAACACATTTGAATATACCGTTAGAAAGCGGGTATTTGGAAATGTGTCTGTTTCACCTGGCTGAATGTTGATAAAGATTCATGTATTCATTTCCCAACTTTGGGCTGAATTGGTGAACACCAAAACTCTGTAATTGGTGAGGTTAAGGGGCTCACCAGAAGGAAAATTTAACGCTCTTTTCAACGGTGAATTCCAAATTGAGATTATCTTGTAAATTATGGTAGTTGTAGGCGTTTTAGTGACGTCAGGTCAATAAATGGAAAAAAGAAGAAAAAAAATTTAATCTTGAATAACTTGGAAATTAAGCCACTAAAACAGTCCTAGAAGACATTTTTTTATGCAAATGAGTTGTAGAATCGGCACCTTGAAGCTTGCTAACCTTATTGGTTAACACCCTGTTAGTTCTCCGCTTTCTTTTTGGTTGGTTATTCCTCGAATAATCAACCTATGTTTTCATGCAAAAGGCCAACCTCTCTGATTTGGCTCAAAAATGTTTTCTGGGCGTTTCAAGGTGTCTAGATCAAAATTAGCAAATGTCCGTCCGCCGTACGAAAATGTTCTAAAAATCTGAAATTTTGGCCAGGGTCCCGTTTCCAGCTCTAGTTGGTCCTCGATACTTTTCAACCCGATTGTACCAAATTTGAGCGGGGTAGTGGTCAAAATGTGTTTTTAAAAAAATGGATTTTCGAGATTAGTGGTACACCAGGAGTGTGGGGTATCGTTTTCCAAGTAATTTTGAACGCTGAATCCAATGAAATGAGTCCCAGAACGATTAAAACCCACTGGAAGAGGTTATGGGCCAAAAAGGGTGCCTATTTACCCATTTCGAATGTGTGTTTTCCAGATTTCTGGTACCTAGGCGTGTGGGGATTTTCCACTTAACTTTGGACGCTGAATCTAATGAAATGGGTCCCAGAACGATTGGCGCCCGATGGAAGAGGGTATGGGTCAAAATGGGTATATATCTATCATTTTCCAAGAAATTTTGGACGCTGAATCCAATGAAATGAGTCCCAGAACGATTAAAACCCACTGGAAGAGGTTATGGGCCAAAATGGGTGCCTATTTACCCATTTCGAAGGTGTGTTTTCGAGACTTCTGGCACCTAGGCGCGTGGAATATCAATTTTCCACTAAATTTTGGACACGGAATCCAATGAGACGGGTCTCGGAACGATTGGAACCCACTGGAAGAGGTTATGGGTCAAAATGGGGACCTATCTCTCCATTTCGAAGGTGTGTTTTCCAGATTTCTGGTACATAGGCGTGTGGGGTATCATTTTCCACTAAATTTTGGACCCTGAATCGATTGGAATGGGTCCGGGACCCTCCACATTCACTGTTTCCCCCATTTTCCCCATGTTGAAGAAATGAGTCTCCATGCGCCTGGTCCGAGGAATAACCAACCCGTGTGTAAGAATTTGCAGCGTTTTACTTTGAGCCTGGGTGTAGGCCTATCTGGAACGTTTGGCCATCATCCCAGTACCTCCGCAGTCGATTTGGCCTAAAAACTATGTGTAAGTACACCATATGTTGGGGTTTCGCAGAAGCTAACAGCAATTTTCAAAATAGCCTGTTTTCCCCCTGCCTGGTTAGAGCGATTGCCATGAAGAGTTTCGTTGACTTACAAGAGTTGGTGAAAAGTGAAAATTTCCAATTAAAACAATAACTCTAAGATAAAACACGTAGAATTCGAAAGATCTCCGCAGACTGGCGTCCAGGAGCTTCTTAGTAGTTGGTTTAACTGGAGGGCACTCCTCTTGTCCCGTTTGAGATTCACCGCTTGTCACGTCCTCCTCCACCACCTGAACCGGACATCGTTTTGTTGCCTAATTTGCTTCGGTTCTTCGTTCCTTCGATTATTTCATTTCGTCAGATCGTTGACTCATAAAGACGTCACACCATATTTGTGTTGTTCGTTTTCTAAATAGTAAATGGTTAGAAATAGTTTTTATTTCCACAAGAACATACAAATCGCTAGATTATCGGTGTTTCTTCTCAGAATTTCTTATTCACCTTCCGATCAATCAATGTGGATAATATTGGATTTGATGATTGAAAAAACTTCGTTGCAAACTTACTTGCACACATTATATTCTCAATTCTCATAATGACTCCTCTTCAACTGCCATACATCAGAAGAGAGATAAGAACATGGGCTTGCAGTGGGACAGCACCCACAGCTGGGATGGAGACACTTCTTGATCTCCCCCCGCTGGACATCTGGGTGACCTCGGTGGCAATTGGGACGGCGTACCGCCTCCAATGATGCCGAGACTGGGAAGGGGCATGCGACGGTTTTGGATAGGGTGAGGGAGTGCCCTTTAGTGCACAAGCCCTCTGACTTTATCAAGAGGAAACCTCCAACTGGAAGGATATTCAATGTGGTCATCCCAGGGAGAGGAGCCTGGACCCAGGGACCCCCGGGGGTACTGCCAGGGGAACTGGTATGGTACACGGATGGGTCCAAGATGGGGAACGGATCCGGCCTGGGGGTGTATGGACCGATGTCGGAATGGGAGCTCTCGCTCTCCCTTGGTAGCTGGGTCACAGTATACCAGGCAGAGCTGCTCGCAATAGAGAAATGTGCTGAGGAGAACATGAGGAGGGCCTACCGAGGTAGGCGGATCCACATCTTCTCTGACAGCCAAGCAGCACTCAAGGCCCTAATGGGATCGA
The DNA here is from genome assembly GCA_019603395.1 of Cyrtorhinus lividipennis. NCBI lineage: Eukaryota > Metazoa > Arthropoda > Insecta > Hemiptera > Miridae > Cyrtorhinus > Cyrtorhinus lividipennis. The sequence continues at coordinate 188,884 of CM034006.1, read as the reverse complement.
GCTCTGACTCGAGGCTGGTACTTGAGTGCTGGGAAGCCCTCCAGCTACTGAGTGGAACAAACAAGGTTGTCCTTACATGGGTCCCGGGCCACTCAGGGTTGGAGGGTAATGACCGAGCCGATGCTCTGGCCAGGCGTGGGTCGGGGACTGTTTTTACGGGACCTGAACCATGCCTAGGAATCTCCCGCACCCTACTATCGGGGTGGGTGGCAACCTGGGTTCGCTCCCAGCACCAGAGGCGCTGGGAGCGGACGCCGCGGCAAGAACACGGTCACATCATGATGACTGGTCCCAACAAAGGATGGGCCACGAGATGCCTTAACCTTAACAGAGCTTCCCTGAGACTCTCCGTTGGCTTATTTACAGGACAAGGGGACTTCAGGAGGCATCTCTGCAGGATTGGGGTGCGCAATGGTACCCCTGACTGCAGATTCTGTGGCGAAGACGAGGAGACAGCGCCTCACATCGTCTTCAATTGTCCCTGGAACACAGGCGTTTCAGAACCTTCGGGACTTCGGACCGAAGGGACATCCTCAACCAGGAGAACCTGGTCGGAGCTCTGCTGGATCTAGTCGGGAACACGGAGCTTCGGCCTAGATGAGCTCCAGGGGTTAGCACAATGGACCACTAGGTCTAAGTGCGGGGGGTGGACACTGCAGTGGACGCCCCTTTTACCCCTGTGTAATTAATCTAATCTAATCTAATGGGCTTGCAGTGTTGACATTATGGTTTCAATCACTGCAAGGTGGACTTCATTATTTTAATATGACATTATAAATTAGTATAACGTGTTGTTCTTGTGAGAGTAATATTTCTTCTATATTTTCTTGCGGTTTTTCTTCTATCAAGGCAGGTAGATCTTATCTCAACAAAGTAAGGATTTTGACTTTTGGTAGTTGATCCTCCTCCCGCTAGGTAGTTGGTGCAGGGAGCAATTGAGCTGCCCTTAATGGTCAACTTTTAAACGCAAACAATGTTAGATCAATTTGGTTGTTGTGCCATCACAGCAACGTAAGCTAGAAGATTTCAATTCGTGGCTTCAAACGTGTTGTGGCTTTACCAGAGGGAATCCATTTTGTCACATGGAAAATAAAACTACTAAGATTTGCAATCGTGTTACTACCACGGGTTTCTATTGGTTAGAATCCTCGATTCAGCCTTCTAGATCCGATAACTTTGTGGACATGTAAAATCAAACGTTTGTAAGTCTGACATTTATATTAGAACTAGAGGAGGGTATCTATCTACTCATTTCGAGTATGTGTTTTCGAGAATTCTGGTACCTAGGCGTGAACTGTATTCGGTAGTAGATAATTTTCTAAAAATCTGAAATTCTGGTCAGGGGTCCGTTCCCGGCTCTAGATGGTCTTTTGAGCCCGATCGGACAAATAAGAGGGGGTAAGGGGGCTAAAAATGTTTTTTCAAAATTAATTTCCAAGATTTTCGGCGATCTAAGCGTGTGGGTTATCATTTTCGACTAAATTTTGGACGCCGAATCCATTAAGACGAGCCCACGATTGGAGCCCACCGGAAGAGGTCTTGGGTCAAAATGGGTATCTATCTACCTATTTTGAATGTGTGTTTTTGAGAATTCTGGTACCTAGGCGTGTGGGGTATCATTTTCCATTAAACTTTGGACGCTGAATCGATTGAAATGAGTCACCATGCACCTGGTCCGAGGAATAACCAATCCTTGTGAAGGGTGGCTCTTACCAGAGGGAATCCACTTTATCACGACATGGAAAAGAAAAGTACTAAGATTTGCAATCGTGTTACTACCACGGGTTTCTATTGGTTAGGAATCCTCGATCCGATGACATGTGGACTCTGACTTTTATATTAGAACTAAAGGAGGGTCTATCTACTCATTTCGAGATTTCTGGTACCTAGACGTGTTCGGTAGTAGAAATTTTTCTAAAAATCTGAAATTTTGGTCAGGGGTCTGTTCCTGGCCGATCGGTCCAAATTTTTGGGATAGGGGTCAGAATGTGTGTTTTGAAAAATGGATTTTCAAGATTTTTGGCGATCTAGGTGTGTGGGGTATCATTTTCCACTAAATTTTGAACGCTGAATCCAATGAAATGGGTCCCGGGACGATTGGTGCCCACCGGAAGAGGTTTTAGGTCAAAATGGGTACCTAATTTCGAATGTGGTTTTTCGAGATTTTCGGCCATTTAGACGTGAGGGGTATTATTTTCTTCTAAAACTTGGACGCTAAATGGCATGAAATGAGATCTCTATCTCCTGGTCCGAGGAATAACCAACCCCCGTGAAAGAATTTGCAGCGTTTTTAATCAATTTTACAATGTCATGAACATTTATTTTCTTTGTCATCCCTCATGCTCATTTTGTTCCCTTTTTGCGCAAATAACGTTTCCTGGGCTCATATTCCTCGTTAGAAATTCTTTACAGCACCAATTTTAGTCAAGCTAATAATTGACTGTTAGCGTAACTATTAATTACATTAATGGTTTGAAATGTTATGTAAATTTCGGCTCATACGAGTATATGATGTAAATTTGAGGTAGGGGAGACCGGGGTATGTTGGCATAAGGAGCTAGTTGGCACACAACCTTAATTTCTGGCTGTAGATAAGAGAGAGCGCTGTCTTCGCAGTAGTAGGGGGGGAACATCTAGCCGCATCTCTCAACGAAGTTTCAGTTTCTTCCTCCTTCTCGTATGGTGTGAGTGCAAGATTTTGTGTTTTTTGAGGTTGTAAGTAAATTTTTCCATCCAAGGTTTTTTTGGTTTTGAGCATGTTAATACTGAAATAGAGCAGCTTTTCATGATGGTTATAGATAGAGTACCTAACTATGATTGAAATCACATAGCAGAATCAGTTCTCTTGGTAGTTTATGAATCAGTGGCTGCCATCTTGTATTGAAAATGCCTGTGGGGCTAGTTGGCATACAAAATGGTGGGGTTAGTTGGCATTACTATGAGGTCTATGCCAACTAGCCCCATCCCTTATTTTGAATGATTTTAAAATTATTACCTGATTGTAGAAATTGAAAGTGGGTACCAAGAAGTGGGTACCTGTTAGAAGATTAACCAGGTACTGCCAAAAAGCAAGGAACACAACTTCTGCCCCTGCTACTGCTGCCACCCAAGCTCGTACTGTTGTCCCTGCTCGTGCTGCCAATTTTAGAGTTTATACAAACCCTGGACAGGTGAGCAGAACTATACTGATTACATACTCTTCTCGATCCCAACCGGTGACCCCTGAGGAAATACGTCCATTTCCAAAAGCCGGACCTCGTAAGCAGTCTAACCGTGGAAGAAAAAGAAGGACTGCTGCGGTTCTAACTGATACACCGACTAAAGATGCCATTGCCGCTGAAAGAGCCAACCGAAAACAGAGACAACTAAAACCACCAAAGCAGCCCAAGGCTTTGAAGAGAAAAAATAAAAAACCTGGACCACCATCTGATTCTGACGAACTATCATCCGACGACATCAGCTATGCAGTAAGTGAAGCCAGTCTGGGCTCCCTTTTTGACTCCGACGAAGAAGCTTCCTGCCTCTCAAAACCACCAGCATCACAGGAAAAACGAAGGAAATCCACCCAACCTTCAACAAGTCAGGGTTTTAACCAGCAATGCTCACAAAATCAGAAAGAAGATAATTACCAGCCTGCTCCTCCTTCTCCATGTGACGCTCGTTTCAACATTGGAGAATATGTGTTGGTGAAATACGACGGCCGTAATTACCCAGGAAGGGTAGTTGATCGTGATGACAACCAATATCTCGTGTCAACTATGACGAAAGAAGGAAAAACTTGGAGGTGGTCAAAAGAGGAAGACATCATTTGGTACCACAATTCGAAAATAATAAGGAAATTGCAGCCACCTGTACAAGTTTCACCACTCCCGACATTTATTGTTGACATGAAGCCATGAAAACGTATTCCCAATCTCCTAGACTGATGAGTGATTTTGTAATCCATGATTGTATGAAATACAATTCGTTTTTCGAATCTAGTTATTGAATTATGCCAACTCACCCCAGCCTATGCCAAAACGCCCCAGGGGGTATGCCAACTCACCCCAAGGGTGGGGTTAGTTGGCCCATTTGGAAGCCTTCAGGAAATAACCGGAACAACCTCCTTAGCATCGGTTTCGATTAATGAGCTCAGGGGGATCTTGTTGCCATGCTGTTGCGCTAACACCAGCATAAATCAGAATTTCTCCAAGTATTTTTTGGAGAAATCATAAACCAAAAACTGTGCCAACACGCCCCGGTCTCCCCTACCTGAAGCCAGTAACAAAATTAAAGAGGAGTAGTTCTAAACGTCGTGATATTTTCACATTCTTTTGATTGTTATCAGACTCCAATCAAATTTTCAGTGAGCGAGCGCGTTTAGTTTCAAATGGTTCTTTAAAAGTTAAATCATGATCGCTACAGGTACGATGGTCGCATGGCAAACACGATTTTCACGTTACGTCCGTAGCTCCACAGATTATGAAAGGATTGCGTACACATGTTCAGGGGTGGTTCGGTTACCTGTAAGGTCCCTCGTCGTCTCATGCAATATTCATCAGGGTGAAACCTGCGTTTCTTTGGACACACGCGAACTCCACTAACATTGCTTTGCATTAGCAGAGTTTCCAGAATCATTGCAAACGCGTGTTAGTGATCACGAAGAAGCTCATGAGCTATCACATTGGCAGTGTGTACTCTTTTGCTGTATTACCGTCATCGTTATTCATCACTCTCGTCTGCTCTTATGAATGAGATAGAATTTTTCAAAAAAATCCTGCACTTGGTACTTCAAAACCAGAATGTCTTCCTTGCTGCACTCCAATTCCGGCATTACATTTTCACGCAAAAAGTCAATCTCTCCGGTTTTAAGTTTCGATCAAATTTTTCAATAATAACGAGGCACAGTATGCCTGTAACTGGAGAATTTTGTGGAATGTAGGCGTGTGGGGTTGCATTTCACTACATTAAGGGCGCTGAATCGATTTCGAAAGTGTTTTGGACTTATACCAGGCAAATGAGGGAAAAATATGGGTGATGATGCTTACTTTGAAAAATCTGCAAATTCTTACACACGGGTTGGTTATTCCTCGAATGGGGGAAACAGTGGGTGTGGCGGGTCCCCGACCCATTCCAATCGATTCAGGGTCCAAAATTTAGTGGAATATGATACCCCACACGCCTTGGCACCAGAAATCCTGACACATACAAAATGGGTGGATACATACCCATTTTGACCCATAACTTCTTCCGGTGATTGCCAATCGTTCTGGGACACACATCATTGAATTCAGCGTCCAAAATTTAGTGGAAAACTATACCCCACACGCCTAGGTAGCAGAAATCCCGAAAACACATATTCAAAATGGGTAATAAATACCCAATTTGATCCCTAACTTTTTCCAGTGGGTGCCGATCGTTCTGGGACCCATTTAATTGGATTCAGCGTCCAAAATTTAGTGGAAAATGACACCCTACTCGCCTAGATCGCCCAAAATCTCGAAAATCCATTTTTCCAAAAACACATTTTGACCCCTACCCCCCCCCTCCCCCCCAAATTTGGTCCGATCGGGCTGAAAAGTTTCGAGGACCCGTCTCGGCAGGGAACAGACCCCTGACCCGAATTTCAGATTTTTAGAAAATTTTCTACTACCAAAAACAGCGTGGACGGCGGACGGCGTACGGCGGACGGACATTGACCTTTTGGTTGGTTATTCCTTGAATAATCAACCTATGTTTTCATGCAAATGGTCAACCTCTCCGATTCGGCTCAAAATTTTTTTCTGGACGTTTCATGATGTCCTGATCAAAAAAGGTCAATGTCCGTCCGCCGTCCGCCGTACGCCGTACGCCGTCCGCCGTCCACGCCGTTTTTGGTTGTAGAAAATTTTCTAAAAATCTGAAATTTGGGTCAGGGGTCTGTTCCCGGCCTAGGACGGTCCTCCAAGCTTTTCAGCCCGATCGGATCAAATTTGGGCGGGGTAGGGGTCAATATGTGTTTTTTGAAAAATGGATTTTCGAGATTTTGGGCGATCTAGGCGAGTGGGGTATCATTTTCCACTAAATTTTGGACGCTGAATCAAATGAAATGGGTCCCTGAACGATCGGCACCCACTGGAAGAAGTTATGGGTCAAATTGGGTATATATTACCCATTTTGAATATGTGTTTTTGAGATTTCTGGAACCTAGGCGTGTGGGGTATCATTTTCCACTAAATTTTGGACGCTGAATCAAATGAAATGGGTCCCTGAACGATCGGCACCCACTGGAAGAAGTTATGGGTCAAATTGGGTATATCTTACCCATTTTGAATATGCGTTTTCGAGATTTCCGGTACCTGGGCGTGTGGGGTATCATTTTCTACTAAATTTTGGATCCTGAATCGATTGGAATGGGTCTGGGACCCGCCGCACCCACTGTTTCCCCATTTCCCCCATGTTGAAGAAATGAGTCTCCATGCGCTTGGTCCGAGGAATAACCAACCCCTGTGTAAGAATTTGCAGCGTTTTTCATTAACAACGAGGCACATTATGCCTGTAACTGGAGAATTTTGTGGAATGTAGGCGTGTGGGGTTGCATTTCACTACATTAAGGGCGCTGAATCGATTTCGAAAGGGTTTTGGACTTATACCCGGCAAATGAGGGAAAAATATGGGTGATGATGCTTACTTTGAAAAAGAGCTACTTTTGAACTTTCTACGGACCTAAAATTTACGGTTCGATTTGTTATCCAACTTAGTAAGACAACCAGTTGGATCATTTGTACCACTCACGCTCGAGGTCCAACCTTGGTCCCAGTACGAACACTGTGGAACATAGAACGGAGAGAGTCAATTTTTTTAAGAACTGAAGCGAAGTTAGTAATGGCTTCGTGCTTCAACATGATATTAAGCAGCTGTGCGCTTATTTCCGCGCATTTATATCGGCATACAGAGTTCAACTTGAGTCTCACAAACATTCGCACTCTCTGTGTGACTCAATAAACATAGAAGTCCCTTTACTATTCATTTTACATGTTGGTACAATAAATTATACTTGAAACTCAAACAGATAGAATAAAAACGCTGCAAATTCTTACAGAGGGGTTGGCTATTCCTCGGATCAGGAGCATGGAGACTCATTCCAATCGATTCAGCGTCCAAAAATTAATAGAAAACGATATGTACCCACACGCATAAGTCGTCGAACATGGGGAAAGGAGGGGAGGGTACCGGACTCGTTCCAATCGATTCAGGGTCCAAAATGTAGTTGAAAATGATACCCCGCACGCCTAGGTACCAGGAATCTCGAAAACACATATCCAAAATGGGTAGATAGATACCCATTTTGACCATAACCTCTTCCATTGGGCGCCAATCGTTCTTGGACTCATTTTATTAGATTCAGCGTCCAAAGTTTAGTGGAAAATAATACCCCACACGACTAGATCGCCAAAAATCTCGAAAATCCATTTTTCAATATACCCGTTTTCCCCCTACTCCGCCCAAATTTGGTCCGATCGGGATGAAAAGTGTCAAGGGCCAACTAAAGCCGGGAGCGGACCCCTGACCAAAATTTCAGATTTTTAGAAAATTTTCTACTACTAAAATCTAGACCTTTTGATCCAGAAAAACTTTTTGGGCCGAATCGGTGAGATTGACTTTTGGCATGAAAACAGGTTTATTATTCAAGGAGCAACCAACCAAAATCGTGATGTGGACACACGAATGCAGAGAAGAAACGGCTGAACTGCACCAAATGTCCACAAATGACTGGAAAATTGCGCCATTCACGCTCCAACTCTGTCGCTTGTCGGATCTTGTTGTCCCTCAAAATGTTCCAAATCGATTTTGGGTAATCCATCAAACCCATTCACGGTCCAATTTGTGATCTAACTTCGTAGGTTGGGCTATAAGTTGGTCAAAAAATTGGACCGTGAATAGGCTTGCGAGCACTGGCCTGATTGACTGGCTTGGGATTTGATGAAACCTACAACTAAAATCAAATTACTTCTAACAGGTGTATCGATTTGTCGAACTAATCGAGTAAATAACCATTCAGCAAGCTTTCACCTCACCAGCGCACAAAACTAGCTCATTCAAGGTCTTCTCCAAATTAAGACTTCCCAGAATGGCTCATTTTCTTACTTTTTGGTTGTTTATTGCTTGAATACTCAACCTATGCAATCATGCCAGAGTCCAACCTCTCCGATTGACGCAAAAATTTGTCAGTATATGTTTCATGTCCATGTTCGTCCGTCCGCCGTATGCTGTCCACGTTTTTGTTAGTAGAACATTTTCGAAAAACCCCCCAACCAGCTGCATATGCCATCTTCACAAGCAGCAGTCAGACTCATGCAGCCTACCGACTGTTTTACTTTCCTATGTTAAACTGCTAGAAACACTGTTCAACTATAAATATTTTCTCTTTTACAGACAAGCAGTTCACCATTTTGGCTCCCACCAACAACGCCTCCATACAAGTTCCGACGGAAAGGCTAAAAAGCCACCCTGAGTCTGTCAAGAAGTTGCTGCTGGACCATGTTGTACTCGGGAAACGACTAGATTTGGGGATAGGCGCTGATCTAAGTTTTACAACTCTGGGAGGTCGAACTGTTCAAATCAAGTCCAAATCCGGTGAGTTTTCAACTCTTGAAATGTTGTCAGCCACAACAAATTCGTTAGACAACGAAACTACTAACATTACCAAATGAAGGGGGAAAGGGGGTCTTAACTGAAAGTTAGGATCGAGCATGATGTAATTAATCAAATATTGTCAAATTCAGCTTCTTGCTTATTTGCATCATTGTTGCAGTCATTCAGTTAATCAAACTTCGCTCTGCCAGACAACTTATTTACCAAAACAACCATGTAGCCATCATTTTAGTACAATGGGGGGTAAAAACATTATCAGTTTGGTTTGATGAGGGTTGTTATTACAGCAGTTTGCAGGTTGTTGATGCTTCACGCATGTATTTTGTGTTTCCGGATTTAACAATGAGAATGTGAAGTTGAACTACTATTATTCCGCATTCATGATCAAAGTTATCCTTTAAATGAAGCTTGTGAACAATAGTAAAAAATAGAACCAACAACAGCCACCACTGCTGTCATGGAAGAAGGAAGAGGAAGCCTCACTCAATTTGAGCGTTGTTCCCAGCACTGATGGGTGCAATAGTGCATTGTGGCACAGTTACTGCATGTAACTCATTGGGTCAAAGGTTGAGTTGGGATAAGTGCCAAACAAATATCATATTATGAACTCATTGCTTGGAACGCTCCAAATAGGTTTGGTGGAGCGCCAATCACCACAGAACTTTTGAGAAAAATGAAAAATTAAAAGGTAGCATGAAGGTTACAAAAGTAATATGCTCAACCCTACCGTTAATTTAGTAGTGCAAGTTAGTGAGAAAACACGGTGGGGACATGAACAGGAAGGGAAGTGAGGAATAGTTTCTTCACAAAATCTGCTGGGATACATGGAGTATCCTGCGCAAAGCTACTGCGCACAATTTGTGAGAAAATGTTACTCAATATGCTTTAACAAAGCTGTTGAAAGGTGCAAATGTCAGTCACCCCTTCCTTCCTTTCATCACCTTCAACTATCGATAGTGAGGAAATATCGAACCTTAATGATCGACCATCCGCCACCTACAATCAATGGGTAAACATTGGTGATCAACCCTAATTTCTACTTTCCACCAAATTTGGCGACTAGTCAGACCATGAACACTCCTAGTATTTGCCCAATTGACACGGGCAATGGCTCAAAAGATACTTATTATCTTGTTTTTATCGATATATCGAATCTTATCAGGCAATATGGCGACCCATCTTTCAACACTGCAGATTAGCAGGCGCCATCTTTTCTTTTGCCAGGCTCACTTTGAGGTGATTTACTACTGATTTATTTTTTTACTGACTACAGTTTCCCATTACCAGCCTTATCCTATTTGATGATCACAACTTATGCTCTGTTCCTGCCCATGATTGGAGTGTCAATTCTGCTCACCTTGATGGCCACTATAAGGCCATATAAGTATATAAGTTTTTGAGTCTCCCAGCTCCTGGAAAAGCCCTCTGCCTGTTCTTCCTTGTCGTTTCCATCCTGCCAATTTTATTAAACAAAAGTGCAAAGTTGATTGATTCAAAATATGTTTTCAGGTGGACACGTAGCAAATGGAGCCAACGTTGCAACAGAGAAAGTCGACGTGGAAAACGGCCGCCTCATCATATTGGACGACTATCTTTTCCCCGAGGATTTGACTGCAGACCGTTCGTTTGTACAAGACATGACTCAAATCCTCAGTTTTCTCCAAAGTGGAGTTCGCGTCTTCCAACATCTTCTGGGACGTTCAAATGTGACTAAACTTCTCGCTAAAGGTACTCAAATTGAAATAAGTGGGCTAATATTTCACTTTCATGATATTTGAGCATATCTCGTGTTTGATATGCTTAGTGGGGAAGGATCAGCTTCATTGAGGCTACATGGGACGACATTTTTTCCCCTTTACAAACAAGGGCAGAGGGATAAACTGCCCTTAGGCAGAGCGACCTCTGTGGGTGTATTGTGCCCGCCTGCCCTTACTAGTAGAACAACCGTGAGGTCCATGCTTCCCTAAGGTACAGGAGGATCCCGTCAGGGGTCATCTGTGCTATATCAGGTAGGCTAGACAGCTCTTTACCAAAAATCCGCTGCAGAGTCGTGGCAAAACTTGGACACTCGCATTGCCCATGCACAGCTGTCTCTGCTCCTTCGGCACACCAGCAGCAGTTGGCAGCCTCTGATTTTAGGGAGAGGAGCATCACCGAGTTCCTCCTTGATAGCCTTTTCAGGGATTGCAGGCACTTGAGGCGTTGAGGTGAACTTGAAGGCTGCAATGGTCTTCAAAGCTGCCTTGCTGTCTGAAAGCATGGGTAGCATGATGATCCCGGTGCAAGCGAGTCCCCAATTGTGCCTGTGCACAGGCAGTGATGGCAAGGACCTATGCTTGATATACGGTAACGAACTGACCAACCAAGGGGAGCAGCCAGGGAATAGCCTGGCCCCTTCACTCTAAGACCAGCTCGCCCTTCTACCAGTGATCCTTCTGTGTACCAAAGCCCTGGGAAAGTGCGGGTGACCTTCCCTCCCAGTGCTGTCGGTCATGAATGACCACTTTGAATGGTATGTGGAAGTTGGTCTCCCCTGGCATTAAATCAGATGCCATTAGGGCTGACTTATCAACATTGAACCTGTTTAAAATCTCAGCTAGGCCCTTCAGTCACATTTCCTATGTCCCATGTGCACCATGCTCCCTACCGCCTGGAATGCACATTGCTGCTTAAATAGGTGAAGGGGGAGAGTGGGTCCCAAATGACCACTATAGCTGCTGTGGGGCATGTGTTCATTGTACCTGTGATACAACAGTTCAGTCCTCTTTGCAGTTGCAGATGCTTGCTTGGTGGCTTCCCATCATAAGAGAAGGCATGCGTATCAGTGGGCCTCACAATTGCTGTGTATGCCTAAGCTGTCATCTTAGGTGTAAGTCCCCACGTCATACCAGGCATTGGGACGACATCTGAGATATGATCAAAAGGGTACATGTGATGTTAGCATTGCCCTCTTGGAGTCGTTAGTCTTCACATTGTATGATCAAATTTTGAAGGACGCCAAAGTTGAAAGAAGTGGGAAGTTCCAGCTTTACCTAGTGCTGCCCATACTTTCAAATGGGTTCAAATGTACTTGAAATGACTGGAAAGCCATCTTTCATGATCTCACCAGATAACAAGCCAGATTTGAACAATTATGTTTCATTATTTTTACAGACGAGGAATACACGGTTCTTGTTCCAACGGACCGAGCTTTTCAACGCTGGCACCCGATAGACTGGGGCTTCTATCCGTTTTCTGTCCCAGAATTCACGGAATCAGTTCTCATGAATCACTTTATGAAGGGCGCCATCAAACAAGAAACCCTGACTGGAAGCGTGACTGTTTCGACTTTGGGTGGCCGGCAGATTACTTATATTAAGACACGTAAGGAATTTGTTTACATTATCATGTATAATGAACCGTCAATGTAAACCTCTTGACTCAAGGTTTTCTAATTTCACCGGATTTAGAAGGATTCAGCGCAATATTTAGTGGAAAATAATACCCCAAAAATCTCAAAAATCCATATCCAAAATACCTATTTCAACCCATACCCAGTGAGTAGCGTGTGGCCCGGTGCCCACCTCAGAAGATTCACCATCACCAGTTTTTGGTTGTAGAAAATTGCCTACAAATTTACAAATTTGATCAGGGATCTCTTCCCGGCTATGGCCCTCGAAACTCTCAGCCCGATCGGACCAAATTGAGGAATAGGAAGAGAGTAGGGGTAAAAATGTGGTTTTTGACAAAATAAATTTAGATTTTTGGCAATTTAGGCATGTGGGGTGTCATTTTCCACTAAATTTTGATAATTGAATCCAATGATTGGTGCCTACTGGGGGTGGTATGGGTCAAAATGAGTACCCTTTCCACCTATTTCAAAAGTAGGCTTCCAATTTTCGGATTTCTGGGCGAGTGGAGTATTAATCCCTACAACTTTTAGACACTGAAACGATTGGAATGAACCCTGAACACTCCAATTATTGTTCTTGATGTGGGAATAATCAATCATCGTGGAATGATTTGCAGCGCTTTTTGTCGGGAGGTGGTTACTGATATCGTTTAGCCCTCTTCTTATTCCCTTACGGAGAGGTTTTAGCGCTTTACATTATCCTCCAAATTGAATAACCGGTATTAACCCTTCCTATAGCTTGTCAGTAATAAAAAGAATACGTAGGAGTCGCTGCCTGGCGGAGAAGAGGCACATTAAAACTGAGCGGTTGGAGAAAATTGTTATTGTTACGCTGGCAACACTGGCTCGCCGTTTGTGTGCGCTGACTGGTGCTTATCAATTTTTGCGAGTTGATTCAGTGCTGACGCATGGAATAAGTATACTTATTCCATGGTGCTGACGTTTGTAAGGGAGAAGAATCGTACAAACAGGAAATTTTCCCTGCTTTTTGTTTCACTTCTTCTGTGCCAGGCAGCGACTTCTATGTATTCTTTTCATTACCGACAAGCTATAATATATAATTGTCTTCTTGGAGAATTGAAGAAAAAAAACCCTTTACATACCCTAGTTCAGTGTAGTTTACTGTGGAAATATGTATCCTTGATGGCAGAACCCTTGTCCTGACCAGAGTACATTTATGGGCTAAATCCAAGTATATGGACCGTTGTCGCGTTATCAACTGATAGCAATGATATCGCGCATATGGTCGATAATCGATAGTTTTTGTTGTTGCTTCCTTTTTGTCTCCTCCGGCTATCTTCAGTCACTTCACTTCAGCCGGTGTACATTTTCCCTCCATCCTTCCTTGTGCGTGTCCACTGTTATTTATTTTAGTTTATTTATTTAGTTTAGTTTAGTTTAGTTTAGCCTTTTTGTCTCCTCCGGCTATCTTCAGTCAGTTCACTTCAGTCGGTATACATTTTCCCTCCATCCTTCCTTGTGCGTGTCCACTGTTATTTATTTATTTAGTTTAGTTTAGTTTAGTTTAATTAAGTTTAGTTTATTTTTTTTAGTTTATTTATTTAGTGTTTATTTATTTTAGTTAGTTTATTTCAATTTAGTATTTTCCCTCCTTTTTTATAAAGACAAACATGGCCGACAGGGATAAATATTTCGTGTATAATATATCGATAGTGCATATCGACTGAGCGTACTATCGATATCAGCTGATAACGCGACAATCGTCCATATTCTTGGCTTTTACCCATTTATGATATATGTACCTATAATAAGGTAATCTTGTTAATAATTTATTGTTGGCATCGACAAAATTGATTCATTTTTGAGGACATTTTCCATTTTTCTCACAATTTTCAGATTTTTTTTTTTTCTTCTCATGACCACGTTTTTATCATTTTCTCTTCCTTTAGCGGACGGACAGATAACTGCAAACGGAGTAGAACTGGTGAAGGGAGACACACCTGTCAGCAAAGGTGCGTGAGTACTTCCTATGAATTCGAGATGGATCTTCTTCTTTCGGTCCCTCGATGTAAATTAGATATAACTATTAATATATAATAATATAGTAAGACAGAGGGACGCATCTTCTAACATTTAGTTTCAAGTGATCGACGTTTAAATGTAAGGCGCGTGAAAAATTGATTGATTGACGAAATCACTCAAGGTAGCTCAATTCTTGGCACTTGTACATTGTTTCGCAAACTACCAAGGAAGGGTTTGTCAATATTATTGTGATTAATCTTCATAACCGCACGTCACTTCTATTTATACTCCAGGTAACATCATGTTCGTCACCGAAGTACTTTTCGTCGACGAATCCGTGGTGAGTCAACTTCACGAAGAGCATCGCGACAAGGAGACACCCCCGTTGCTTGCATTTCCCTGGTTTGGTTCTCAATTTTTGTCCCACGCTTTCGTGGCTTTAGAAGCGGACGCGCGGTTCAAACATGTCACAAGGTTCTTAAACCAGGCGGATTTGGCTTTTTTCGTGTCTGGAGTTGGTACGTATATTGAATGAATAAGATCTCAGCTAACAGCTGCAGCATTTTCACGTCAAAATAATGTTTTTTCTTGTCAAATTTGAGGTTTTTCACGTCAACTTGGAGAATGACAGACACAGAAAACAATCAATTAGCGAGTGAAACGTTACATCTAACAGGCAAAAATGGGCAATCAATTTCCAATTTTCCTAGAATAGATTCTTCCATGTAAAATATCGATTTTTGAAACCAATTTCTGCTAGTAGCAATAATCAATAATGGATACTTTTATCCTGATTTTCTCCAATATCGGGGTAGAGGGGGTTTAATAAATTAAGTTATAGCCAAAATCTGAAAATTGTTCTCTTCAAAACATTTTTTTTAAATCCTTTTTCTTATGTGGGATGATTTTCTATATTAATTTTATTGGCTTCAAATCGATTTATGTTCGGTTTGGAGGCAGTAACCCAACGGGAGGTTTCAATATCGAGTTTATGATTGTTGCCATTGCCACATCGATAAAATGTGGTTCATATAAATATTTTCAAGACTTTTTTACTACTTTTTACTTGATCGAATGTTTTATAATATCGTGATCGATCATGTGATCTTGAACACGAAATATACAATATAAATATACAGTATAACACATAAAACGTAACAAACGTAAAACATATAAAAAGAAACGGCTAAAATCCGTTTTATGTAAAAGTCGATACTTGTGTAAAACGATTTTTTGAGAATCGATTTTTTAAAAACCCGATATTTTTTACTTGTTCATTACCAGAATGAACATGATAAACGACATTTTCAACGTAGGTCTCTCCCTGCAGCAGCTGCATTTTAAAAATAATGGCATTAGGAAGGAATGGTCAGAATGTCTTCAGTATGTTGTGTTGCACAGAGAAGGTATTTTCAGAGTCTATGAGGGGTAGCCTTGCGGCTTTTAAAACTAATGTTAAACGAACTGTAGCCGTCAACCTCCAGTTTGAAATGAAAAACGTCCAATTTGACTTTGAAATGCTATTGTTAGCTGTACTTTACCAGTTTTTATTCACCTATGATGAGAACATACAGACTGCATAATGAAACAACAACCACCTACCCTACCTTGACCACTTATTGCAGGGCTTGTGGCTCTAAAATTCTGAACCAATGTCCAAATTGTTGGTCTTTAAATAACAGGGGCTACATTTGTATTGTGGACAGCTGAGTTCCAATTTCTTTAAGAACTGTTCTAAACATAGTATTTTAAGGTTATGTAATATCGAGTTATTTTGCTTGAACATTTTTGTATCCTTCAGAAGTTGTGGTGTTGCGTGACTCTCCATACAGGAACCTTGCTGACAAAAAGCATTTATATTCCCCAAAGTCTCGGTTGCCTCTAGATAATTACACCTAATAAACTGTAATGTATCCTTAATGTGACTTTTTGTGGCAGGATACACCTTCTTCGTTCCAACGGACGCTGCTTTCAATAAACTCAACCTCGGATCAGCTCCTGACAACGTTCTCGCGTCGTCGGACAAAGGAATGTCGGTTCTTCTTTCGCATTTCGTCAAAACACGCCTTTACGACAAAGACATCAAAGATGGAGCGACGCTGACTTCGCTCTCCAATCGAACGCTGCACATTTCTAGAAAACCTGGTACGTTGTTTCTACCAAAATGTTTGGTCATTGGTCAATTTTGTCATTTTGTCGGGGTGGGTGTGGAGTTGTAGCGAAAAATCTTGTTGATGTGGTGTTGAATAAGGAGGAGCCTGGCTAAGCTTCAGTCCTGTCTAACCATTAAATCTGAAGATGCAGTTCTGGTACAGTGTGATAATAGGTGATGGCTGTTCGGGTTCCTGGGCGTGTGGGGTATCATTTTCCACTAAAATATGGACACTGAATCCATTGAGATGCGTCCTGGACCGATTGATGCCCACTGGAGGTGGGTATGGGTCAGAATGGGTACCTCCCCACCTATTTCAAAAGTGGGTATTTGGGATTTTTGGGTACCCATGCTCGTGGGGTATCATTTTCCACTAAATTATGGACGCTGAATCCGTTGAGGTGGATCACGGAACGATTGGCGCCCACCAGAAGTTGGCATGGTTCAGAATGGGTACCTACCTATCTATTTCAAATGTGGGTTTTTCAACTTTTTTTGGTAGCTAGGCGTGTGGCGTATCATTTTCCACTAAATTTTGTATGCTGAATCGGTTAGAATGAGTTCTGGGCACCCCACACTCACTGTTTACACCCCTGCTCCTAGAAATAATGAACCATTTTTGATAATTTTCAACGTTTTTCCTTTTTCAGGCACCAACGGCACAGTCGAGGGCGCTGCCATAATTGAAAAAGAAGTCTTCGTCTACAACCTCGGAACAATGTTTTTCGTCGATCGGGTCATTTTCGGTGATGAAATTCCGTGCGATTTCGACGATGTCAATTCAACAACGACTGTTTCCCCACGGGAAATGACTACTTCGTTGGTGGAAGACCTCAACGACAGCACGACCGCTCAAGATTTGCTGCTCGAAGAGACGGCCACAGTCGCTGGCGCAGCACATCCTCCCGTCACAGCTCCTCCTTCAGAGTTCACCCCTTCAGTCATATCATCCAAGAAGTAAAGTTAGAGATTCCAACCCCCAGCGGTAATGTATTAACGATGGCACTCGCAGAGGTGACTGCCTTTACATATTTCGGATCGTTTTGGGTTGAGGTATTTGAGGACGTTGGAGCTCTACGTGATTTGAAAATAACCTATGACAACTGAACTAAGGCGATTAGTCGAAGTATTTTTCGATATACGAAGTTTCTGATGCCATTAATAATCACGAATGCTTCACAAAAGTTTTAGGACGACGCTCATTCCTATTCAAAGCCTACTTCTTGAAGTTTCCGTACAAATTTACTTATAAAGTTTATTTTATCGCGAGATTTTATATAATGAAATCAGATTCCTCTCGCCCAGGGTGATCCGTTTGTTTTATTCGTCGTCTATACGAACCAATTTTTGAGTGAAAATGAATATACCTTGTATTATACAGGATGTTAACGTTAAATGAAGACAACCTTGAAGGGGTTGATTCTACAAGTCATTCGTTTTCGTCACTAAAACGTCCATAACGTCCTCAATTTACAAGAAAATCTCAAATCTGAGTACAACGTTGGAAACAGCGTCAAATTTTGCTTCTGATGAACCCCTCAACGTCACCAAAAATTGAGTGTTGGTATTTACCAATTCACCCTAAAGTTAAGAAATGAATGCAAACCTTGTCAACATACAACCGGGATTTTCTCGTGATTTTTTTCCCTAGAATTTTTCCCGTTTCCAATAATTGAGTACTGTTCACTAATTTCCAACCCCCAGATTAGTGTATTGGTGGTCGTCTGAGACATCACATATTTTCGTCCAGCGAGCCTATCCCCCTGAAAACCATATTATGGGAGAACTTGAAATGTTGAAATTTATTCCTAAAGTATCAAAAGAGCGTCACAATACAATTCAGCACAAAAAATAGTTCAATAGTCGGCACTCTTGAACTGTGGAATTTGGTAGTTTCGTGGAAAAACCACGGTTTTGGTGAAAATGTCGCATTTTTTCACCCTAAAACGTCATTTTCACTCTTAAATTTGATGGCAAAAATATATTCAAATATACCTACCGTTGGAAAGCTTGTATTTTGAGGAAGTTTTTCCAAGAATGAACACGGGAATTTGTCTGAAGAAAAATACGATTGAAATTTGTCGAGGTTTTGTGTTTGCATTAATTTCCTAACTTTAGGCTGAATTAGTGAACACCAGTACTCGGTAATTGGTGAGGTTAAGGGGCTCACCAGAAGGCAAATTTAACGCCGTTTCCAACGATGTATTCCAATTTGAGATTTTCTAGTAAAATAAAGGAGTTATGGCCGTTTTAGTGACTGAAAAACGAATGAAAATCGTGAATAACTCGGAAACGATGCCTCTAAAAATAAAGTCCTGATTGCACTTTTTATTGATAATGATCTGTAAAGTCACCCCTTGAACGTAGTCAGCCTTAAACTTTATCACCCTGATTACTGATTCAAATTGGAGGCTCCACATGAGTATTTATACTATCGGAAAGGTCAAACTACAGTTAGACGACACATTTTATATTTTTATTATATTTTGGCATACCTGCCTTGTTACTTTTCACTGACAAAGGCAGGTTGGCCATAATAAAAATATAACCTCTCCAATTATACGTATTGGACAGGGTGACCCATTTTAAGGGGCCCATTGGGCGAGGTATCGAAAAATTGAACAGAACATTTTTCATCATATTTTAACTCTGCTTCATGATGAAGAAGTCCGATTTTCATTTTTATTGCTTTTTTCGATTCTAGGTTGAATTTAGATAAGAAAATGCCTCTTTGAAATGTTCATTTTGAGGCTTCGTTTTGGAATTATTCTACATTTTGCATAATAAAGAAAATTGCTGATTCATTTTAAGCATAAATCTTCAATTTTTGACATTTTCACAGAACTTTTCAAATCAGCATTAAACTGTATCATCAGACGCCAGCGTCTATAATCAATAGCCACCATCAGGGGGGTGATATTACAATTTATGCATCAAGTGGATGGTAGTTTATTATCATTTAAATTAAAAGGGTCACCCTGTATTAAAAACATCGAACCTCTGGATTTTCCTCATCCTATTTTTACACATCGAAATATATTCTGGACGTGAATAATTTTCGTTTTAATCGAAATTTGGACGACTTTTTATGTTGTTGACTTGACAAACAACGATTCACCTTGTTGTATTATATTGTTAAAAATATTTTTATCGACGTTTAAAATTTTGATCAACGTAGAAATAACCTCCGTTAAATAGGTCGAATATCCCGACGTTAGTGTGTGATCAAGTACAATCAAAATATTGTTAACAGTAAGTAATCAAATTACTTTCATAGGAAAATATTAATTGTTACCTTATATATTATCGTAATTAATGTTTTCGAAGGAAGATGAGAGATTTTTTATTACAAATTTACACAACTGGGTTGCTAGGCTGCTAACAACGACCCGTCTTATTTTGGAGATTTCTCCGTAGAGAGGATAAACCCGGTATTTCTAGGATAACCTGACTGTTATATTATCGTAAGAAATTCTATTATGTTGTGATTGGTTGAATTGAAGAGGTGGAGAGTTTTTTTAGCGTTCGTGGAAGGGGGTGCGGCAAGGAGGCGTCACCTGGTGCCGATAATTGGAAATATTTATTTTCATTTTTCGTTTCCTGTTCGCTTGCCTCTTATTTTCGTCCGATGTGGATTTTGTTCAGAGTATATTTTACTGATAAGGCACTGAACGCCTTCAAGATCTGAAACGTACGTCATATCAGGGAGTATATTTAATGGAATTTGTCTTTGTGAAATAATTGATTGGCTTTATTTTATTTATTAAAATTTATTTTATACTGCAACGAAACATATTTTTTCCTCTAATTCACCTTTTAGACAGTTCTCCTCATTTTTTCATTCTTCAAAAAATTTAGACGCTGAATCCAGTAAGATGGGTACCGGGACGATTGGCGCTCACCGTAAGAAGTTATGGGTCAAAATGGGTACCTATCTACCAATTTCAAACGTGTGTTTCCGAGATTTCTGATAACTAGGCGTTTGGGGTATCATTTTCCACTTGATTTTGGACGCTGAATCGATTGGAATGAGCCTCTATGCTGCTGGTCCACGAAGGTCCCCTCTGAAAGAATTTGCAGCGTTTTCTAATATCATCAATACTGAAATCAGAGAACCGTCGATCACCCGGAAAGTTTGCCAGTGTATCGAACATAATAATTACTGCTGGAATATTTCAGGCCATTTGATCACTGTTTAATACGGTAATAAGGTTGCAGTACAGGGTGGACTCTTTGTATCGACGTCAAATTGCCCTAAACATCATGTAACACGTTGTACATACACCGTTGATGTGTAGCATTTCATGTGAATGTAGTGTCCAATCTTGCTCCAAGATGAAGAATGTTCTCTGAATTAGTGCTGATCGGTTTCAGATACCTTCGTCGTTTGATTCAGAACTTAGATCACATTGAAGCTTCATCATTTTATAAAAGAAATCACTTTCTTTAACTCTAATGAGGAGAACATCAGAGGTGACCACAATGACAGCACACGACTGGTTGACTCCGATTTCGAGACGTTGATTTGATGATTTTTATTCAGCGTTGTACTATGAGGTATTTCTAGGATTCTTAAAAAACCTTCAAACTAAATCCAACCTGAAAAAAATCATGAAATTTTAACACAGTTGAGGGGGGGGGGGGCTGCAAATTCTCCTACAAAGGATGGTTGGTCCTTGGAGCAAGTTTATGGGGAAAACACTGAGTGTGAAGTGTCCAAGACTCATTTTAATTGATTCAGCGTCCAAAATTTAGTCGAAAATGAAACCTCACATGCTTATATCGCCAAAAATCTCGAAAATCAATTTCAAAAGACACATCCATAGGGCGAGAAATCCACAAATTTAGAGGTCAAAATGTGCATGGCAAAGAATGTATTTTCGAGATTTTCGCCAATCATGGCCGTGTGGGGTTTATTTTCTACTACATTTTGGGCGCTGAATCGAATCGAATGAGTCTCCATGCTTCTGGTCTGAGGATTAACCAACCCCTGTGAAAGAATTCGCAGCGTTTTTTGATTTAAACATCATGAAACGTCCAAAATACATTTTTGGGATTAATCAGAGATGGTTGACCTCTTATTACCTCGGACATGAGAACATAGGTTGGTTATTCAGGAAATAACCAACCAAAATGAGACTTTACACGTCTAGTTCCAAAAAAATCCCGGAAATTGTGTATTAAAAAATGAATTTTCACGCATATCCTCCTCAATTTAGTGCCGATCGGGGTGATAAGTTTCGAGGACCAACTAGATACGGAAAAAAGTTCCTGACCAAAATTTCAAATTTGTAAAAATGTTCGTGGTACGCGGACAAACCTTTTTGGTAGTGGAAAATTTTCTGAAAACCTGAAATTTTGGACAGGGACCTTTTTTTAGCTCTAGCCAATCCTCGAAACTTTTCAGCCGGTCTCAAAGAGGGGTGGGTATGGGTAAAATTTTTTTTTAAAAAGTTTTTTGAAACTTGATTTTTAGGTTTTCTGCGATCTAGGCGTGTGGGGATTCATTTTGGTTGGTTATTCCTTGAATAATCAACCTATGTTTTCATGCAAATGGTCAACCTCTCCGATTCGGCTCAAAATTTTTTTCTGGACGTTTCATGGTGTCTAGATCAAAAAACGCTGCAAATTCTTACACAGGGGTTGGTTATTCCTCGGACCAGGCGCATGGAGACTCATTTCTTCAACATGGGGGAAATGGGGAAACAGTGGGTGCGGCGGGTCCCAGACCTATTCCAATCGATTCAGGATCCAGAATTTAGTAGAAAATGATACCTCACACGCCCAGGTACCGGAAATCTCGAAAACGCATATTCAAAATGGGTAATATATACCCAATTTGACCCATAACTTCTTCCAGAGGGTGCCAATCGTTCCGGGACCCACTTCATTGAAATCAGCGTCCAAGATTTAGCGGAAAATGATACCCCACACGCCTAGGTTCCAGAAATCTCAAAAACACACATTCAAAATGGGTAATATATACCCAATTTGACCCATAACTTCTTCCATTGGGTGCCAATCGTCCTGAGACCCACTTCATTGGATTCAGATTCCAAAATTTAGTGGAAAATGATACCCCACTCGCCTAGATCGCCCAAAATCTCGAAAATCCATTTTTAAAAACACATTTTGACCCCTACCCCGCCCAAATTTGGTCCGATCGGGCTGAAAAGCTTGGAGGACCGTCCTAGGCCGGGAACAGACCCCTGACCCAAATTTCAGATTTTTAGAAAATTTTCTACTACCAAAAACGGTGTGGACGGCGGACGGCGTACGGCGGACGGACATTGACCTTTTTTGATCAGGACATCATGAAACGTCCAGAAAAAAATTTTGAGCCGAATCGGAGAGGTTGACCATTTGCATGAAAACATAGGTTGATTATTCAAGGAATAACCAACCAAAAGGTCAATGTCCGTCCGCCGTCCGCCGTCCACGCCGTTTTTGGTAGTAGAAAATTTTCTAAAAATCTGAAATTTGGGTCAGGGGTTTGGTCCCGGCCTAGGACGGTCCTCCAAGCTTTTCAGCCCGATCGGACCAAATTTGGGCGGGGTAGGGGTCAAAATGTGTTTTTTGAAAAATGGATTTTCGAGATTTTGAGCGATCTAGGCGAGTGGGGTATCATTTTCCACTAAATTTTGGACGCTGAATCAAATGAAATGGGTCCCAGAACGATCGGCACCCACTAGAAGAAGTTATGGGTCAAATTGGGTATATATTACCCATTTTGAATATGTGTTTTTGAGATTTCTGGTACCTGGGCGTGTGGGGTATCATTTTCCACTAAATTTTGGACCCTGAATCGATTGGAATGGGTTTGGGACCCGCCGCACCCACTTTTTTCCCCATTTCCCCCATGTTGAAGAAATGAGTCTCCATGCGCCTGGTCCAACGAATAACCAACCCCTGTGTAAGAATTTGCAGCGTTTTTCACTAATGTTTGGACGCTGAATCCAATGAGACAGATCCCAGACCAATTAGCGCCCGATGGAGGGGGGTATGGGTCTAAATGGGTACCTACCTACCTATTTTGAAAGAGAGTTTTCGAGATTTCTGATACCTAAGCGTGTGGGGTGTCATTTTCCACTAAACTTCGGATGCTGAGTCGATAGAAATGAGTCCGGAATACTCCAAACCCGCAGTTTTTCCCAGCTTTTTGTCCGAGGGACCAGAGTGGTGGAGGGTGGGGTGCCTGATGTAGGGGGCCATTGAGCCATAGTGCAGGGCTCCCACATGACCTAGCGCAAAAATAATGACGAGGATATACTGTAATGGGACTTGCGGCAATGCCTTGAACATCTGACCCGAGGATTAACCAACCTCTGTGAACGAATTTGCAGCGTTTTGATCTAGACACCATGAAACGACGCCAACGGTCAGATTTCGGGACCGATCGTGGAGGTTACCCCTACTCCCTCTCCAATTTATCACTAGCATGATTACATAGGTTTTTTTTTTTTTTTTTTTTTTCGGAGGAAGGTGAGGAAAATCTTTATAAGATATCGGGGGGGGGGGGGGGGGGGGGACCGCAACCAAAGACCCGGGTATGTGGAGATTTTTACCCACTAAAAACCTCACCCCCTTTTCCCACGTTGGGGCCCAGCCGGAACTGTTTGACACATTACTTCAGGCTGGGTTCCGATTTCTGCCTGCTAGCTGGTCCCGTTTGCCTGCAGTTCCCGTTGCCGGGCCCTTTCCTCGACGAGCTTGCCTTCCAGGATGTTCCGGATGTACCCTGCCACGGCATTCCACTTTGACTGGCTTTCGAGCATCTTGGTCATCATATCCTCGGGGGTGGGAGGGCTGGTCATTTCTAGCTCCCTTGCAATTTGCCATCGCTCTCTCTCCCACCTCTCGCATTCGAAGAATGTGTGTTGAGCGCTGTCCTCTTCGTTGGTGCAATGTAGGCATCCTGGAGATTCCACAATGCGTATCCTATGGAGATACTGATAGAACATCCCGTGACCCGAGAGGAACTGCGTTATATGATAGTTAACTTCACCGTGTTTCCTCTCTAGCCAGGGATATTGGGCACCAGTCGAGCAGTCCATCTTCCTCTTGTTTCTGTCTCCCAGATTTCCTGCCAGGAGTCGAGTGTGTGTTCCCGCTCTTGTTTGGCTAATTGAGGCCGTGGCTCCTCTCCCTTCGCTCGTACATCCTTTTCCTCTCCCTTGCAAGCAGATGAATTGGTATCACTCCCGCTAGGAGGAGCACGGCTGGTTCCGATACTGTCTTATAGGCGCTCACTATGCGAAGCGCCCCTCTTCTTTGCACCGTGAGCATCCGTTTTTGGTGGCATTTGACATTCAGAGCGTCCGCCCACACTTCTGCCCCATATAGCAGGATGGAGTGTACAACTGACATTAATAGTTGTCTCTTACACGGTCTAGGTCCTTGAATGTTTGACATTAGTCGACTCAGGGCTGCTGTTGTCTTTGCTGCCTTGGCTGCTGCCATCCTTATGTGCTCCCCAAAAGTTATCTTGGTATCCAGCATTTTCCCAAGTACCTGACTACTGGTTTTGTTTCCACCTCAACTTCCCCCGCTCTGATTTGCATGATATTTGGGATGCGTTTTCGTGTGAATAGTACCACCTCTGTCTTGGCAGTGGCTAGTGAGAGACTGTGTCCATCCATCCATGCTCCCACTCTGGACATGGTCTCATTCAACTTCTCTTTCGCTTGCTCCATTGTATTGGCCAAGATTACAGCTGCCACATCATCAGCATATCCAACCAGGAAAGTTTCCTCTGGGAGGGCCACTTGGAATATGCTGTCGTAGGATATGTTCCAGAGGGTAGGTCCAAGTATTGACCCCTGGGCTGCCCCTGATGTAATTGGTACTTCCCAGCGTCCAAGTGTTGTGGTGTATATCAGTGTTCTGTCTCTGAGGTAGTTGTCTAAGACCCTCAGGAGTTACCCTGGAAGATTAAAAGTGGTCTCCAGAGGCTCCAGCATATTTTCCCATCTTGCTGAGTTGAAGGCGTTTTTGACATCCAATGTCACTAGGAGACCTATCTTTCGACTGTGCCGAGTACCTTCTTGTGTTTTCCTCAGTGCTGTGAGCACCTCAGATACTGCTCTGATGGTTGAGTGCCCTTTCCTGAAACCATGTTGCATAGGGGAGAGGTCCCCGGCCTCCTCTAATGCTGGCTGCAGTCGCTGTTGGAGTAGCTTCTCGTATACCTTCCCTGCTGTGTCTAGCATGCACAGTGGCCTCCATGAGGATGGGCTTTGGGGGTCGCCTTTACCTTTGTCCAGGAGGGCAAGTCGGGCTCGCTTCCAACGCTTGCTAAAAACTCCTGCTGTGAGGCAGGTGTTATACATTCCAAGCAACAGATCTGGACAGGTCTCAGCAACAACTTTGAGAACTTCCGCTGGCACGCCGTCTGGTCCTGGGGCCTTTTTATTTTCCAATTCTCTGACCGCCTTTCTGAGTTCTTCTTCTGAGAATAAGGGGAAGTCAGCAATCTGGCCGAATATCCTTTCGGCACGTACAGGATACTGCGGGAACAGACCATTGACTATGCCTTCCATTGCTCCTGGATCTAGTGGGCCTGGGCCGCTACTGTTCTTTAATTTGTTGCACACTATTTTATAGCCCCGCCCCCAAGGATCATTGTCAAATGATTACATAGGTTGAATATACAAGGAATGATAAGCCATAAAAATATGAAGTACACAAGCTAATTTGAACTTACTAATCTTATTAAAGCCTCCAGTTCCAAGGAATACACAATTGTCCGTCAGACATGACCGAATAGTAGTTAGTCACCGCCACTCGAGTCCCTTTAAGGAACGCCTTCAGCTCATCACTGGAAAATAGAGACTTTTTAGACGTTACACCACGAAATTGATCCAAAAGATGGCGGGATCCTGCCGTACCTCTTACTTATCAGGGCAGTACAACAATGAATCATCTTCTGAGGGGTAACACTATCGTCCTTTTCAAGTGCGACGATTCCCAGCAAGTCGAGACAATCACGATGAAGTTGCCTCTCCACGTATTTCTCCCTGAAAAGTACAACACGAAGATTTTAATTGAAGAAAATTGATGATTATAATGTTAACAAGAGAACAATATGGCGATACTTACTGTTTGTATTTATTAAGCAGCTCCGAAGCGTTTTCCATGTTATCTGATATGAAACTGACTAGTAGAAACGACGGGCAGGAGCAGGGAAGGATAAACTGTCCTGTGGGGCTCAGCATCATCGGACCAGATTCTCTGAAAGTCGAAATTTATTGTCAGGCAGCTTAGACCTATACAACAGGAGTTCAGCCACTTGAGAGGTGTTCAGCAGGTACGTACATACTATGGAAAACCTTGGATCAGCAGCATGGAGACTCATTCCAATCGATTCAGCGTCCAAAATTTAATGGAAAATGATACTCCACACGCCTAGGTATCAGAAATTTTGAAAACACATTCAAAATTGGTAGATAGATACCATTTTGACTCCTAAGATCTCCTCCGATTCGGCCCAAGATTTAATTCTGGGTGTTTCAAGGTGGCTAGATCAAAATAGGAATATGTCCGTCCGCCGAATACACCAATTTTGGTAGTAGACAATTTTCCAAAAAATTGATTTTTGATATTTTTGGCGATCTTGGCATGTAAGGAATCCAATGAGACGGGTCCCGGAGAATTGGTGCCCACTGGAAGAGGTTATGGGTCAAAATGGCCACCTATCTACCTATTTTGAATGTGTTTTTCGACATTTCTGGTACCTAGGCGTGTGGGATACCATTTTCCACTAAGATTTGGACGCTGAATCCAATAAGACGGTTCCCGGAACGATTGGCGCCCACAGGTAGAGGTTATGGGCCAAAATGGTTTTCTATCTACTGATTTTAAAAAAGGGTTTCCACTGTCTATTCTTATATAAAGTAACATTCTTTAAAACCAAAATACAACAAAAGTGGGGAAAAAATGAATTTGTTTGATCAATTTTTTCCCCCATCCTGTCAACACAGCGAATCTCAGTGAAATATTACGACACCGCGTATTTCATGGGATTTCTTCGTTTTGCGTTGTTTTCCAATTGTCGGGTGATTGCTCAAAGCAGTACGCAGTTACAAACTAGTTATCATCTAACGTGATGAAAATGGCCAAAGCTTATCACAAATCACTTTTGAAAAGTTTACAAAACGCTGCAAATTCTTACACACAGGTTGGTTATTCCTCGGACCAGGCGCATGGAGATTCATTTCTTCAACATGGGGGAAACAATGGTTGTGGCGGATCGTGGACCAATTCCAATCGATTCAGCGTCCAGAATTTAGTAGAAAATGATACCCCACACACCTAGATAGCAAAAAATCTCAAAAATCCATTTTTCGAAATACACATTTTGATCCCTGTCCCTCCCAAATTTGGTCCGATAGGGATGAAACGTTTCGAGGACCAACTAGAGCCGGAAACGCGTCCCTGACCGAAATTTGAAATTTTTAGAAAAATTTCTACTACCCAAGTCGGCGTCGACGGCGGACGGACATTTGCATAGAGATGGGAAGCCCTCAGAGGTCAGTCTTGGGGCCTTACCTGTGGTCTTGCCTCTTTGATCAGCTTCTCACAAGGCTGTGTGACGCTGGGTTGAGGCCGCTCGCTTTTGTTGACGACCTGGCTGTGCTTTTAGAGGGCCAAACAAAGCAAAGAATAGAAGAGCAGGGTAGACTGGCTGCCAGCATCATTGAGGGGTGGTGCTCAGAAGTCAAGCTGGAGATTGCAGCAAGCAAGACTATCCAGTGCCAGCTAAAGGGAGGCCTGTGCACCCGTAGCCCTCCAGTCATCCGCATCGCAGGATCAACCATAAGGTACTGCGCTACACCAAAGTACCTTGGAGTTGTCCTTAGCGCGGGGTTTGGCCCATCAGAGCACATCCAGTGTGCCACGGCCAAAGCACTGGCAAAGTTCGGCCGAACAAGGGCTCTCTCATCGGTCACTTGGGGCACTGGTTTTTGGAGCCGGAGACTCATGTACAAGTCCCTATTTGAGACAGTCGCGCTTTATGCATGCCCAGCCTGGGCCAGGTACACAAAGGCGAGGGACCTGCAGAAATTGCTCAGGACCCAGCGAAGCGCCCTCCTCATGGTCAGTCAGGCATATAGGACGGTGTCACACGAGGCCCTCCACGTCCTCACAGGGCAGATGCCATTGGACCTCAAGCTCCAGGCCCTGGCATCAAAGTGGCACATCAACCACGGCCAGGAGAGCATGATAGCCGGATGCACAACTGAGGCCGAAATCACCGAATGGAGCCTAGACAGGTGGCAGGAGCGATGGGATGCATCCCCCAATGGGCGGCACACCCACAAAATCTGGCCAAATGTACGAGTGCGCCTGTCACAGCGCTACGTCGACGTGGACCACTATGTCTCACAGTTTGCCACCGGCCACGGCGACTTCAACGCCAAGCTCCATGGCATGAGACTAAAGCCCTCCCCCCTCTGTGAGTGCGGTGAGCCTGAGACGGCGGACCATGTCTACCTCCAGTGCCCAAAGTACGAAACTGCGCGTAGGCGATGGCTGGCAGTCCTGGGTCTGGCCGCAGATGAAGAGAGCCCATGGCAGGCTGCGTTTCAATCTAGGAGCAATGCAGAGGGCACAAAAAAGTTTGCCCATCAAGTAATGACTGCAAAAGGATGGCCCACACGTCAATCACGCCAAGAAGCCCCACCTGGTCCCAACCGTGCTACCTCCGCGAGGTCCATCCAGGGCACTGCTGAATAGCAGTGGCGAAACGCACGGCAGGAGAGAAGGCGCAACCATCAGGCAGTAAGCAAGCCCCGGTAAAGCCGCAAGGCGTAGGAACGGGAAGAATGAAAAGACCTGATGGACGGACATTTGCTAATTTTGATCTAGACACCTTGAAACGTCCAAAAAAGTTTTGGGCTTTTTGCATGATTATTCAAGGAATAACCAACCAAAATGAGTTACTTGTTGTTGCTTCTTCAGTGACGACGTACTCACGTTTCAACGACAAGTTCAAAGTTGGAAAGGGAATCAGGCCATGTTTTGGGGAAACCTCCCCTCCCGTGACAGTCACCCAAAGTGGTGGTGAGTCTTCTTAAATTCTTTTCGTAATCGGGCGCCATCGTGTGAGGTTGAAATTTTCTGAAATTTATCACGAAAGGCAATTTTACGACACCTCACGGAGAAAGACCGCATAAAGGAAACTGTTGAGATACTATAGTTAACTGACCTTCGTTCGATCTTGATGTCGCGTAGGACTCGTGACAGGGCTTTTTCGAAATACGGTAGCCTTTTCAATGCTTCGTCTTGATTACTCAGCTTCTTGATGAACTGAACAAAGAAAAATAGTTACAGGCCAAACTAAAATAAACATTTGCGACCTACAATTTGTTGATTGGTGTAGAATGTGAGTAGGAACAGTGTGGATTGCCCAGGACTCATTTCAATCGGTGGGTGAACACACATTTGGATCCATGCACACCTCCGGTGGGCGCTAGATCTGTCCAAAAGTCATTTCTATCGATTCAGCGTCCAATATATAGTGGTACAGTATACCCTACACGCCTTATTATAGCAATTACAAATTTATTTCAACTCTTTACAAAATAATTTAAACCTTTTACAAATTTATTTAAGCCTCTATACTTAATCGTATTTATTAGAACGAAAAAGTCTGTAGGTTACTCGCGTAATACATATGGTAGTAATGGTCAGGAGAAGGGGATTGATTCGTACGAGTAGTTCGTGGTATCTTTTCTGAGTGTTGAGACCAATTTCCAATAACTTCTCCCACGTTCCTTACGCCAGTGAGCTTCCAATCTTCCTTATAACGAGTTCTGAAGAGGTTTAGATGGGTCAAATTTTGTTGGAGTACAATTAGATTACATATTAACATAGAGCATAATGTCTGACAGTGATTCAAGTGTACTTCTTTGTTTTTCGTCGCCGTACTGTGCAAAGAAATGTCAGAATTGAAAGCGGATCTAGTTCCTCAGACTCACCCGTTCCTCATCGCAAGGCGAGGGACGTATGAAGTATGTAGTTTCTCAAGAGAAAAACGCTGCAAATTCTTACACAGGGGTTGGTTATTCCTCGGACCAGGCGCATAGAGACTCATTTCTTCAACATGGGGGAAATAGGGAAACAGTGGGTGCGGCGGGTCCCAGACCTATTCCAATCGATTCAGGATCCAGAATTTAGTAGAAAATGATACCCCACACGCCCAGGTACCGGAAATCTCGAAAACACATATTCAAATAGGTAATATATACCCAATTTGACCCATAACTTCTTCCAGAGGGTGCCAATCGTTCCGGGACCCACTTCATTGAAATCAGCGTTTAAGATTTAGCGGAAAATGGTACCCCACTCGCCTAAATCGCCCAAAATCTCGAAAATCCATTTTTCAAAAAACACATTTTGACCCCTACCCCGCCCAAATTTGGTCCGATCGGGCTGAAAAGCTTGGAGGACCGTCCTAGGCCGGGAACAGACCCCTGACCCAAATTTCAAATTTTTAGAAAATTTTCTACTACCAAAAACGGCGTGGACGGCGGACGGCGTACGGCGGACGGCGTACGGCGTACTGCGGACGGACATTGACCTTTTTGGTTGGTTATTCCTTGAATAATCAACCTATGTTTTCATGCAAATGGTCAACCTCTCCGATTCGGCTCAAAATTTTTTTCTGGACGTTTCATGATGTCCTGATCAAAAAAGGTCAATGTCCGTCCGCCGTCCGCCGTCCACGCCGTTTTTGGTAGTAGAAAAATTTCTAAAAATCTGAAATTTGGGTCAGGGGTCTGTTCCCGGCCTGGGACGGTCCTCCAAGCTTTTCAGCCCAATCGCACCAAATTTGGGCGGGGTAGGGGTCAAAATGTGTTTTTTGAAAAATGGATTTTCGAGATTTTGGGCGATTTAGGCGAGTGGGGTATCATTTTCCACTAAATTTTGGACGCTGAATCAAATGAAATGGGTCCCAGAACGATCGGCGCCCACTGGAAGAAGTTATGGGTCAAATTGGGTACATATTACCCATTTTGAATATGTGTTTTTGAGATTTCTGGAACCTAGGCGTGTGGGGTATCATTTTCCGCTAAATCTTGGAAGCTGAATCCAATGGAATGGGTCTGGGACCCGCCGCACCCACTTTTTTCCCCATTTCCCCCATGTTGAAGAAATGAGTCTCCATGCGCCTGGTCCAAGGAATAACCAACCCCTGTGTAAGAATTTGCAGCGTTTTTGATCAGGACATCATGAAACGTCCAGAAAAAAATTTTGAGCCGAATCGGAGAGGTTGACCATTTGCATGAAAACATAGGTTGATTATTCAAGGAATAACCAACCAAAACCACTGTTTGTGAAGCTGTATGAGGAAGGATTTTCTGTAAAGGATGCCGCTCAGAAATCAGATATGTATAAAGTACAACACAGGGAAAAGTATTCTTTAAGAAGTACAGAAAAAATAATTTTAAGTTTATAAAGAATGGACCACGAGGACTTTAAACAAATTTGTAAAAGGTTTAAATTATTTTGAAGGTTGAAATACATTTGTAAATGCTATATCAAAAAGCCCCGAAAATCAATTTTTAAAACAATGCAAATTCTTTCACATTGGTTGGTCATACCTCGGACCAGGCGCATGGGGACTCATTTCTTCAAAATGAGGGAAATAGCGGGTGTGACGGGTCCCGGACCCATTCCAATCGATTCAGCGTCCAAAATTTAGTGGAAAATGATACCAACCACACACGCCTAGGTACCAGAAATCTCCAAAACCCACCTTCGAAATGGGTAAATGGGCACCCATAACCTCTTCCAGTGGGTACCAATCGTTCCCGGACCCATTTCATTGGATTCAACGTCCAAAATTTACTGGAAAATGATACCCCACACGCCTGGGTACCAGAAATCTCGAAAACACATATTCAAAATGGGTTTTCGAGATTTCCATTTTGACCCATAACTTCTTCCGGTGGGCGCCAATCGTTCCCGGACCCAATTCATTGGATTGAACGTCCAAAACTTACTGGAAAATGATACCCTACAAGCCTAGGTGCCAGAAATCTCGAAAATCCATTTTTCGAAATACACATTTTGACCCCTACCCCGCACAAATGTGGTCCGATCGGGCTGAAAAGTTTCGAGGACCAACTATAGCCATGAAAGGACCCCCGACCCAAATTTAAGATTTTTAAAAAAATGTCTACTACCAAAGCCGGCGTGGACGACGTACGGCGGACGGACATTTTTTTTTTTTTTTAATCTAGACATTCTAGACACTTTGAAACGCTGCGTTTTTCTTTTATTTTATATTTTCCCAAAACTCCAGCTGAAGGAGGTCTGCTCTTTGACAGGTGTAGGGTTGAAGACTACATAGATGTGTCGAGGTGTTTCAAGTGCCAGGCTTGGGGACACACGTCAAAAGTATGTAAGGAGGCGAATGAAGTGTGTGGAAGATGTGGAGGAGCTCACAGGGAGTGTAGGGACGGGCCTATTAAGTGTGCAAACTGTAGCAGAGCCAAGCTGGATTCCAACCACTCAGTAGACTCCCATGGGTGCCCAGCATATAAGAGCGCAATACGGAGATTCATGAGGGGAGTCAACCCTACATGAAGGTCTTACAATTGAACGGGGACAGGGCTGCAATAGTTAACAGTGAGATCAGAGAATGGGCGGGAATAGGGAATTGGGACATAGCATTGGTGCAGGAACCCTACACAAGGGATGGCGTGCTGCCAGGACTCGGGTCAATCAGAGTCTTTGCGGTAACCACCAATCCAATGGCAGCGGTGCTGGTGGCTGACCCTGCGCTGTCTGTAGTGATGCTTACCCGTCACTGCTCCAGTCACATGGTCACAGTGTGTGTGAATGGGAACAGGGGCCCAGTGTACCTGGTGAGCGCCTACTTCCAGTGCAGTGGGAACGTAAATGTTCATATTGCTGAACTGGAGGCAGTCCTGGAAGAGCTGGGTGGAGAGAAGGTCATTGTAGGAATGGACGCAAATGCAAGATCTACCTGGTGGCATAGTGATCTGTTTGACAGCGAGGGTCCTAATGGGCGCCATGCTGAGCCATGGGAAAAAGGACGATGCATTGAGGACCTAATAATGAGATGGAACCTCACAGTGGCAAATTTGCAATGTGAAATACCAACCTACAGGGGGGCTGCGGGTGGACTGTCAAACATTGACGTGACTCTGACAACACTGGGTGCACTTGGGCTGGTGAGTGGATGGAGGGTGACAGAGGAATCAGCCAGCCAACACTCAGTCATCAGGTACCAGGTGGGGGGCCCCAGAAAGACGATGCAGACGGAAAGGACTGGGTGGGAGGTTTAATGAGAAAAATGCAAACTGGGACCTCTTTGACAGAGAACTGTTAAGACAAATGGAAGGACAAACAGAACCCACGCAAATTACGAATACAGAAGAACTGAATGATGAAGTGAGAACCCTTAAAGGGGCAATAATTAAGGCAGCGTCCGCTGCAATGCCCATCAAGGGGGGTGTCCCACTCAGAACGGGATGGTGGACACCTAGGCTGGAGGTGCTTAGACGAGATCTTATTAGAGTAAGGAATAGAGCACACAGACGAGGAGACAGACTTACCGAGGAGGACAGAACCGAATTACGATTAACTCGAAGGACATACACCAGGGCAGTCAAGGCAGCCAAGCAGGACCACTGGAGAGGGTTTGTCACAGAAAAGGGAGTGGGAGAGCCATGGGGGGTCCCCTACCGAGCGGTAACCAACAGAGGACCTGGGTTCCAACTGGCAACACTGCGGGGCAGCGCAGCCAAAGACTGGAGACAGGCAGCACGCGAATTGTTACAATCCCTATTCCCAGACAACACGACTGAAGGGGAGAGTGAGGAACAGCAGAGAATTGCAGCAACCAACCGGGATAAAGGGGACACATATGGGTGGGCTGCACCATTAGTGGATAGTAATAGACTAAGTAAACTAGTGGGTACCTTCAAGAATGGGAAGGCGCCTGGGCCAGACCGTATTGAAGTTAGGACACTTAAGAGAGCATGGCCAGTCATTGGGGCAAGATACGCCAGGGTAATACAGACTGCTTTTCAGCTGGCGCACTTTCCGCGAGAGTGGAAGGTGGGGAAGGTCTGCGTCCTTCGGAAACCCGGTGACATTAGTCCCGAGGATCCTAAGGCGTACCGGCCACTCTGCCTACTCAGCGTACCTGGCAAATTGCTCGAGAAGGTGATGGTGGAAGAGCTAAGAGAGGTTCTGGAGCTGGGGTCAGATGCCCAACATGGGTTCACAAGAGGGCGATCCACGGTGGGTGCCCTATTGCAGATGCGTAGGGCAGTGGCAGAGGCGACTGCCACATATGTGTTGGCAGTATTTGTGGATATTAGGGGCGCTTTCGATAATGTATGGTGGCCGGCTGTTGTGGAGGAGCTAAGGGACAGAGGATGCAGTCCCTGGACTGTGAACCTGCTGCTCGACTACTTCAAAGACAGGAAGGTGGTGTACAGTGAAGGAGGCCTATCAGTATCCAAGGATATCAGCAAAGGGTGCCCGCAGGGATCTGTGCTGGGACCCCAGCTGTGGAATCTCTTATTTGACAGGGTGCTAAGGGCCATGGAAGGAATGGGAGTGGATGTAATTGCCTACGCGGATGACCTAGTGTTCCTAGTGAAAGAAAACAGTCGGAGGCGGGTTGAGGCAACTGCATCCACCGTCATGGGTGCGCTGGTGGAAAGGTGTGCTGGGATTAAACTGGAGGTGGCAGGGCACAAGACTGTGGCCATGCTCCTTAAGGGGAAATTAGATCGGGAAAGGCCGCCTACTATTAGAGTAGGTACTTCAGGTAGGATAGCATATGTAACTAGTTTTAAGTATTTAGGGGTTACACTAGGGGAGAGGCTAGATATAGGACCTCATTTGGAGACTGTCAGTGACAAGGCACTTAAAGCCTTTGCCAAAGTCACCAGGCTGGCAGGATCTGGATGGGGCATAGGTTTTAGGGAGTTGCTAACTATATATAAGGGGTTATTTCTAGGGATATTGCTGTACGCTGCACCTGCATGGGTAGACCTACTCAGGGCAAAACACTGGAGGCGAGTCCGCGCTATTCAAAAGCGAGCACTGGCGAAGGTTGTGAGGGCATACAAGACTGCGGCTGGAGTCGGGCTACCTGTACTTGCTGGTGTGCTCCCAATCCAGTGGGAAGCATGGCGGAGGTGGGCTGTGTACCGTATATGTGATGGACAGGAGTTTGCGATCCCGGGAGTGATGAACTCTGCAGACCCACGAACAGGATCGCTGATGCTTGCAGTGCGGGACAAGCTACTTGAAGCCTGGCAGGCAGAGTACGAGAACAATGAGTTTGGTAAGGTGGTGCTCTCATACCTTCCCAACGTGCGGGACCGGTTGGATCGGAAGTGGTTTGTGCCTCAACATAGTGCGATGCAATTTGTGACAGGACACGGTGAATTTGCGGGACACTTGAGCAGGTTCAAGCTTGCACCAGAACTTCCTTGTGCATGTGGTGAGCCTGCTGAGACTGCGGACCACATCATCCGGGACTGCCCCAGCTTTGCAAGGGAACGGGACCTGTGCCAGCTGAGCGACATCCAGAGGAGTGAAATCCTGGCTACGGAGGAGGGATACAGCAGGCTGATACGCTTTCGCTGAGATGGTTCTTCCAGTGCTGCGGACCCGTCATCTGCAGGCTAGAGAAGTGGATGGCAGCAGGAGGGACCTTCAGCAGCGCTAAGTGAAGCTCTCCGCCCCTTGGTCAGGTGGGGCATAACAACTGACCCACCCTCGGGTCGGCAGGGTGTAATAAATGCTGACCACAATAAGGGACCGCATCCTATGAGGTGCCACTCTCTGAGTGGAACAGGTATCTGGACCACTTGGGGAGAAGAGGGAAACCTCTGGCATTTCATGAAACGGTAGTGACAGGTACAAAGCCTCTGTCACGGGGCTATGAGCCAGTTAGCCCTTTAAGGAAGTAAGGGTCGTCAGGGCACTGACAAACCTGTATCCTTCCAAACTGGTACCGCGGGTGGGGAGGAGCCCCTGGCCACAGAGGCAATGCTTCGGCAAAGCCTCACCGGCCAGCCTCCCCAATTGAGGTAGGAAACTACGGTCCGAAATAATGGACCGTTCGCGGGGGTCGTGGTTGAGGCGCACCCTAGCCCGAGGGCTTCACCCTATGAAGGTGCCTATAATGGGTAGGCCTGTGCTGCATACATCCGTGCAGGATGTACCAATACAGACCAGCTCTGGGAGTTGAGATGCAACACTCGGGAACCACTCTGCTTAAGTGGTAGTGCAAGCTAGAATGCACGAACTACCACAAGTTGGTACTTGGGGGGAGTAGTTTACTACTCCCTATCCAAGCCCTGCTGAATGAAGGGACAATCATTCCAGTCTGTTCAGACTGTATCCTCACTGCATGCAGTGGGGGGGAGAAGCATAACCCGTGGGGTGAGCTCTCCTTATAATTGTGGCTCACTTCCTTGCATTGGGGTGAGAAACACATTGGACTCCAGCTGAAGGAACGATGCCTTTTGGTTGGTTATTCCTTGAATAATCAACCTATGTTTTCATGCAAATCGTCAACATTTCCGATTCGGCTCAAAATTTTTTTCTGGACGTTTCATGGTGTCTAGATCAAAAACGCTGCAAATTTTTACACAGGGGTTGGTTATTCCTCGGACCAGGCGCATGGAGACTCATTTCTTCAACATGGGGGAAATGGGGAAACAGTGGGTGCGGCGGGTCCCAGACCTATTCCAATCGATTCAGGATCCAGAATTTAGAAGAAAATGATATCCCACACGCCCAGGTACCGGAAATCTCGAAAACGCATATTCAAAATGGGTAATATATACCCAATTTGACCCATAACTTCTTCCAGAGGGTGCCGATCGTTTTGGGACCCATTTCATTGGATTCAGCGTCCAAAATTTAGAGGAAAATGATACCCCACTCGCCTAAATCGCCCAAAATCTCGAAAATCCATTTTTCAAAAAACACATTTTGACCCCTACCCCGCCCAAATTTGGTCCGATCGGGCTGAAAAGCTTGGAGGACCGTCCTAGGCCGGGAACAGACCCCTGACCCAAATTTCAGATTTTTAGAAAATTTTCTACTACCAAAAACGGCGTGGACGGCGGACGGACATTGACCTTTTTTGATCAGGACATCATGAAACGTCCAGAAAAAATTTTTGAGCCGAATCGGAGAGGTTGACCATTTGCATGAAAACATAGGTTGATTATTCAAGGAATAACCAACCAAAAAGGTCAATGTCCGTCCGCCGTACGCGCTGTTTTTGGTAGTAGAAAATTTTCTAAAAATCTGAAATTTGGGTCAGGGGTCTGTTCCCGGCCTAGGACGGTCCTCCAAGCTTTTCAGCCCGATCGGACCAAATTTGGGCGGGGTAGGGGGAAAAATGTGTTTTTTGAAAAATGGATTTTCGAGATTTTGGGCGATCTAGGCGAGTGGGGTATCATTTTCCACTAAATTTTGGACGCTGAATCCAATGAAATGGGTCCCAGAACGATCGGCACCCACTGGAAGAAGTTATGGGTCAAATTGGGTATATATTACCCAATCTAAATATGTGTTTATGCGATTTCTGGTACCTGGGCGTGTAGGGTATCATTTTCCACTAAATCATGGACACTGAATCGATTGGAATGGGTCTGGGACCCGCCGCACCCACCGTTATCCTCATTTCCCCCATGTTGAAGAAATGAGTCTCCATGCGTCTGGTCCGAGGAATAACCAACCCGTGTGTAAGAATTTGCAGCGTTTTTGATGAACGCATTTATGACAGATAAGAACTGATTTCAACTGACATACGTACGTCGAGCCAGTTGTGCCTCACTTCGGCGCTGTTGAGCAGTATAGACCCATCCATGCTAACTCCAGTGTCACTTCCAAACACCAATTTCCTCCCTGAAGCATTACACGTCTATAAACGACAAAATAACCCAAGTTACAGCAAAGGCAAATAAAAAACGGAGGATCTGAACGTGCTATCACCTCTGAGGACTCCCATATGTTCCGAGTGCTGTTCCGCTAACGCCTGCATCGCTTGAAGGCACCCTCGAAATGATGTGATGTTCCATCCGCACTCCCAAGCCAATTCGGAAGTACCCAGTTGGTGGCATAAAACTTCCTGAAGGCGTGCCACCTCGTCCCTGATGGGCTCGCAAGCGTTGAGTTTCATTTTTGCTGAGTCCACGTTTTGAGACAACCAGTTTCTGGGGTCAAACAAACATATAAAAAGCTGCGAATTCATTCACAAGGGTTAGTTATTCCTCGGATCAGGAGCATGGAAACCCACTCGAATCGATTCAGCGTTCAAAATCGATTGGAAAATGATACCCCACTCCCACAAGTACCAGAAATCTCGAGAACCCACATTCGAAATGGGCAGATAGATACCCATTTTTACCCATACCCCTCTAGCGAGCGCTGATTGGTCCGGGACCCGTCTCATTGACTTCAGCGTCCAAAATTTAGTGGAAAATGATACCCCACACTCCTAGGTACCAGAAATCTCGAATACCCACATTCAAAATGGGTAAATAGGCACCCATTATGACCCATAACCTCTTCAGGTGGGCGCATGTCGTTCCGGGACCCGTCTCATTGACTTCAGCGTCCAAAATGTAATAGAAAATGATACCCCACACGCCAAGATCGCCGAAAACCTCGAAAATACATCATTTGAGATACACACTTTGACCACTATATTGTGGGTGGGGGCAGGGGTGGAAATGTGTCTTTCGAAACATCAATATTCATTATTGGCATTAATCCTCATCTTGTAGGGTATAATTATCGACGACCACACTCACTGTTCTCTATACTTCATAGGGTATGGATCCAAGTTGAATCAATTGAAATGAGTCCTTGACCGATTGGCACCCACTAGGGGTGGGTCAAGGTCAAAATGGGCATTTTAAAAATGGGTTTTGGCGACCTATGGCGTGTAGGGTATCATTTTCGACTAAATTTTGGACGCTGAATCCAATGAGACGGGTGTCAGGTCGATTTGCGCCAGCTGGAGGTAGATATGGGTCATAATGGGGGTTTGAAAATGGGAGTTCATGATTTTTGGGGATCTAGTCGTGTATATTTTGGATGATGCACGATTAGAATGAGCCTCACTTTTGGTTGGTTATTGCTTGAATAATCAACTCATGTTTTCATGCAAAAGGTTCTCTCCGATTCGGCCCAAAAATGTTTTCTGGACGTTTCAAGGTGTCTGATCAAAATTAGCAATTTTCTGTCCGCCGTCTGCGCCGATTTTGGTAGTAGAATATTTTCTAAAAATCTGAAATTTTGGTCAGGGGTCTGTAACTAGCTCTTGTTGGTCCTCAAAACTTTTCAGCCCGATCGGACCAAATTTGGGCGGGGTAGGGGTCAAAATGTGTTTTTTGAAAAATGAATTTTCGAGATTTTGGGCGATCTAGGCGAGTGGGGTATCATTTTCCACTAAATTTTGGACGCTGAATCCAATGAAATGGGTCCCAGAACGATCGGCAGCCACTGGAAGAAGTTATGGGTCAAATTGGGTATATATTACCCATTTTGAATATGTGTTTTTGAGATTTCTGGAACCTAGGCGTGTGGGGTATCATTTTCCGCTAAATCTTGGGCGCTAATTCCAATGAAGTGGGTCCCGGAACGATTGGCACCCACTGGAAGAAGTTATGGGTCAAATTGGGTATATATTACCCATTTTGAATATGCGTTTTCGAGATTTCCGGTATCTGGGCGTGTGGGGTATCATTTTCCAATTAAATTTTGGATCCTGAATCGATTGGAATGGGTCTGGGACCCGCCGCACCCACTGTTTTCCCCATTTCCCCCATGTTTATGAAATGAGTCTCCATACGCCTGGTCCGAGGAATAACCAACCCCTGTGTAAGAATTTGCAGCGTTTTTAGTCTAGACGCTTTGATACGCAAAAATACGCGTTTTGGTTGGTTATTCCTTGAATAATCCTACCTCGCCATGGTCTCCTCCACCTCACCTCCGCCTCGCCTCCGCTTTCTATCGTCCTGAAGTATACCACCTCACACCCGCCTTCCCACACACTGGTCTCTACCTCGCCTCCGCCTTCTCTCGTCCTGGTCTCCACCTCACCTCCGCCTTCTCTCGTCCTGGTCTCCACCTCACCTCCGCCTTCTCTCGTCCTGGTCTCCACCTCACCTCTGCCTTCTCTCGTCCTGGTCTCTACCTCACCTCCGCCTTCTCTCACCCTGGTCTCCACCATGCCTCCACCTTCCCTCGCTTTGGTCTCCACCTCACCTCCGCCTTCCCTCGCCCTGGTTTCCACCTCAACTCCACCATTTTTTGAAAAATGGATTTTCGAGATTTTGGGCGATTTAGGCGAGTAGGGTATCATTTTTCACTAAATTTTGGACACTAAATATAATGAAGTGGGTCCCAGAACAATTGGCACCCACTGGAAAAAGTTATGGGTCCAATTGGGTATATATTACCCATTTTGAATACGTGTTTTCGAGATTTCTGGTACCTAGGCGTGTGGGGTATCATTTTCCACAAAATTCTGGACCCTGGATCGATTGAAATGGGTCCAGGACCCACCACACCCACTGTTTCCATTTTCCCCATGTTGAAGAGATGAGTCTTCATGCGTCTGGTCCGAGGAATAACCAACCCATGTGTAAGAATTTGCAGCGTTTTTTCATTATACTAGTGCTCTAAGAAATCATTAATCCAGCGTTTTCTCTAACTGGAAGAGTTATGGGATGAAAGGGCACCAAATATGAAACCCTTCACCAAGAACTGGTCGTGCAATATACAAACAAAATCCCTATTAACATCTCATCTTACTTACAACAGGGTTTCAGATCCTTTCACTTTGGACACTTTTTGGACGATTTCTTCTTCGGTGAAGTCGTGGCTTCTGTAAGTGGTTTTGTGATTGGAGCCAAAAGGTCGTCTTGGAGGCGGCCGAGGTTGATCAGTTATTGGACGACTGTCGACATAAGTCGTTGGAAGGTCGCATGTTGTTAGAATTGATTTGACCGTGTTTCGTAGATTTCGTTGTTCTAATTTAATATTCACTGGTTTCAAGGTATCTACAAGACAAAAGTGATACTGTATTGGTAAAATAATTGACGTGGAGCCAGTCAAATTGAGCCCAATTAATTTCATTCACCAGTACACCCCCAAAAATACCTTTTTCGGTGAGAGGCACATCTTGACCGACCGGTCTCAAATAAAACCGTAAATTCGCCGGCCGAGGAGGCCGATTTTGTTGGAGATTTTGGATATATGAACTCAAAATTTGCAGAGAACTCTCGTTGGTTTTCTGAAGAATGGAAAAACATAAAAATTAGTAATCAATACGTCAATTACTAAGCAAGTTGGACGGTTTTCGATCATTATTCGAAAGTTTGGTTGGTTATTCCTTGAATAATCAATTTGTTTTCATTCAAAAAGTCAATCTCTCCGATTCGGCCCAACATTTTTTCTGGGTTTTTCAAGGTGTCTAAATCAGAATAAGCAAATGTTCGTCCGCTGTACGCCGATTTTGGTGGTAGAAAATTTTCTGAAAATCTGAAATTTTGGTCAGAGACACTTTTTAACCCGATAGGACCAAATTTGGGCGGGGTAGTGGTCAAAATGTTGCTTTGGAAAATGGTTTTTCAAGATTTTTTGCGATCTAGGTGTGTGGGGTAACATTTTCCACTAAATTTTAGACACTAAATCTTCTGAGAAATGTTTTTAAAAATCTGAAAGTTTGGTCAGGGGTCCGTTTCTGGCATTAGTTGGTTCTCGAAACTCTTTAGCCCGATCGAACCAAATTTTGGTGAGGAGGAGGAGGAGGAGAAGGAGGAGGGGGGTCCAAATGTGTACTTTGACAAATGGATTTTCGAAATTTTCGGCGACCTAGGCGTGTGGGGTATCATTTTCGACTTAATTTTGGACACTGAATTCAATTAGATGGGTCCCGAGACGATTGGTGCACACCGGACGAGGTTATGGGTCAAAATGGGTACCTATCCACCTATTTTGAATGTGGGTTTTTGAGATTTCTGGTACCTCGGCGTGTGGAGTATCATTTTCTACTAAACTTTGGACCCTGAATCGATTGAAATGAGTCTACATAAGCAATAACCAACCCCTGTGTAAGAATCTACAGCGTTCTTCTTTTTCACCTCGTATTCCTGAATGCTAAGGGTCAAGATCCCGTCTAAATACAGAAATGTTACACTTAATTATAATTCCCTAAACTGAGGAAATCATGGGAGCTTCATATCACTATGTAATTAGCCACTTGTATCGTCAACAAGTGATTTTCCCGGTTGGAAATTATCCTAAATAGAACGAACGGCACTAAGGTCAGCTGTTCTCATTAATTCAGCACCTTTCAGCACATTTTCCAAACTAAATTCATATAATTCAAATTGAGCTCATTATCGCCCAACAGGAATCGAATTGGACTTACCCTTTCGGTGGGAAATTTACCGAAAAGATCGGGATGAACGGAAAAATAAAACGGTCTGAGAGCAGTGGCAATTTCACCTGACGTTAACGACCGAGAAAACATCAGATGCGGAGGAGCAGCGTATTCCAACAGTCTGCAAAATAAATGTTTAAATTAGGCATCTTAAAAACACGTTAAGAGAAGATGCCGGATGAGCGGTTTCAAAATTAGAACACTTAGCGAAGGAAAAGAGGACGAACGAAAGACTAAGAATGAGAGAGAAAGGTCTTTTTCTTTTCTTTTGAAAGAGAAAGCATATTTGTATTGAAACTTCTTTGATTTTTGTTTATAATAACTTGAATAATCAACCTATGTTTTCTGGCCAGAGGTCAACCTCTCCGAGTTGCCCAAAATTTAAAATTTTGCGTATCAAAGCGTCTAGACTAAAAAAATCTGCAAATTCTCACACACGGGTTGGTTATTCCTCGAATGGGGGACACATTGGGTGTGGCGGGTCCCAGACCCATTCCAATCGATTCAGGGTCCAAAATTTAGTGGAATATAATACCCCACACGCCTAGGCACCAGAAATCCTGACACATACAAAATGGGTGGATACATACCCATTTTGACCCATAACTTCTTCCGGTGGGTGCCAATCGTTCTGGGACACACATCATTGAATTCAGCGTTCAAAATTTAGTGGAAAATGATAACCCACACGCCTAGGTAGCAGAAATCCCGAAAACACATAATCAAATTGA
Source organism: Cyrtorhinus lividipennis (assembly GCA_019603395.1). NCBI lineage: Eukaryota > Metazoa > Arthropoda > Insecta > Hemiptera > Miridae > Cyrtorhinus > Cyrtorhinus lividipennis. Next base: position 145,544 of record CM034006.1, on the reverse strand, counting down.
GTAATAAATACCCAATTTGACCCATAACCTCTTCCAGTGGGTGCCAATTGTTCTGGGACCCATTTTATTGGAATCAGCGTCCAAAATTTAGTGGAAAATGACACCCCACTCGCCTAAATCACCCAAAATCTCGAAAATCCATTTTTCAAAAAACCCCTACCCCCTCCAAATTTGATCCGATCGGGCTGAAAAGTTTCGAGGACCCATCTCGGCTGGGAACAGACCCCTGACCCAAATTTCAGATTTTTAGAAAATTTTCTACTACCAAAAACGGCGTGGACAATGGACGGCGGATGGCGGACGGCGGACGGACATTGACCTTTTTTGATCAGGACATCATGAAACGTCCAGAAAAAATTTTTGAGCCGAATCGGAGAGGTTGACCATTATCATGAAAACATAGCTTGATTATTCAAGGAATAACCAACCAAAAACCGTAGTCTTTCCGTAGTTTTTGGTGGAAGAAAATTTTCTAAAAATTCGAAATTTTGATCAGGGACCGTTTTCTGGCTGTAGTTGGTCCTCTGAATATTTTAATTTTTAGCCCAATTGACCCAAATTTGGGGAGGGTATGGGTGAAAACGTGTTTTTTGAAACTGGATTTTGTTGATAATATTTGTGGGGTATCATTTTCCACTACATTATTGAAGTTGAATCCATTGAGATGAATCCTTGACCGATTGATACTCAGGAAGGAGGGGGTCAAAATGGGCATTTTGAAAATGGGTTTTGGCGACCTATGGCGTGTGGGGTATCATTTTCGACTAAATGTTGGACGCTGAATCCAATGAGACGGGTCCCGGGCCGCTTGACGCCCACCCGGAGAGGTTTGGGTCAAAATGGGTATCCATCTACCCATTTCGAATGAGCGTTTTCGAGATTTCTGGTACCTTGACGAGTGGGGTATCACTTTCCAATCCAATTTGGAACGCTGAATCGATTCGAATGAGTCTCCAAGCTGCTGGTCCGAGGAATAACCAACCCCTGTGAAATAATTTGCATTTTCCTCAAGCAATGGTGAATTACTTTGAAGCATCAACTCGGTTCAAGGTAAAGGTCAAATGAGAACAACTAGGCAGTTGTCAAGCACTGGTAGACTACCTAGTCCGAAATAACAGTCACAGAAATTTCTCAGGTTTAGTTCTTACAATTACAGCTTAATTAACACTTAGAAAGGGTATATTTATACGAGTTTTGAATACTCATTCACCAAAGCACTGCTTGTGTATGTTTGTCATTACAATTACCCTGATATTCATTAATGACAGTCAAATTTGATATCACTGTAGAGCCTAAGTATTCAATAGCTTCTGCTTCAAGGCTACAATAGTAAGGCTGTCGACCGTCTATCTCGAAAATTTTACTGATTGTCGGCAAAAACCTCACCTTATACGGCTGTGCAACCTCAGAATCTCAGTTGCCATCGAGGAAAGTTGATGTTTTTATGGCAGGAGCAAAAGACGGAACTGCGATCTTGGGCTTTATTACGTTTGGGTGTCTCAAAATACGCCTGTAACATAAGTTATGGCTTAATCAAGAAGTATGGTATGAAGACAAGTACCACCGAAGATCCTATAACATCAATATTCTACTTTGTAGTTTGTAATGTTAAATGTAATACATGACATTACGTAGAACACCACTGAATTCCCCATACATACTACGTACCTGTAGAACCAAATGTTTACTTTTCTTCACTATCTGTTGCTGTTGTTACGCCGTATTCTTGCCCGTGAAGAGACTCTTGTGGGTGAAGTTGGGCTGATATACACATCATTCGATGATGTTCATGGAACGACGCGTATACATAGAAAATTGCGGGAATCTCTTTAAAATTGTGGGATTCTCTTATCAAGGGGGCATGGCCATAGTAGAGGTGTGTCGGTACAGCAGTACCGGGACTGTGTAACCGAGTCTCACATTGGAACGGTTCCAAGCAGTGACAAGACCCCGGCCTTTACCGGTACGGTTCCACGGACTGGCAAGTAGTCGGTTCGGTATCAATAAGATTGGAGCTGGACCGGGAAGGTTGGAGCTGGACCGGGAAGGTTGGAACTGGACCGGGAAGGTTGGAACTGGACCGATAAGATCGGAACTGGACCGATAAGATTGGAACTGGACCGATAAGCTGGATTGGACCAATAAGATCGGAACTGGACCGGGAAGGTTGGAGCTGGACCGATAAGATCGGAACTGGACCAATAAGCTGGACTGAACCGGGAAGGTTGGAACTGGACCGATAAGAATTTGCAGATTTTTTTTAATCAAAAGTGGTCAATGAGAGACTGTGCGTGGTTGCAACGTCAGTACCCCTGCGAGCAGCATTTCTCAAAAGCTGGGTTGATATTGTCTAAAAGGAGGAGCTCGCTTACCCCCAAAAGAAAATAATAGTGCCGCATTATTTAAATTGTAATGAAAAACTGTTTTCACTGTAAAATGGAGAGATGGTAGGAACCTTCGTCAATTATTTTTAACTTGTAAGTAGGTACCTATCCAATTACAATATAATTTATTATTCCTTTAATTCTCATGTTTTTGTAACACTCATCTGAATTCCTTGATGAATACCTAGGGAACAGAATGATTCTCATGGGTGGGAGGGGGTAGCCACGTTACACCCTGCTGTACCGGTAATGGAACTGTACCGGTAAGTTGGAGCGGTTACGTCATTGTCACTGTAACCGTTGGAACCGTTCCTAAGAATTACCTGGACCGACACACTCCTAGGCCATAGAGCGTTATATCGATTGTAACGCTATATCGATTTTTCGGGGTGCGTGCACTGATGTATAGATTTACCCGAAGTTGTTTGACAAAATATTAAAACATTATTTAGAATTTGTCTTTCATATTAAAATTTCAATATATTCGATCAGATTGAGAGAATTCATGCTATAATGGAAGGTTCCTTTAATGAAATAAATTACAATACAATTTGAAATATTTGTAGACGTTTTGAATTCGAAATTTGTAATAGGTAAATGTATGTCATAATAGATAAATTCGAATACCCCAACCCTAAATATTTATTAATTCAATGAAACTAACCTTAAGAGGTATCAGGTAGGTCGCAAGACCGTGGAGTATATCCTCCATTGTCTGTGTCGTAGACTGAAGGAGTGACGTCAGACGGACAATCGATTAGCTTGTTGTTTGAGTTCGATAGTTCAAGTGAAATCGATAGTTTGTCATCTCTGCCCCATATAATAGAGTTCAGTCGGGAATTGATTAGCCTTCCATATTCCCACATAAGTAGCCCATATTCAGGACTTGGTTACAGGGGTCAGCCAATGGCCGCATCAGCAGCAAATGCAAAGAGTAGCGGTATGGTGTAATCAAATCGAACTAATAAATCGATTTCACAATTGGCGGTTTACAATCAATTGACCAATTAATCGGAATCTAAAAATCTGAAATTCGGGTCAGGGGCCCGTTTCCGGCTTTAGTTGGTCCTTGAAAATTTTCAGCCCGGTCGGACAAAATGGGGGGAGGGTCTAAATGTGTTTCGAAAAACAGATTTCTTGAGATTTTTGGCAATCTAGACATGTGGGGTATCGTTTTCGACTAAATTTTGGACGCTGAAGTCAATGAGACGGGTTCCAGAACGATTGGTGCCCACTGGAAGAGGTTATGGGTGTCTACCTACCCATTTCGAATGTGTTTTTAAGATTTCTGGTATCACGCCCTCTCATTGACCTTTACCTGGTTTTGGTTGGTTATTCCTTAAATAATCAACCTATGTTTTCATGCAAAAAGTCAATCTCTCCGATTCGCCCCAAAATTGTTTTCTAGACGTTTCAAGGTGTCTAGATCAAATGTCCGTCCGCCGTCTGTCGTCTTCGCCGACTTTGGTAATAGAGATTTTTCTAAAAATCTGAAATTTTGGTCAGGGACCCATTCGTGGCTGTAGATGGTCCTCGAAACTTTTCAACTCGATCGGACCAAATTTGGATGGGGTAGGGGTCAAAATGTGTATTTTGTAAAATGGATTTTTGAGATTTTTGACAATCTAGGTGTGTGGGGTATCATTTTCCACTAAATTCTGAACGCTAAATCCAATGAAAAGGGTTCCAGAACGATTGCCACCCACTGGAAGAGGTTATGGGTCAAAATGGCTATCTATTACCCATTTTGTGTTTTCGAGATTTCTGGTATCTAGGAGTGTGGGGACCCGCCACACCCACTGTTTCCCCCATTTTGAAGAAATCAGTCTCCATGCGCCTGGTCCGAGGAATAACCAACCCGTGTGTATGAATTTGCAGCGTTCTTATTAAATGAAAATGTTGCTATGAGTCAAAGAATCAAAGGTTGAAAGTGGACGGCGCCTATCAACGTTGGCGTATCTCAAGTCCTTGTCTTGTCGACAACTAAAAAACGTGGAGCCATTTATCAGTGGAGTGGCAAGGGTGATCAGATTCTGTCGTGGAGTGTTGACGCGTCGTTAGTACGCGTTCAAGGTTCTTGTTTTATGAAATCACTTCAGTACATAGCGGTTCTTATCAATTTCAACTCATAAAAAAAATTTGGACAAAGGAATAGTGACAGCCAAACATAGAAAGGGCAGCTTACATCCGTTTGTTTCATACTGACCCCCCACCCCACCCCATTTCCACCAGAACGTGGACCAACCTGGAGGGGAAGGCTAGTAGATTTCCTTCAATGAAAAAAGCTTATTCCATTCTGAACGGCATTTATTATTTCGAAATTTTACTTTCAATGTTTGTTCCTGTTAGGAACAATTATTCTCCGCTCTGGCTCCATGATTTTTGAAATCACATCTAACAGAACGGGGCCAGAAAGATCAAAGTGAGTTGTCTAATGGGGTCTTTCCAGAAGTCAGGGTTTGCCAGACCCTCGCATTGACCGAGTTTTGGTTTTTCGGAGGAGCCTGCAAAGCCTGTTTAAATGGAAAATAAAAGCAATATCTATAATATAGATCAGCAGCGTGTTGTGTTTGCCTACTTGATTGATTTTAAAAAGGCCTTTGACAATGTGAAGCATGATACACTGGTGCCAATCCTTGAAGGCGTGGGTTTGGACTGTAAGGATGTACGGTTGATCGAGAACCTTTACTGGCAGCAGACGGCTCAGGTACGAGTTGATGGGGCATTTCCAAACCGTGTTCCAATACAGAGGGGCATGCGGCAGGATTGCCCTCTGTCTCCAGTCCTCTTTACTATCTACTCAGAGAAGATGTTCTGTGAGGCTTTGGACGTTTGTGATATGGGCATTCGCGTTACTGGCACCGCAGTCTCGAACTTGAGGTATGTGGATGATACCTTTCATCTGGCGAACTCTCCCCAGTACTGGGGGAGTCCAGGTACTGGCTGATAGAGTGGACGCAGCGTAACACCAGCACGGGCTCCAAATCAATGTCTCTAACATCAAGATCATGGCAGTGCGTAAGTCTGGTCGGAAGCAGTGTGATAAGGAGGTGATGGGTTAGCCGCTACAGCAAGTAGACCATTTCAAGTATTTGGGGCAGCTGTTAGCTATCTGTGGACTGGTCGATGCAGGGTGAGTTGATGGCTAGGTTTGAGATCTCCCAGGCTGCATTCAACAAGATGCGACGTTTTCTGTGTAGCCGAGATGTGCGTTTCTCCCTGCGCTGGAGGATGGTCAGATGTTACATCCTTTCCATTTTGACATATGGTGTTGAGTCGTGGACGCTTAAGGCTGTGGATATGATCGGCTTGAGGCGTTTGATCAGCCAAAGGCTGTTGCGGAGGATGCTGAGGATCCCCTGGACGACGCGTCTAGGTAATGATTACGTTGTGCAACAAAACATATACCGGTGTAACCCGTCGTTTTCACGTAACGGGCTAGGGATCCAGAAATAGACCTAGGCGAATAAATTAGTGGGAGACTAAAGACTTTCACTTACCGTCCGGAATGTCGGCAATGGTCGGTCATAGACGCCAAGTACACCTGAATTTACCAAGCTCTGAGGAATGGGGTTTCGTGATTGAAAGACAAGGGTTCAATATTGGCTTATAATAACGCAATTGACAGAAATATGAAATACGGAATGTCTCGGCCGAGAAGGATACTGACTATTACGTAATCTAATTATTGAGTAGGCAGAAGTGAAGGGCTGAGGGCCAAATGAATTTACGAGGTAGCTGAAGGCTCAGGAATGTTTGATTTGAATAACGGTAAAAGTTGAAGTGATTTGTTAGCGTCCTCCCCTAATTCCTTTCTCTTTTCCTAACGCACGACAGACGACATGCTAAATAATACGGTCACAATCTACAACTCTATGATCAGCTTTCTGGTGACTAAACGTCAGGGCTTGGGCCAGATTTAGATAGTTCGACTTTCGCGTTGCGAGGGTACGAGACAGAGTTATTTCGCCACTTACGTGTACCGACTTCTTGGGATGGAGACCACAGGGTGATGTTCTCTTCACGAGATAGAGGTATTTCGCCACTTACGTGTACCAACTCCTTCGGATGGAGACAACAGGGTGATGTTCTCGTCGCTGCTCGGCTTCGGTCAGGGGAACGCCGTCCAGGCCGGAGGAGGCGAGGCTCTTTCCGACGGAGGTCCGACGACTGGCGGTGCGTGGGGAACCTAGACTATTGGCCGTCGAATCGGGCGCGAACGGATCAACACTCGGGTCCGACGGGGGATTTTCAGTTCGTATAAGGGCCCACTGTTACGGGAGAGGAATTGGCTGATCTCCCAATTCCCGAGTTCTCACCCTGAAGGAACCACGATACACTTGTTCCCTCAGGTCACTTTCACAACACCGGCTTCACAAGGGGTTGATTTGCTACGCGTCGGTTGTTCCGCTTCGATGTTCCGCCCCGAAACAGGTTGTTCCGCCCCGGAACAGGTTGTTCCGCCCCGAAACAGGTTGTTCCGCCCCGGAACAGGTTGTTCCGCCCCGAAACAGGTTGTTCCGCCCCGCCCCCTGCCTCGCCTCGTCCTCTCGAGATTATGGCGAGCAGGGGGGGCCAACCTCGTTTCGGAGATCCCAACTTTCCTTCACTTGAGTTCGGACACGACTGGCTGATGTTCCTTCTCCCAGTCCGCTCGTCAAGTCGCCTTCCCCTCCTACTCCTCCCTGGGTGTCTCGCGCCGCCCATCGCCTAACCAATCCAATGAGGACACGCCTTCCGCCCAGCTGGGGTCAGGCGCTTGGAGGGGAGAGGGGTCGATCCGTCCCCCGCCGCCGAAGTTTCTTGACGGGGCGCTTGGAATCTGCCGCCCCGTTACACTCCTCCGATCTTTGGAGGCCGAGGTCTACCTCGGCAATTTTCCTTCCGGTGGGGGTGACTGGTGCGATGGGCATTGCGTCAGGTCGTTTGGCTGCTATCCATGCTTGTTTGTACCGCCATCGTCTACAAGCGGCACAGGTTGGTGGGCGGTCCTTCTCGTGTTCGGCGATGGAGCAGGGCTTCGGGTAGGCGGGGTCCCTGGGCCGCAGGTTCCGGCATTTTCTCTCGCAGCGGTACGTTGTCGGCGGGTGTCGTTGCTTGGTGCAGACGGGCACAGGACGTCCCCACCCGTCGAGAGCATGATGGCGCTGGTGTTCCCAGGTGGTGCGATGGGCGAGATGTGTCTTCCGCTGGTCTTATCTTCTACTTCCCTACTATGATGTGAAACATACAAACCGGCCCTTTCTTTAGTCTCCTCTCATACTCAAACTCACACAATCGACGGCTCATTCGTCATGCAGACAACCTCTTTCACAAAGCCAGAAACTGAACAAAGAACCCCAGATTTTGCTGCCATTACAAAGGGAAAAAGAAAAAAAAAAAAAAAAAAAAAAAAGGGGGGGGGGGGGAGACCCAGGGAGTCCTGTCACGACTCATGAGGTACGGTCATTAGTAAAACAAGGTAAGTACTTGTGTTGTGCATTTTATTTCCAGATTGGGGTTCATCATGGCTTCGCCCTCGTCTGATGGGCTGCTGTTTTGGTGCATGGTCGCGAATTCACTTGTTAAATAAAAAAGAATAATAAATAAAGAAAAAATTATAGAACCGATAGATCACTTTCTTGCGCACCAAGGACCGATAATTTCCCCACGAATCGAGAAAGGACTTCCCAGTTGGTAAGAGCTATGACGGGTCTGGAATCGGGATGTCAATTGGAGCTGAAGGCTCCCGGAACAGTCCCGGAACAGAGGGCCTCGGAACAGTCTCGGAACAGAAGGCCTCGGGACAAGTTTCGGAACAGTCCCGGAACAGAGGGCCTCGGGACAGGTCCCGGAACAGTCCCGGAACAGACCCGGAACAGACCCGGAACAGAAGTCTCGGAACAAGCCCCGGAACAGTCCCGGAACAGTCTCGGAACAGAGGGCCTCGGAACAGTCTCGGAACAGAGGGCCTCGGGACAAGTCTCGGAACAGTCCCGGAACAGAGGGCCTCGGGACAAGTCTCGGAACAGTCCCGGAACAGACCCGGAACAGTCTCGGAACAGAGGGCCTCGGGACAAGTCTCGGAACAGTCCCGGAACAGACCCGGAACAGTCTCGGAACAGAGGGCCTCGGGACAAGTCTCGGAACAGTCCCGGAACAGTCTCGGAACAGAGGGCTACAGTGAGAGTGATGCTACTAAATAAATGAGCCAGTATCTAAATTTCGATTTGTGGAAAGAAAGAAAAATCCTAGACACGGATTTGAAGTCAATTGACTCCTCACTCGCTTCCTCACACTCGGGCCGATTTGTTTGTTTCTTACAATTTTAAATTTCGGAATCTACAACTAGCACAATTTGAATTTCAAGATTATAGAACGCGACCCAATTCCTTCAGAGCTTTTTCTCACCAATATTCACCTGGTCAAGATCACTTGTTGTGGATACGACAGAAATCGAGATTTCTGAAATATCCCACCGCTTGCCACCAAAAGATGTAACCCGTCGTTTTCACGTAACGGGCTAGGGATCCAAAATAGACCTAGGCGAATAAATTAGTGGGAGACTAAAGACTTTCACTTACCGTCCGGAATGTCGGCAATGGTCGGTCATAGACGCCAAGTACACCTGAATTTACCAAGCTCTGAGGAATGGGGTTTCGTGATTGAAAGACAAGGGTTCAATATTGGCTTATAATAACGCAATTGACAGAAATATGAAATACGGAATGTCTCGGCCGAGAAGGATACTGACTATTACGTAATCTAATTATTGAGTAGGCAGAAGTGAAGGGCTGAGGGCCAAATGAATTTACGAGGTAGCTGAAGGCTCAGGAATGTTTGATTTGAATAACGGTAAAAGTTGAAGTGATTTGTTAGCGTCCTCCCCTAATTCCTTTCTCTTTTCCTAACGCACGACAGACGACATGCTAAATAATACGGTCACAATCTACAACTCTATGATCAGCTTTCTGGTGACTAAACGTCAGGGCTTGGGCCAGATTTAGATAGTTCGACTTTCGCGTTGCGAGGGTACGAGACAGAGTTATTTCGCCACTTACGTGTACCGACTTCTTGGGATGGAGACCACAGGGTGATGTTCTCTTCACGAGATAGAGGTATTTCGCCACTTACGTGTACCAACTCCTTCGGATGGAGACAACAGGGTGATGTTCTCGTCGCTGCTCGGCTTCGGTCAGGGGAACGCCGTCCAGGCCGGAGGAGGCGAGGCTCTTTCCGACGGAGGTCCGACGACTGGCGGTGCGTGGGGAACCTAGACTATTGGCCGTCGAATCGGGCGCGAACGGATCAACACTCGGGTCCGACGGGGGATTTTCAGTTCGTATAAGGGCCCACTGTTACGGGAGAGGAATTGGCTGATCTCCCAATTCCCGAGTTCTCACCCTGAAGGAACCACGATACACTTGTTCCCTCAGGTCACTTTCACAACACCGGCTTCACAAGGGGTTGATTTGCTACGCGTCGGTTGTTCCGCTTCGATGTTCCGCCCCGAAACAGGTTGTTCCGCCCCGGAACAGGTTGTTCCGCCCCGAAACAGGTTGTTCCGCCCCGGAACAGGTTGTTCCGCCCCGAAACAGGTTGTTCCGCCCCGCCCCTGCCTCGCCTCGTCCTCTCGAGATTATGGCGAGCAGGGGGGGCCAACCTCGTTTCGGAGATCCCAACTTTCCTTCACTTGAGTTCGGACACGACTGGCTGATGTTCCTTCTCCCAGTCCGCTCGTCAAGTCGCCTTCCCCTCCTACTCCTCCCTGGGTGTCTCGCGCCGCCCATCGCCTAACCAATCCAATGAGGACACGCCTTCCGCCCAGCTGGGGTCAGGCGCTTGGAGGGGAGAGGGGTCGATCCGTCCCCCGCCGCCGAAGTTTCTTGACGGGGCGCTTGGAATCTGCCGCCCCGTTACACTCCTCCGATCTTTGGAGGCCGAGGTCTACCTCGGCAATTTTCCTTCCGGTGGGGGTGACTGGTGCGATGGGCATTGCGTCAGGTCGTTTGGCTGCTATCCATGCTTGTTTGTACCGCCATCGTCTACAAGCGGCACAGGTTGGTGGGCGGTCCTTCTCGTGTTCGGCGATGGAGCAGGGCTTCGGGTAGGCGGGGTCCCTGGGCCGCAGGTTCCGGCATTTTCTCTCGCAGCGGTACGTTGTCGGCGGGTGTCGTTGCTTGGTGCAGACGGGCACAGGACGTCCCCACCCGTCGAGAGCATGATGGCGCTGGTGTTCCCAGGTGGTGCGATGGGCGAGATGTGTCTTCCGCTGGTCTTATCTTCTACTTCCCTACTATGATGTGAAACATACAAACCGGCCCTTTCTTTAGTCTCCTCTCATACTCAAACTCACACAATCGACGGCTCATTCGTCATGCAGACAACCTCTTTCACAAAGCCAGAAACTGAACAAAGAACCCCAGATTTTGCTGCCATTACAAAGGGAAAAAGAAAAAAAAAAAAAAAAAAAGGGGGGGGGGGGGAGACCCAGGGAGTCCTGTCACGACTCATGAGGTACGGTCATTAGTAAAACAAGGTAAGTACTTGTGTTGTGCATTTTATTTCCAGATTGGGGTTCATCATGGCTTCGCCCTCGTCTGATGGGCTGCTGTTTTGGTGCATGGTCGCGAATTCACTTGTTAAATAAAAAAGAATAATAAATAAAGAAAAAATTATAGAACCGATAGATCACTTTCTTGCGCACCAAGGACCGATAATTTCCCCACGAATCGAGAAAGGACTTCCCAGTTGGTAAGAGCTATGACGGGTCTGGAATCGGGATGTCAATTGGAGCTGAAGGCTCCCGGAACAGTCCCGGAACAGAGGGCCTCGGAACAGTCTCGGAACAGAAGGCCTCGGGACAAGTTTCGGAACAGTCCCGGAACAGAGGGCCTCGGGACAGGTCCCGGAACAGTCCCGGAACAGACCCGGAACAGACCCGGAACAGAAGTCTCGGAACAAGCCCCGGAACAGTCCCGGAACAGTCTCGGAACAGAGGGCCTCGGAACAGTCTCGGAACAGAGGGCCTCGGGACAAGTCTCGGAACAGTCCCGGAACAGAGGGCCTCGGGACAAGTCTCGGAACAGTCCCGGAACAGACCCGGAACAGTCTCGGAACAGAGGGCCTCGGGACAAGTCTCGGAACAGTCCCGGAACAGACCCGGAACAGTCTCGGAACAGAGGGCCTCGGGACAAGTCTCGGAACAGTCCCGGAACAGTCTCGGAACAGAGGGCTACAGTGAGAGTGATGCTACTAAATAAATGAGCCAGTATCTAAATTTCGATTTGTGGAAAGAAAGAAAAATCCTAGACACGGATTTGAAGTCAATTGACTCCTCACTCGCTTCCTCACACTCGGGCCGATTTGTTTGTTTCTTACAATTTTAAATTTCGGAATCTACAACTAGCACAATTTGAATTTCAAGATTATAGAACGCGACCCAATTCCTTCAGAGCTTTTTCTCACCAATATTCACCTGGTCAAGATCACTTGTTGTGGATACGACAGAAATCGAGATTTCTGAAATATCCCACCGCTTGCCACCAAAAGATGTAACCCGTCGTTTTCACGTAACGGGCTAGGGATCCAAAAATAGACCTAGGCGAATAAATTAGTGGGAGACTAAAGACTTTCACTTACCGTCCGGAATGTCGGAGATGGTCGGTCATAGACGCCAAGTACACCTGAATTTACCAAGCTCTGAGGAATGGGGTTTCGTGATTGAAAGACAAGGGTTCAATATTGGCTTATAATAACGCAATTGACAGAAATATGAAATACGGAATGTCTCGGCCGAGAAGGATACTGACTATTACGTAATCTAATTATTGAGTAGGCAGAAGTGAAGGGCTGAGGGCCAAATGAATTTACGAGGTAGCTGAAGGCTCAGGAATGTTTGATTTGAATAACGGTAAAAGTTGAAGTGATTTGTTAGCGTCCTCCCCTAATTCCTTTCTCTTTTCCTAACGCACGACAGACGACATGCTAAATAATACGGTCACAATCTACAACTCTATGATCAGCTTTCTGGTGACTAAACGTCAGGGCTTGGGCCAGATTTAGATAGTTCGACTTTCGCGTTGCGAGGGTACGAGACAGAGTTATTTCGCCACTTACGTGTACCGACTTCTTGGGATGGAGACCACAGGGTGATGTTCTCTTCACGAGATAGAGGTATTTCGCCACTTACGTGTACCAACTCCTTCGGATGGAGACAACAGGGTGATGTTCTCGTCGCTGCTCGGCTTCGGTCAGGGGAACGCCGTCCAGGCCGGAGGAGGCGAGGCTCTTTCCGACGGAGGTCCGACGACTGGCGGTGCGTGGGGAACCTAGACTATTGGCCGTCGAATCGGGCGCGAACGGATCAACACTCGGGTCCGACGGGGGATTTTCAGTTCGTATAAGGGCCCACTGTTACGGGAGAGGAATTGGCTGATCTCCCAATTCCCGAGTTCTCACCCTGAAGGAACCACGATACACTTGTTCCCTCAGGTCACTTTCACAACACCGGCTTCACAAGGGGTTGATTTGCTACGCGTCGGTTGTTCCGCTTCGATGTTCCGCCCCGAAACAGGTTGTTCCGCCCCGGAACAGGTTGTTCCGCCCCGAAACAGGTTGTTCCGCCCCGGAACAGGTTGTTCCGCCCCGAAACAGGTTGTTCCGCCCCGCCCCTGCCTCGCCTCGTCCTCTCGAGATTATGGCGAGCAGGGGGGGCCAACCTCGTTTCGGAGATCCCAACTTTCCTTCACTTGAGTTCGTACACGACTGCTGATGTTCCTTCTCCCAGTCCGCTCGTCAAGTCGCCTTCCCCTTCCTACTCCTCCCTGGGTGTCTTGCTACCGCCCATCGCCTAACCAATCCAATGAGGACACGCCTTCCGCCCAGCTGGGGTCAGGCGCTTGGAGGGGAGAGGGGTCGATCCGTCCCCCGCCGCCGAAGTTTCTTGACGGGGCGCTTGGAATCTGCCGCCCCGTTACACCGGGAGGTACCGTAAACCATGAAGCGGCGTAAGGTTGCGTATCTTGCCCATATTATGAAGAACCCGAAATACGAACTGCTGCAGACCATAATGATGGGCAGGATTGCTGGGCGCAGGGGAGTGGGCCAGCAGAGGGCATTGTGGCTGCAGAAAATTAATTGGTTGACGGGCATCAGCAGAGCAGCGGATCTCTTCCAACTCGCAAGGGATAGGGATCATTTCAGTGAGGTGGTCGCCAACCTTCATTAGCAGAGACGGCACTTTGAGAAGTAGAAGATCTATGATCTATCTATATATCCCGTGATGTATCAGGTTTTTTCTACAAGCAGGAAAACAATTGAAACATACAATTTTATTTCCATTTTAAAGGTTTAAATTAAAGTTTTTACCAGTGGCGTAGATTTAGGAGTATCATAGGCAGTGGCGGTACCTCTGAAGAAAAGTGAGTACTTATGCAAAGAATAAAAATCTGGAATGTTGAATTAGGGCACACTGATGGGTTCAATTAAAACCCAGTATTCTTGTAGTAGGTTCAAATCAGAGATGAATAATTGATCTCAATTATTTACCGCAATTATTGCGGTTCTAATTGATGCTATACTGATCAATAGAGGTTAGTATCCATGGAAAGTGAAAAATTGTGCAACTCTGTGACTCACACCCTGCTCAGTTTGTGGTGACCAAAGGTCATTGGCCAGTGTGTCAGCAGTAGTGTGTCTTCATGTAATCACAATGATGATTCAGTACAAATGTTGGCACATTTCTTGCACTCCGCTCACTACAGGATTTTGGTAGGTATAATCGATTACTTTAGGAGCCCAACGTGAATGGTGATGTTACAAGGTTCTGCATGTGGGTTTTACTATCTCTCAGCAGTTTTCTTGATTTTCATTGTGAGAAATCCTTTTGTTCACGACTTTTTTGCTGCTTTCCCTTTCAAAAATGGATAGCTGTTGTGTTCGTTCCTTGGTTGATCGTTTAATGCTTACAACTTTTAATGCTTACTTATTTTTTTAGGTTGAAGTTAATATTAAGTGTAGATGATTTGGTGTCTTCATAGGCTCCAGGAGGACATTAGGATCAACTGGGTCTCACAAATGGCAGCTGTTGCTAGACAAGGCGGCAATTAAGTATGGCTGACACAGGACCTTGTGAATTTTGTGGTGGATCAATTCCTGAGCAAAGGTGAGTCGTTATAGAGGCATTTGGATAGACTTTACGGCCCAGAGTCACCTTTCATTTTGAATTCGGACTTGGGATTATCGATGAAAATACTGCTACTGCAGGTTAAGTTGTTTGTTATTCATTTTGAATGGTTGCCCATTCCGAATATCATGCCAAAATTTAATAATAAAGAGGAATGCCCCATTTGAAATCGTCCTGCGAGGGAAGTGCACTCATTTTTCCTGCTAAATGAGTTGTCCCTCTGTGATTTATCCACCCACCTAGCTTTCAGGAGTGTTGTTGATTACAAGAAAATGTACTTTTTTTGAACAATTGTATCCAAACTAAGACGTTCTTCCTCAATGAAGGTTTACGGAATTTTAATCATAAAATACTCACAATTTTATAATTTTGAACATACCAACCTTGTTACGCTGGAGAGCCTTTAAAAATAAAACTTTTCATTCATTCATTCATATCACGAATTTTTCAGTTCAAAATAAGACAATCGTTTGCTGAAAAAACGAATAAAATACAATTTGATCCATGGAAGTTCATTACCATTCTTCCAATTACTGCGATGAGGCTAATCTAATTCTCCATGGCTATCGCTCAGCTCTTGTGTTGATAGTACATTCGTGACCCACTTTTGAAGATTTTCTGCTCCAAAGGTCGAGCAGAAATAGAGATTGTTTTGATTTGTTTAGAAACATCGACTAATGCAGTGCTATTCGTAAGTTAATTCTTTGTTCCTTAAAGTAAGGTTAAGTTGGGGCCATCCCTTTACGATTATGTAAATTGAAGGATTAGTTAGGATTGATTGAGTAAAATAATATTTTAGCAACCAATCACCCCTTTCCCTAGGCCAAATCTACCTGTAGACGATTTTAATATTATTCAGGATCCTTGTATCACATCATTTATCTCTTATGCGATGCCTATTTCCTTCATGAACAATCAAAAATGACCTAAATTAGGGTGAATAAATACATAATGGATCATTCTCTCGCTTATTTATAGTTGAAACTTAATCTCATACCTTGCCAAAATGCCAATATTTGACGATAACGACGACACAGAGAAGTTTTCACGCTGATGTGCTTCCTGCATTGGACTGGAGATCCGTTCCCGGCTCTAGTTACTCAGCAAAACTTTTAAGCACCATCGCCCCAAATTTGGGGAGGTTCTGGGTGAAAATTGGTTTTTTGAAAAATGGATTATCGGTAAACTTGGCGTGAGGGGTACCATTTTCCACTAAATGCTGGACGTTAAATCATTTAAGATGGGCCAGACCTATTGGTGGCCACTGGGGGTTGGTATGGGTCAAAATGGGTACTATATAACTATTTAGGATGTTGGTTTTCGAAATTTTCGTTTACCTAGGCGTGTAAAGTATCATTTTCCACTGAATATTGGACGCTGAATCGATTGGAATGAGCCCTGGGCACTCCACACTCTCTGTTTCCCCCAAACTCTTGCTCCGAAATCAACCATTCTTGAAAAATTTGCAACGTTTTTATTACATTTTATGTTCTATAGAATCTGACGTTATTATAGAGTTCATTGTATCGTAATAAATGAAATTGATAACTCACAAATTTACTGATGCAGGAACCAATTGTTTCTAGATCTGATATTTGAGCGGAAAATATTATCAAGGAAGCTAATAATAACATTGGCTGTGTATTTTCTTATCTAATTGTTTGTTATTGCAGAGCTAAGAATAACAAAAATTCAACTATCAATAAAGATCAAATCTTGTTGACTTTTGAACATTGTCCGCAGTGAAATGATTTGTTTGTGATTCCAGAGCTTTTGGAATGAATTGGAGACGTAACGTCATTTTTGTAACCCGATTCGCATTGTTTGGTAATGACCAGTACAGGAAGCCGAAGAATATAGAATGTGAAATGTCCTGTTCAATATTGAAATCCCGGTGAAAACGGTTGGGCCGTGATAAGGTTCCCCTCTGGTTGAAATATTACCGCATATTAGCCCTGGGCTAGTTTTTAGTTTCGGTTCGGAAATTCGGTAGAAAGGATCAGCTCAGTCATTTATGTTCTCGGCAAAAGGTTACTTCCGTTTGAAAACTTGAGTTGGGTCGACGAATTATTGGAAATAACGGTTGGTATGAAATTTATTTCTGTAAGCAATGTATGTAGTTACATGTGCACTTACCGTGCAGATATTTATAATTTTATATTTCACCGTTATCTGTGTATTATGTAATAATACAAGCTCCTCAGGGTAACTGGGAAACTAAGCTATGTTTTTGAAATGTTTCATTTAGTTTCAACTCTGTTTTTGATTTGATACTTAGGGTAAAAGTCGACCAAATTCGTGATTTTGGGCGGGTTGCAAGACAGATGTGACTGTATTGTATATTGTATATTGTATGTAGCTTGCTGGCTGATTCTTATAACTACATCTCCTACATTGCTCAACTCCTTATTGAAAAAAATCTGCAAATTCTTACACACGGGTTGGTTATTCCTCGAATGGGGGAAACAGTGGGTGTGGCGGGTCCCAGACCCATTCCAATCGATTCAGGGTCCAAAATTTAGTGGAATATGATACCCCACACGCCTAGGCACCAGAAATCCTGACACATACAAAATGGGTGGATACATACCTATTTTGACCCATAACTTCTTCCGGTGAATGCCAATCGTTCTGGGACACACATCATTGAATTCAGCGTCCAAAATTTAGTGAAAAATGATACCCCACACGCCTAGGTAGCAGAAATCCCGAAAACACATATTCAAAGTGGGTAATAAATACCCAATTTGACCCATAACTACTTCCAATGGGTGCCAATTGTTCTGGGACCCATTTTATTGGATTCAGCGTCCAAAATTTAGTGGAAAATGACACCCCACTCGCCTAAATCACCCAAAATCTCGGAAAATCATTTTTCAAAAAACACATTTTGACCCCTACCCCCTCCAAATTTGGTCCGATCGGGCTGAAAAGTTTCGAGGACCCATCTCGGCTGGAAACAGACCCCTGACCCAAATTTCAGATTTTTAGAACATTTTCTACTACCAAAAACGGCGTGGACAATGGACGGCGGACGGCGGACGGCGGACGGCGTACGGCGTACAGCGGACGGACATTGACATTTTTTGATCAGGACATCATGAAACGTCCAGAAAAAAATTTTGAGCCGAATCGGAGAGGTTGACCATTATCATGAAAACATAGGTTGATTATTCAAGGAATAACCAACCAAAAGCTGCAAATTCTTTCACAGGGGTTGGTTATCCCTCGGACAAGAAACATGGAGACTCATTAGAATCGATTGAGCGTCCAAAATTCAGTGGAAAATGATACCCCACGCGCCTAGGTAGCTGAAATCTCAAAAACACACATCCGAACAGGGTAAGTATGTACCCATTTTGATCCATAACCCCTTTCGGTGGGTGCCATTCATTCCGGGTTCCCGCACGCCTAGATCGCCGAAAATCTCAAAAATCCATTTTTTGAAAACACATTTTACCCTCCCCCTCCCCCATCTTCAGACATTTGATCTGATCGGGCTGAAAAGTTTCGAGGACAACAAGTTTTTCTACTACCACCAAATCGGCGTGGACGGCGGACGGATATTTGCAAATTTTGATCAAGGGCCACATTTGGGCCAAACCATTGATTTATATTCAAGGTATAACTAACCAAAATTAATTGAGGACCTGATTTCCGAAAACTTATGAAAACTGGGGCGGCAGCTGTTTCTGAAAAGTTTGTGTCCATTATTTCAGAATATGAGGTCAAAATTGAGAAAAATGTGCTCCTCTTTCATTTTGTTCACTTGGGAATAGCTTGTTGCAATACATAAAGCTTTATTGCAATTGTCTGTGAGTTCCGAAACAACCTCAGATGAGATTTTGTCAGCAAAACTCGTTCCTTGAGTAAGCTAACCTTGACAAGAGTAACATCTCTCTTGTTATTCTCAGACATTGTGCATTTTTTTCCCTTCCTCGTTCCTGCTGTTGGCTTCGTTCAACCCGATGCATATTTTTCTGGCTATATTTCATCTCTATTTTCTTTCTATTCATGCTGGGTACGGAATGACAGAGGCTCCAAAATCCGAAAATGGGTTACATTGCAGGAAGCAGGTTATGGAAATCAGGGTCTTTATTAAATGAGGGAGCACACCTTATTTTTCCTGAGCTCAATGCCAGTGTTAAGTTCAAAAATTCAATCAAGAAAACCGTGTTTGCGCTTGCGCAGAGGGTAGGGCGTTGATTCGATAATAATAAAATCTGCAAATTCTTACACACGGGTTGGTTATTCCTCGAATGGGGGAAACAGTGGGTGTGGCGGGTCCCAGACCCATTCCAATCGATTCAGGGTCCAAAATTTAGTGGAATATGATACCCCACACGCCTAGGCACCAGAAATCCTGACACATACAAAATGGGTGGATACATACCCATTTTGACCCATAACTTCTTCCGGTGGGTGCCAATCGTTCTGGGACACACATCATTGAATTCAGCGTCCAAAATTTAGTGGAAAATGATACCCCACACGCCTAGGTAGCAGAAATCCCGAAAACACATAATCAAATAGGGTAATAAATACCCAATTTGACCCATAAATTCTTCCAGTGGGTGCCAATTGTTCTGGGACCCATTTTATTGGATTCAGCGTCCAAAATTTAGTCGAAAATGACACCCTACTCGCCTAGGTAGCAGAAATCCCGAAAACACATATTCAAAATGGGTAATAAATACCCAATTTGACCCATTACTTCTTCAAGTGGGTGCCAATTGTTCTGGGACCCATTTTATTGGATTCAGCGTCCAAAATTTAGTGGAAAATGACACCCCACTCGCCTAAATCACCCAAAATCTCGAAAATCCATTTTTCAAAAAACCCCTACCCCCTCCAAATTTGGTCCGATCGGGCTGAAAAGTTTCGAGGACCCATCTCGGTTGGGAACAGACCCCTGACCCAAATTTCAGATTTTTAGAATATTTTCTACTACCAAAAACGGCGTGGACAATGGACGGCGGACGGCGTACGGCGGACGGACATTGACCTTTTTTGATCAGGACATCATGAAACGTCCAGAAAAAAAATTTGAGCCGAATCGGAGAGGTTGACCATTATCATGAAAACATAGGTTGATTATTCAAGGAATAACCAACCAAAAATAATGGGAGACCTCTGTAAAAATCGTTATTCTGAAGTTTTTGAGAAAGTTTGAAAATAGATTTTGGTCAGTATTTCGCAAAAATTGAGTCGAATCAAGAAATCGATAGCATCACGTCAATCAGCGTTAAAAATCATGAAAAATCATCACAATTTAGGGCTGATCAACATCCTCTATTTGACAATTAAGGGGTTGCGCAAATAAGCGTGCGCACAATCAAATTGATTGATCATGATTGATCATTGATTGAGGGATCATTTTTTCATGAAATTTTTAAGTTTGATTGCAATTAAATCATGTAAGTTACCGCTGTGTAAAGGAATTATGTGAAGAGATTGACTACATTAAAGGTGAATTCCGTTTTACATAATTCATTTGGTGCAGTGGGGACCGTTTTTGACCTGAAAACGTCATCGTCAGGCCAAATAATGCCGATTACTCATTGACAATGAAGTCTTCAGGTCAAAAGGTTTGTTCATTGCGCCAAAAATTTGTTACGTAAGAAGGAAATATCCTCTAATTTGATTGCATGGCCTACCAGAACTAACCCCATCAATCAATTCAATGGACAGATATCGCCGATTTCACCCCAATGAATAATGCATGGTATAATGGGACCCTGGTTGCATCGCTCATTTCCAGAACGTATTGTTGATTTGATCATGATGAAACTACAAAAAGTTCCCACGATCCCGGAAAATCATCATCATTTTAAGTAGTTATTGGTGGGCCAAGGAATTGTGGACTGACAGGAATACGTACACAAATCCAAATAGTTCAGAAGACTCTGAAGAGCAGAATAAAATGGTTGGTTATTCCTTGAATAATCAACATTTTGTGTACTTTAAAAAATGAGGTATCCAGATTTTCGGCGGTCTAGGGGCGTGAGGTGTCATTTTCCACTAAATTTTGGACGCTGAATCCTTTGAGAGGGTCCTGGAAGAGGTTATGGGCCAAAATGGGTATCTATCTACCTATTTCGAATGTGTGTTTTCGATATTCCCAGTACACAGGCGTGTGGGATATCATTTTCAACTAAATTTTGGACTCTGAATCACATGAGACGGGTCTCGGAACGATTGACGTCCACTAGAAGAGGTTATGGGCCAAAATGGGCATCAATCTCCCCGCTTCGAATGAGTGTTTTTAAGATTTCCTGTACACAGGCGTGTGGGGTATCATTTTTCACTAAACTTTGGACGCTGAATCGATTGAAATGAGTCTACATAAGCAATAACCAACCCCTGTGAAAGAATTTGCAGCGTTTTAAATTTAATTTTGAAAGTGAAAACAAAGCTTTCACGTAGGAGGCATCATGGGTGGTTAGGTTATCACTATCTCATCCTCAGTTGTGGTTGTCAAATTTCAAAAATCCCTTATCGACAAAAACGTCGACCGTTAACCTTGAAGGAAAAGAACTGCCGCGAAAGAAAAATGCCCACGGTCGAGGTCGCGGACTGATAAAACGACAGGTTACGAAATCACTGAACTTGACCTGTACCGAGAGCAGTAGTTCGAGCAGTTCCTGGTTTCAAATCTCAATAAATCCATAATCTGAATCGATAATTGGTCAGTTGGTTGATCTTCGCGTCTGAGTGAGTTTCGATGTGTACAATTTGAGTGATTTGTCAGGTAAGTGGACGTAGAAATTGGTACTTGGACGGTTATTCACTCCATTTTTGGACTTTGATGGTTTTGTATTGTCCGGAAAATACTTCATTGTAGCAGCTGTCGGACACAAAGGTCTAAAGTGCACTTTCTAAATAGGTCACAACCACACAGAAATGTTGCTTTTGTGAAGATGAGGTTATATTTGAATCGTCGATACATTTACCTTTCCAATAAAATCATGGAGGCTGGCTGTTTTTCGGACCATCGTCAAAAATTCAGTGGGAAATTATACCCCACGCGCTTAGATCGCCGAAAATATCGAAAATCCATTTTTCGAACAACACCTTTTGCAATGACCAATTTTCATTGACATTTTCTGAAAATCTGGCATTTCCGTCAGGGACCCGTTTCTGGCACTAGTAGTTCCTCAAAAAGTTGTTGTCTGGTTGGACCAAATTTGGGGTAAATTTGGGGACCGAAAAAGGTTTAATTAAAATTAATTTTCGAGGTTTTTTGCGATCATGGCGTATGGGGTACCATTTTTGACTAAATTTTGTACGCTGAATCCAATGAGACGGGTCCCTGAACGATTGGTGCCCACCAAATGAGCTTCAATAGGTCAAAATGGGTATCTATCTACCAATTTCGAAAGTGAGCTATAGAGATTTCTGGTACCTAGGCGTGTGAGGTATCATTTTCCACTAAATGAATCGATTGGAATGAGCATCCTTGCTCTTGGTCCGAGAAATAACGTACTCTTATGAATAAATTCACAGAAATTTTATATCTCTAGCTAACACCTTTCAGTCGGAGAACAGAGGTGTCCCCTTAATACCAGGATTAATCCGCTATAATCCCTACCCACTTCCTCAAGCATTTTACGAAATACCGAAATAACCGGCTGTGGATCAATAATTGATGTATGAACTCATTAAAATGAAACGACGTTAGCTTTCGGAATATTATCCCTACTGAATTGATAGGTACACTTATGTATTCTTATTACAAGACACAGAGCTCGCTGAACGTGCATTTACGTTTTTAAGTGTGTAAAATAAAAAAAACCTTTGTCCGTCCTGTATCAAAAAGCCTTTAAAATGTTAAAAATATGATATTTTGCACCAAGATTCCATTTTGGTTTTAGTTCAGCCAATTTTCAGTCCGATTGCCTAATTTGGAGGGGGTAGTAGGCAAAAATGTGTATTTTGAAAATCAGATATTGGGATTTTTGAGGATTTAAATTGTGTGGGGTGTCATTTTGAATTACATTTTGTTTGTTGGATTGACTCTGGTCCTCAAGTGATTTCCATACAGCAGAAGACTTTTGTTTCATTCTGTTGTTGGTTTTTGTCCACTTTCGTATTTATTTTGTTTTATTATTCCTAGAATTATACGTCTTTCAGACACATTCCAATCGATTCAACGTCCCAAATTTAGTGGGAAATGATTCCTTGCACTCTTAATTCCCCGAAAATCTCGAACCGCTATTTTTAAAACTGCTGGTAGGTACCTATTTCGACCCACGCCCCCCTCCAGTGGGCACCAATCCGTCCGGGACACACGCCTAGTTCTCAAAAATACCCGAAAATCGAGTTTCAAAAAATATATTTTGAACCAAACCCTTACCAAATGTGGTTTATCCGTTTGAAAAGTTTCTATGACCAACTAAAACCAAACAGATCCCAAACCAAAATTTCCAATTTTCTGAGAATTTTCTACTTTCAAAAACGGTGTGGACAGCGGTTGTACTCTTGTAGACGTGTCTTTTACGTGATGTGAGAATTAGGATCAAATATCTCATGTTTTCATGAGACACTTGAAGCAGTAATGTCATTTACAACAGTACTTTTGAAAAAAATATGAATACCGTGTCTTCAGTATCAAAATCGTCGATCCCCCGACATCTAGAAGTCACAGATTTTATAGAAAATGGAGAACTTTTATGTTGTATTGGTCAGATTTTCTAGTGAAGACTCGATAGTACTCTACCCACTCGTCAATGATTCAATTTATGGGGGAAATGGGGTCCTGAAGGCCCTTGGCTTCGTTATCAGTAGAACGTCCCCCCACGAGCCACGTAAGCAGTTTTCAAGCAACTCGGACGTTTTATCGCAACAGTTGCTGACTAATAATTTTTTTCAGTTAGAAAGGTCTCAGATAAGTTTTTTTCAAATCACTACGATACGCTCAATCGGTGAATCAAAGGCCAAAACGAGGATTGTAAAATGACTGTGGCGGGGATTGCAATCAGAGGAGAACGACGAATCAGACAGCGTAATACTCCGATAAGAAAACTCTTTTATATCGCCAAGCAGTGACTGATACTTACAAACGTTAGTTTCCTCTGAGACGCGAGCTAGTGTTTGCCCTTCCCACGTCTTCTGACCATAAAGGTGAATAAGCAGTTAAGTTTTTACAATTAATAAGTCCTCTTCCAGCAATTTAGGCACCCTTTTTCTAAAGTTGAGTTGGTTGTGTAGTTCAAAAACGTCATCTTAACCAGATTTATCAAATCTCACACGTCTCAGAAACGCTTAATAAACAGACGCCACTATTTTTAGGCCCAAATTTGAAATTATAAGGTTCCACCGGATCAATTCAGGGTAATCGTTATCGTAACATAATTCCTTCGCTACATTCAAGGATGATTTTCATTGATTTTCATGAAAATAGTTCAGGATGACGAGAATGTTTACGTTTGATAAAATTAATACATCACCCTTATTCAATACCCAGTTTTATTTGCCTAATTTTAATCGTTTAATTCATATAATGTTTTATTCTTGCGCTGTATACGGTTGGTTACTGGAGATTTCAGCTTAAGTGAGCAATAGGAAGGAGTTGTAAGTAAAAATGGCGGTTTTAAACTGCTTACGTACTTCGTGGGACGCTCTATTGATAAGTCAAACTAAGCAGTTTCGTCTGTCACGATTATACACTCATGATTTTATTTTTTGAGAGATATACATCTCTCACTAATCATGCATGAACTGCCATACATTCAATCGAAGTGAAGAAGAGAGAACATATAGAAGCAAATTGAATGATGTATTATTGTTTAGAGCATGAATATGGGGAAAAAATTGAGTTTGAAGGGTGAAAGACTCATTACGATAATAAATTTTGTGGAAAATGATACCCCACAAGCCTAGTTCCCAAAAAATCCCGAAAATTGAGTATCAAAAAATAATACATTTTTACCCATACCTATCCCAAATTCGGTTCGATCGGGCTGATTAGTTTCGAGGTTCAACAAAAGCCAAAAAGATGTTTCTGACCAACATTTCAAATTTTTTGACAATTTTCTACAACCGGAACTGCAGATGGTAGACGGACATTTCGGTTTCGGTTGATTGTTCCTTGAATAAATAATGAAGTTATGTTTTTGTTCTATCATTACTTGAATAATCATCCTATGTTTTCATGCCCTTCTCTAATTATCCCGGAAATTTGATAGCCAATACTAAATTCAATCAAACATTCATAAATATAAAACGTCTGCCTGCTTTTTTTGGTAGTAAAAAATTCGTAGTATGACTGCAACATGAGACCGATATGAGTTAGTATAAGTAGTTCTGAACTGAATGACTTGTGCCATTTTTTTCCAAAGGGTATCCATTTTGTGACAGTAACACGGAAGAATAACTCGACGAGTATTTTGCAATCGTGTTACTGCCGTCCGCCGTCCGTTTAGTGAGTAATACAAGTAGTTGTAGTAGGTAGACATTTTTCCTGATATTTGAAATTTTACTCAGGGACCTCTTTTCTGCTTTAGTTGGTCCTCAAAACTTTTCAGCCCGATCGGACCAAATTTGGGGTAAGTAGGGGTCAAAAAGTGTATTTTGAAAAATGGATTTCCACGATTTTTGGCGATCTAGGCTTGTGGGGTATCATTTTAGACTAAATTGTGGACGCTAATCCAATGTCCCGGGATGATTGGGCGTCCACTGGAAGCGTGTGGGGTATCATTTTCCACTAAATTTTGTCCGCTGAATCGATTGGAATGAGTTACCTTGCTCTTGGTCCATCAAATAACCGACCCCTGCGCCTGCGGACGAATTTGCAGCGTTTTAAACTAGATTTTTGGTCTTTATTGGGAATTAGGCACATTGAGTATAAATTTCCGTTAAATTTTAGATCCTGAATCCATTGAGGTGAACCGGATATAGGCATCGGTCAAAATGGGCATTTTAAACATTGCTTTTCGTCTTTGGGGGACCTAGGCGTATGGAGAATCATCTTGGTATCACCCCAAATCAATGAATTCGACGGAATCTCAAATATATGATACTATTTGAATTTTGTATACGTATAGAAAACTCCTTTAATCGAAAACTTCGGCCGTCCAAGACCGCGTTTCTATAGAAAAAATGTTGCTTCAAATTTAAATTTCCACTTGCGCATTGCGTTCAAGAGACTCCTAAACATAATGGATTCTGTGTCCGACTGTTCACATTCCATGCTGACAACGATTACATTCTACAAGTAAATTGAGATCCGCTGCAATCAAATTGTTAAGGGTTATGCGGGTTCAGCTTAGGATGATCCCCTTTTCACTTTCATCAAATTCAAATCAACCGATTTTCTCTTTACTTTTCTGTATTGTTAATACTAGACAATGATACCAAATAAATGTAATTTGTACATCATTAATTAATTGAGTTATTAATTAGTATTAACTCTCGGTTGTTCATAGCATTCTTATAAAACGAGACCTATTTTTCACCAAAGAAGAGCTTGGGTCACTTATTCAAGGTCATCTCACCTCAAGTGCAATGCTTGTCATGTTGTTACAATAACCGATATACGGTAGTTGTGCGTTCTAGCTCAATGTCAAGTGGTACTCGAGTCATTACATCCAATAGCCAGATTGTATTGGTTCCCCTTGGACACAAGTGTGCTGCACTGTATTTTCAAGGTCTGGTAAATACTCATGTACCCTAACCTCGGTAGTGTATCTTTTCATTAGTTTCAATACTCAAAATCCAAAATATCCCACCATCCGTGAAAATAAACTAAATTTTGGACGCTGCATAGATTGAAATTACCGTTCAATTAAATTATTAATTGAATATTAATGGAGGTAAGAGTGTTAAATTAAATTGATTTTAGAGTTTTTGGGGTCCCATATTGCTGCAACAAAGAAAACATTTTGATAGTTGATAGTTTGACAGTTAATGACGTTGTTTTTTTTTTCCTAAAATTTGACGTACGTACGAGTACTTGGGTAATTTACTTGCATATAGATACTTCTACTGGCCATTACAAATGTACGCATCCCACACATGGCCGGGGAAAAATGATAATAGACCATTTTGAGATACTTAGCAGGTTTTGGTTGGTTATTCCTTGAATAATCAACCTATGTTTTCATGCAAAAGGTCAACCTCTTCGATTCGGCTCACAATTTTTTTCTGGACGTTTCATGGTGTCTAGATCAAATTATTCAAGGAATAACCAACCAAAAACCAAAATGTACGCCGTCCGCCGTCCGCGCCGTTTTGGGTAGTAGGAAATTGTCTAAAAATCTGAAATTTGGGTCAGAGGTCTGTTTCCGGCCTAGGACGGTCCTCAAAACTTTTCAGCTCGATCGGACCAAATTTGGGCGGAGTAGGGGTCAAAATGTGTTTTTTGAAAAATGGATTTTCGAGATTTTGGGCAATCTAGGCGAGTGGGGTATCATTTTCGACTAAATTTGGACGCTGAACCCAATGAAATGGGTCCCAGAACGATCGGCACCCACTGGAAGAAGTTATGGGTCAAATTGGGTATTTATTACCCATTTTGAATGTGTTTTCGGGATTTCTGGTACCTTGAGAAATGGAATATCCATTTTCCCATGGTTGAAGAAATGAATACCCCTGCGCCTGGTTCGAGGCGCATAACCAACCCCTATGTAAGAATTTCAGCGTTTTGAATTGTGTTTCGAGATTTCTGGTACTGGGCGGAGGGGTATCCATTTTCCACTAAATTTTGGATCCTGAATCAATTGGAATGGATCTGGGACCGCCATACCGTTTGCTTTCTCCATTTTCCCCCATGTTGAAGACATGAGTCTCCATGCGCATGGTCGATGAATAACCAACCCGTGTGTAAGGAATTTGCAGCGTTTTCTATTTGGCCACCTTCACACACAGCATTTTCACGTCAAATTAGAGTTTTTTAATACAAATTTAAGGTTGACGGAAACGG
Organism: Cyrtorhinus lividipennis; assembly: GCA_019603395.1. Lineage (NCBI taxonomy): Eukaryota > Metazoa > Arthropoda > Insecta > Hemiptera > Miridae > Cyrtorhinus > Cyrtorhinus lividipennis. The sequence goes on along the minus strand of CM034006.1, from coordinate 118,072 downwards.
TTTGTTTCAAATTAGTATTAAACGCCGCAACGTTAGCTCGCGTAAATAATGAATATCTTCTCCGTGCGAAACAACATGACGAAGACATTCAATCTGTGTCTTCCAAATGCCATCCGTTTGAAGGTCTCTGTTGAAGATGGTGTTGCATAGAGTAGGTATTTTCAGAATCTATGCGGGCCAGCATTGCAGCGTTTAAAAATAATGTGAAACGAACCATTTCCGTCAACCTCAAATTTGAAATGGAAAACCTTCAATTTGATGTGTAAAACCATCAGTTTGAAAGGGGAAACCTCCAATTTGACGAGGAAATGGTACGTTCTGTACATTGCTACTATTGCATTACATCTTTGGGTGTCCATTTCCATTAAAATTGTATGCCGGTGAGATGGTTTTCCGGGAAATAACCTTTACAATGATCTATGATGTCGGAAATTCTGCACTAGTTAAGTTTGTCAGAGATTACTCATTATATCCTAATAGAATTTTGTCGCGTTCTCCAAAATTGGGAATATCCGCGTAATTGCTGGCTTTGCGAACTAGTATGAGGCCGTTTTTAGAAAAAAAAATTTCAACGTTCTTCTCAACGCCCATCTTGGTCGTGTTCCGGAGATCCTTAACAAACTATAGCATTGTTTACTATGGCAGTAGCTATCTCCAGTGAAATTATACGTACTTACTGCTACTAGTTCGGGGCTTTCCAGAGTGCTATTATCCAAAAATGATAGGATTAGGTTTAGTCATCAAACTAACGGGGTCCATTAGAAGCATCACAAAAGAACTGTTGTTGCTGATTGTAGGTCATTCGAGGCCATTGTCACATGATTCATCACATTTCTGTATAATCAAAATGGCTGTTTGTTATTCCTCAGTGTTAATCGGTTCAAAACCTATCTCAGTCGATTCACCGTCTAAAGTTCAATAAAATGTGGATAATACTATGTAATTAAACCAAAAGATGACAGGACAATGCAACTCGCCCAGGTCTCCAAAGAGTTTGAAACCTCATTTTCTCCTATAATCTGCCTCTGTTCGCGAAAATCGATCCAAACTGAAACCCATCTTGATCGATTCAGCATCCAAAAGCAATTAGAAAATGATACAGATATAGAAAACCCGTTTTCATCCATATTTTGCCTAAATTTCTGGCGATTGGGACTACAAGTGTTGAGGACAAGAGTTTTAAAACCCATCACTGACCAATTTTTCGTATTTTTACTACAACTTTTGAGCATTTCGCAAATTGAGTGGGCAGGGCTCCTTTCTTAGTGGATAAATCACAGTGGTGGGGAAAATGTAGAGCTAAATGGGAGTTTTTGAAGCGCTTTATTACCTCATGAAACCAGATTTCCTCTACTGTTTTATTACCTTTCAAATTTGATTATAAGTCTTCGACTAAGGACATCTTTTTTGGACATGGTCGGGTGGGGTATCAACCATTAGGATGGCTTTCGAACGATTATCGCAAAAAAACATTGATTTTATCAAGAAAAATGAACCATTGTGGAATAAATTTGCAACATTTTTGTAGATAGCAAAGCGAGTATATTATTTTAGCTGTCTTTGGAAGAATTTGAGTCCCAGAAATGGTTGTAGCGTGGCTACATTTAGTGGTGCTGGTACATTGCCGGGTATTGATGAGAGAGGGTATTTTGAAAATGGGTTTTTGAGCATTGTAGGGTCGTACGCGCGGTTCTACTAAATTTTGAATGCGATTCAGGGTCCAAAATTTAGTGGAAAATGATACCCCACACGCCTAGATCGCCAGAAATCTGGGAAATCAATTTTTCTAATTACAAAATGTGTCCTCCACCCCCCCCCCCCCCTCTCCACATTTGGTCAGATTGAGCCAAAAAAAATTAGACAATATTTTATATTAATTTTCAATATTTCGATGTATGGAACAATGGAACAGCTTATATTTGTATTTTTCTCTAAAATTCTTCTAAAATCAAACAGCATTTTACATTAAGCAAGTTTTTACATTAATACATCATATTAATTTAACCTATTTTGTTGGCAGAAAATGGCAGCGCCCTGAGTTCAGACAACAGACTGATGCTCCGAGTCAAGACGTCTTGGAGATAGCGAAGGCCGAATTGAGGGAAACCCCCGAAATTGTCGCTCAAGGCCTCAAAGAACTCAAAGAACTTTTAGAAAGTAAGTCGAGTTCGGATTCAATTTCGGAAGGACTATTACTGGACAGTGACCTTCAATCAAGTTCCACGCAATCCCTGCAAAGGGTTGCATATATTTCACTACCAACTGTCACAACAAAGAGTATTGACGAATTGAAACGACGACGATTGAAATTTTAAGAGTATTAAAAGTTAAATTAATTAAAAATAAAAAAAGTCGAGTATATGTCAATCACTATGTTCGATTTGTTCTCACGTCGAACGTGATTTCGAGAAACCAATCCGGTGACTTTGGGCTGAGAATGATGTGATAATGCAACCTATTAACCTATCAACAATAGGTTGATTGTTCAAGGATCAACTAACCAAAAGAAGGTTGAGAAATGAAATTTTAGGTAGAATCCAAATCAGCAATATAAAATTAGGGTACCTATTCAAGATGTGCTTACTCGTTTACACCTTAATAATCCTAATTAATGCATCTTCCCAATCAGCATCGTGTAACGAGGAATTTTTCTTGAATCAACAGCCGATATATTCTAAAACATCTCGATCGTTCACTCTCAACTCGTTCTTTTCTGATCAGTTGAGTACCGAACTGCTTTTAACAGCAACAGGTCGTTCAACTAATACACTTAAGGCAAGGATTCAATAATAATCTATACTATCAGTCATAGAATGTTTATCTTACTCAAATAATCGAACGAACGGTACAGCAGTTTTATCAAATGACTGCTCCCGTCGTTCAAACACTTCAACCTATCTTCGAGATTCTTTCTACTCTGAACGTTTTCAATACTTCGAAGAAAAACTAGGGTTTTAGCAGCCGATATAGATGCATACCATTATTATTTAATTTATTTTAAAAGTTGCCAAAATGTTTCAGCTCGAATGAACCATTCTGAAGGTTTATTGAGGTGTTGCTGAAAGTGAAACGATCAAGTGTATAAGTTTATGCGATAGATATTCATTCTTCTTCGGAGAATTTGGAAGGGACCTAGCGAGAGGATACGGGATGTAAGTCCAAGACTTACGACTGAGCAACTAGGGATACCAAGGATGAGCATAAAATACATTGATACAAACTGAATTATAATTGAAACAAGGACTCGTTGCAAAGGAGAATATGCCTCAACCTGGGCTAGAATTGATACAAGACAACAAATTAGACAACATGTGGAGCATAAAATACAATTAATACATGATACATGAAATTATGATATACATGAAATACAATTTAATGAGCAAGCGCAACAATACCGGCTGACGAAAACGGCGTCAACGTCGTAGGAAAACAGGAGGGGGCATGCTGTCCCAAAGGTACACAGTGTGGCTTAATTAGCTTGAGTCCTTTATCTCATGGGGAACACAATATTACAGCTTCGGTCGACTTCAGCACAGTAGCAGTGTTCACTTCAGAGCAAGCACAGGACAAAGCCAGGATGGACTGAGTGAGTTGCACTTGCACGACAGTACTCATAAATCTGCCTTGAAAGGTAGCGGAAGCCGTTGAAAACAATAAAAGTGGCACCATTATCAATTGATCGATTCAAGTGCTAGCGTATGCAGATGACGTGGAAATGGTCAGCTCAAACAAAAGTGTTTTCAAAACCGTATAAGGTTAACTGAATGAAGCAGCTACGGCAGTAGGCTTAGTGAATATAGGTGACACCAAATAGATGAGAATGAGCCTGCAAGAAGGGTTTTCGGGGGAAGTAGACTGAGAGGTAGACCATGGAAGAGACGGCAGGACGATCCTGAAGAGGATTTGAGAAGAATTTTGGTTTGAAATTGAAATGGGACTGCTCAAGACAGGAAAGAGTTCAGGAAGGTGCTCTGGGAGGCCGAGGTTTTGCATAGACTGCAGCACTGTTAGGTTAGGTTGGATTGAGAATAAAAATGAGGTACTTATTTGAAGCAGAAGGTCAAAGAAGAAGATGCTAATGCGTTCGCAATCTTTACATTTGTGTCTGAGAGTAATCATACGTAAAACCTCCAGACGTTTACCTTTTTTTTTAAATCCTTTTTATCATTGTGGCAATGAAAGATACAATTCACAAGGCCAAACCTAATATTATGTCGTTAACTGTTTCGTACAAATCAACGTTTAATAATTAGCAATTACACGTGTCTGTGTTTTCAGATGATGGAACACTCAACTTCAGAACTGATGACGAAGTGTTGATAATATTTTTGCGTCCATGTAAATTTTACGCAAAAAGTGCCTTCGATTTGGTGAGTTTATTTTCCCTACGAGCTATTTACTAACACTATCGAGCCGCTGAGAGTTGAGCACCCACAGCAGCAGCCCCACTATATAACCGCTGATTGGGGTAGGGCAGCTGTTTTGCGAGCTCAGTTCCCAGCTGAACTGCTTAGGATACATTGCGAATCACATTTCAAAAATAAAGGGGTTTCAATTTCAAGATTTGTAGGTCAAGTCACAATTTGAAATTTAGAACTCCATCCAGTTATCATTAAATTTGGAGTAAAACACTCAGAACACTGTATCTTCCACCTTAAACAATGTAGTTTCTCAACGTTCAAATCTCTCCACAGATGAGCAGGGTGGCTGACTTCAAAATCAAGTACGAATCGTCCATTGGCAACTGCATGCCAAACGACGAGAAAGCTGCTTGGCTGGATCACAAAATCGTTAACGTACTGACAAACAGAGACCAACACGGGCGTCGTGTATTGATCGCCAATTTAGGAAGTGAGTATTGTATTGAATATTATTTATTTTATTCCCATGAGAGTGCATCCAGTGTGTATGTAAAAAACAAGAAGGGAGTGGTTAGTAAGGGAATCCTGTTATAAAGATCAGTAAAACGGGATCAAGTAAGAGTCAATGAGGGAGGGGAGCAGCTTGTTGTGGAGGGGCGCTTAAGTGGGCCTATTGAGGCAGAACTGGAGTCAGTATCTACTTGTGTGAATGAAGATGGTTGGCATAGCAGTCAATTCAGTGATGGTTGGTGGTTGAAACTGGAACCACAAAAGTAGCAAAGTGCGGACTAGACACACATAAGCGCAAGAAGTCCACATGTTCAGACAGGGGGCTGTGGAAGAAAGCGAAACCTGGCATACGCGTGTCTATTGGAATTGGATGGGCTGAGAAGATGAAAACGAGCAAGAAGGTCATGATAATCAACGTTGTTGCGGGGGATACCTCCAGTTAGCAAAGGAACTGCGTAGAGGGATCAGACAATGGTACATATTCAAGTTTTGGCTGGCCGAGTGTGCACTGCAAGGTGAGAAGAGTTGAGAAACCCCAATGAGACAGATGTGCTCAGTAAGAATATCACCCATGGAGTTGGAGCAAAAAGCCCAACTGATGAAAATTTCTGGGATTTCTCGGGAAAACTTGTTGAGAGAAGATTGGAGAGCAATAAAATTGTGGGTTACACAAATACTGAAGAAAATCTTTATATCGTCAGCATAAACGAGAATCCGAAGAAAGGGGCAGGATTTGTGAAAGACAATGGTAAAAAGAAGAGGACCCGAGCGTGACCTCTGGAGTTGAGAGAATTGCAGGAGACCCCTTCCAGAGAATTACAATAACTCATGTGAATGATGGGTTACCGAGAATAGCAATCTGCTATCTCCAACTTCTATCACAAAAACACACAGCTACAACAACAATTCTACGTAGAATGTGTCTGAGCAGATTATAAATATGTCAGAACATGGGTTGTCTTCTTCTTCTTCCTTTGTAGTAAGGGGAGGGGAGATGATTTCCAGCGGGTAATGGGAGTTCTCTGGGACGCCAGACAGTTCACCCCTAAGCGATTTTGGTGGTGGCAAGGTCTTGGACCACTTGGTCACATCTGGTGAGGCAACTGGGACTGCTGTCTACCTCAAGACAGCCAATTACAACGTAGTGAGCCGTTCACATTCAGCAAAGGAACTGTTTGGATTTCATTTTGGCCATTTCATCAAATAATTTGACAGGAATTTGTGAGGAATGCAGGGAAACACAAAGGTGCTTTACAAGTTTCAGTTGGCAAGCAATGGTTGAGCAATAAAAATGGGGAAAATCTACTGCATGGTTGCGGTTGTAGCCCCTCTTTTGACATCTTCTTCTTCTTCTTCTTGTTTGTCCTGAATAGAGCTTTGTGTGCTTCCAGGTCTATGGGATACAAAAGCCATCAGCAATGATACGGTTTTTCGATTATTCTACCTCATTCACATCCTGGCCATGGGTGAACCTGAAACTCAAATCAGAGGAGTCGTAGTCATTTTGGACTTTGATGGCTTGGGTATGAAGCAAGTGGCATCACTGACGCCAAACTTTTCCATGAAACTTCTGTCTTTTATTCAAGTAAGTGTGAATTCATTTATGGTCCATAGATTAATCCCATTTAACTATCTGTTCGTAATTAATCTTCTGATGCTTTTCAGGAAGCCATGCCTCTGCGATTGAAAGAAGTGCATATTGTTCGTCAGCCGTTTGTTTTCAACATTGTTTGGAAAGTCTTTAATCCATTCATCCAGCAGAAACTGAAAGGAAGAGTGAGTTGTAATTTTTCACTATGTAGCGGCACAACAATGCGTGGACGGAAATAATTTGATATTTAAATGAAGAGAGAATGAGAAATATTAGCAAGATTACCTTCAGATAAATAGCCAGAAACGAAAGGAGCACGGTAGATACATGGAGAATTCCATTGGATTTGTTAGTTATAGACTATTTTACTCCGAGTTATAACCTAGGGTTGCCATATCAAGAGCAAAGCACCAATGTTAGCATCGGACGTTCAAAATTGATGTGGAAACGCATCGATGTTTGATGATTTTCAAATGAATTTTACAATAGTTTTGGTGTATTCTCTTTCAACAATTTAAATAGGCATCAAAAATTATTTTTGTAGTCTCGTTTACCTGTTTACAACGGCAGACTCAAGGATGAAAAAATTGATCATTGTAGGGTTCTAGTTCCCCTGGCCAGATCCTAATCGATGTACCGGGTGAACCCTAGGCTAAAATTGCCTCATTCACGAGATTTTTTCTTTATTTTCGCCATGCATGATGACTTATTTCCCTTGCCAAGAGCAGATTCTGGTCATTTTTGGTATCCAAAGGTACACCACAATGTACACTGGTCATTGGCCCATCACTATCGATTAGGTATAAGTGATTTACAAAGCGCCTTATCTCATGCTACCAGTCGTGTTCTTCGTCGCAATGTGTATCTTTCAATTAAAACGAATTTAAAGAGAACAGCCAACTCCTTACTACAACATCAATGTCCAATATTATCGACTAGATCAACATCGATGGTAAAAACATCGCACAACAGAGCCAAAACATCGATTAGACGTACTAAGTGACTAACTTAGCGCCTTATCTTGTGCTAGCACATTGTGTTTTCGCCGCAATGTGTCTCTTTCAATTAATACAGAATTCAACGTAAAAAGCAAACAACAAAGTAAAAAAATCATGTCCAATAATATGGACTAGCTCATCATCGATAGTGAAAATGTGGAACAACGGAGCCAAAACATCGATTTTTGATAAAATCAAACGTTGACGAGCCATATACTTTCTCATCAATACTACGCTCCCATGTCTTGTATCAGTGACCTCCATTAATTTAGGGTTTCCCTATTATGTACTCTGGGGTCTATATCTATTTGTTCAGGTGTTCCTATTACTAGTAATTAGTAATTGCCTATTACTCATCTGCAGTCCCAATCAAAAATTAGAAAAATCGATTATGAACATACCAATCTTTTTGGGAAAAATAAAAATAATAGTATTATTTTATTTGTAGGTACACGTATCGATGTTTTTAAGAATCGATTTTGCCATTATCTATCTATTAGTTGCTAGTCAAGATAGTCAAGAACTTCTAATTACTTTACAAAAAATAAACAGGTATTTTCACTGATACCTTTTTCATTGAGGTGGCAGTGGTTCTTGGATGCCCTTATTGGCCGATTCTTTAAATGTTTAATTAATTCTTTGATAAATGGTTCGAAAAGTATCGATATTTTTTCTTTTGAAAGATTGATTCTTTTGAGAATCAATACCTGTTTGCCAATTCTACTCATCAAACTACTCTAAAATTCCTGAAATTAGCTACAAGCAGAAAAGTCAGTTTATCTCTTTCAAATGACAGGCTCCTCCTGAGCGAATCACCAAATCTTCATTCGAGTCAGACAACTCATATTTCAAGCATTTTTTGCATGACAATTTGATTTCCTTTCAGATCTTCTTCCACGGATCCAAATTCAAAGATCTCCACGCCAAAATGGGTAAAGACACCCTTCCAAAAGAATACGACGGTGACTTGCCAAAACTTGATTACAGTTCCAAAGACTGGTATCCAACACTCATGTCTTGCGAAACGCAAATAGCTGGTAAACTACCTTATTTTATAACCTCACCTAATGTTTTAATTATGCACGTTTTAACTTCATCTTTTATTTTCAGAGTGGAATACATGGGGTAGAAAAGCGAAGTGAAGAACGACAATGATGGTGAATCCTACGAGAAGTGAAGTGTTCATACACAATGAAACAGGAAAATATGGAACGAAATAGCAGCCTGGGAAGTGGTTGTATTGTGTTCATTTTTTGTAACCTATTCAAAATTCATGTTTTGATTTGATTTAATAAAGAACGGGACGTATTATTTAAAATGTATATTTAAAAAATATACACATATTAGGCAATAGTAACGAGTGGTACCAACTTAAGAAAAGATGATTCTTATTGTACATTTAATGGTTGTTTTTATTTTATAGGTAATTAAACCAATTATATGATACATTTTTTATAGGTTAATTTACCTTCATTGCAAAGAGAATGCTGTGACACAAAATGTGATCATAATTTAGGGATCAAGAATGGCCAAAGTGTATGAAACGTTGAGCTTATCGGGCGTTTGTTACTTTCCGCCAGATTTCAAGTCCCAACGTCATCCCTAGCCTTTCTTTTCAGGCTTATCATCATTTCATTGTAACGACAGCCGTCCACGAAGCCATACGGTCATTCCGACCCTTACTTAGAACAGAAAAGTGGATTTTCACTAGTGAACTTTCCATAGAAAATCATCCGACAACTTTGAAACACAAGAAATTGCCATGAAAAACGCGATTCCTGAATCAGGGTGAACAACAGCCCAACAACCAACTCCTTGCCAACTGCATACAACCCTCGAAAGGAATTATGTTTTTAATGGCAAATTTCCTATTCAGGAAACGGAAAAGTTCTTTTTACAAAGACAATATGAAATACCAAATCAAGCGATGGTTGTCTTTTCTTTTGGATGGAACAATAGGCAAACAGGCCCACAAAATAAGTACAAAGAGAATGATGATTTATTTGCATTCATTATCCGTTGCGATGATGATTTACATAAATGCGCTATCAATCACCACACTCACAATTTTCAAATATACAATTTTAGTGCCTTCATTCACTTTTATATAAAAAATAATTTTGACCAGATCGTTTTAATAAATAATGAGATTTGGATCCTTTCTGTACGCCCTGATCATTATCGGCTGTGCTTGACTTTGCTGGAGTAACTTGTTGATCCAAGTTTGGTTTCAACGTGGCTCGAGCTGCTTCCGTAGTAGTCTCCTGAAAGATGAAAATGATGAAAAAGAAGCACGAGTTGGACAATTTAATGATGGTTTGGGGGTGAGGAAGAACAAGATTTCATTGACAAAGTCAAACTATTTCTGATAATGAATTATGGCCGTTGATGCAAAAGGTTATCACTATTGTGTAGCTCTTCAGAAAAGAGCGGATCATTCTTCTACAGTTTTTGTTGCCATTTTGGAGCTAAAATAAAAATTAAGTAGGTCAGGAAAATGATGTCATGTTGGTCTAATAATAATCGAAAAAAGAAGAAGAAGAAGAACAGGAGAAGAGGAAGGAGAATGAAATTTCGGGGGATATCAATGAAGGTTAAAGTTCAATTACTACTGAATGTGAATATAAAGCACTAGTGGCTAGGTGGAACATGTTGCAGTTTCTCATGGAGGCTATAATTTTGCAATCATAGGATTGTGCCAGGGTTAGCGTTGAATGTGATACCACTGCATAAAGTACTAAAGTAAAGGCACTAATACATAAAGTCTTGCCTTTGTAAAGAGACAGCTCAGCCAAAATGTGAGAAAATACGACAAATCTGATATTAAAGATGATAAGAACACTGATAACAGTGTGATTATTAATGACATATTTCCATAATAGGTACCTATGATGCTATTCAAACTCATTGATGTCTGTGTAGTATGTGAGTATTATCATTTGTATAAAGATGATAATCAATTAAGTAAACATTTTTATAAAACAAGAATAACTATGGTTTAGCTAGGTTAGTTCAAGTAGGTTGGTATCTGTTATTCCTGCTTAATAATCAAAATAAGAGGTTTTGAGAAGAAAAATGTTCAATCAAAGAAGAACATGACAAAATTGGGGAGTAAATTAGTCAATACTCATCCCTATTTAACATAAAGGTGTGCTCAGTGTTGCCATTTGTACAAGGTAACTGGAATTTGAATGAGTTATTTAGGTAACAAAATCTTATGCTAATTATGTGAGGTTTTCAGCAATTGAAGTTTTGTGCAGACTTTCTCTCAAATTTGTCATTTTTCAAGAAAAACGTTTAGGGCTGGTTTATCAATCACCTTTATTGGCCCTATAAACTAAATCTACTACAATTTGTCAAATAATCTCACACATCAAAATGTGTTTATCACAACACGCTTTTCCGTATTCTACTGTTACCAGACCTTTGAAGTTATCATAAGCCTTATTACATATTCATTACCCCCACCCTAGGGACCCTTGTTTACCCTAGGGTCGCTATGTTGACTTTGCTTAGGCAGAAGATTTATGTGTCATGCAACTTGGACTTTGGCAATCAACAGTGCAAAACAATATGGCGCCAGCATCTAGGTTCTGCTGTTACCCAGTCAAATCTTCTCTACATTACATAATAGATAAGTAAAGTTTAAAGTACTGGCACAAGTAAATCTTACATTCACCTCCGAGAAAAGTCTTCACTCAACAGGATAATAGTTTAGAGAATGTTTTAATTGTAATACAAACCATGATGGTGTTCTTTTTCTACTTCAACTGGCACATGGACGGGCACTTTGACAGGCACTTTTACTGGGTAGTGAACAACCTAGAAACACAAGAGTAAAAACATAAACAAAAGAGTGATTGGAGTACCAGGAAAAACAGAAGCACTTATGCATAAGGTAGTACAGTTAGCGCAATGTAGCTAGTTCCATAGGTCCAGCCATCCATAAAGCACCCTTTGTTTCTAATGTACATCACTTTTGCTTGAAATCAAAACAGATAATATTGAACAAAAAGATTCCATTTAAGAGACCATTTAGCTACATTAGCATTTCTCTTCCCGCCCCTGTTGAGACCACCCAAATGAGGTTTACCTTGATATCTGAGCTATCACTATCATCAGTTTAAAAAACGCCTGCAACTGCCTCAATCTGGAGCGACCTATTTTTGTTGCTTCCTGTTTATGAAGGTTTGTTCTACAACAATAACAAAACCAAGGAGCAGAAACTTTCAGTTGGCTACTGTTGTCTACCAGAGTGCAGCACCTTGGAAGGCAAGGGCTGTTGTTGTAGTTCTTGGCGTTTTTTGTCTCAAATGTAGCTGGCATTTCACTTTTTCACACAGTTTGTGACGTCACCGTTCACCGCAGCCTTGCTTTTTTGAAAAATCCACACTATTTCTGATGTACCTGACAACTTTTCCCCCTTTCATAGTTATGGACAACACCATCGGAAAACAAAAATTGACCAATTTCAGACCCATGGGTACACCCCTTTCCACTTGGGGGCCGTTCATTATTATATAGTGAGGCCCCATATGCCAAGCTACAACACAATAATTACAAAATTACCTTTTCAACTGGGTAGGGGACGTGTTTCTCCACATGATAAGGGACTGGTTTGTCAACGTGGACAGGGTAAGGTCGATCGTAGGGCACTTTTACGGGATAAGGGATGTTCTTGATCACTGGGTAGGGCACTTCTTTTTCGACCTTCACGTGAACTGGGTAGGGCTTCTCAACTGGCACTTTGACTTCGTAGGGAACGTGTTTCTCGACTGTGTACGGCACTTTTTTCTCAACGTGGACAGGGAAAGGCTTGTCGACGTAGACTGGATACGGCTTGTCCACTGGCACCTGTTTGGTAAGACATTTCAATTTTATATGAATTAATTGATTTTCTTCAATAGAAAATTGTTGATGGCTTCTTTTCAAAACTACTTAAATTCAAGAGGCCTAATGTTGGCTGTAATTTTATGCAGAAAATATAGAAGAAACGGAGGAAAATAAAAATATCTGTGCGATCGGAGATACGAGCTCTTTATAAGTTTATTGATCTACAAACTCCCAGAGCCTTTTTTTGTTAATGTAATGTAAGTTTTTTTTTTGGGTGAAATAAATATGTTGGATTTTGGCGAAAAAATAAAGTATGAATAAATTGTTAATAGTTTCTCTATATCTGAGACAAATGTTTAAAAATCTTGCCTGAAGTTTTAGGTACCTACCCTTAATTGGCAAATATGAGTTGCTTTTTGATACTAGAAATAAGCACCCCTTTGACGTTTGAGAGCACAAACTTCTGATTTATTGCTATATAAGAATGATTTTCTGATCCAGCGTTAATCTTATAATTATTCGATTGAATTGAAATTATCAGGGACTGTGGGGTTCAGCTCTTGATGGTCCCCTGACAATTTTTGTTAAAATTGCTCCAGCAGTACGCTATGCGCATGCGCGAACGTAATTTATTTGTACAATACCGTAAAAACGTCTTACTTTACTCCAAAAACAATCTTTGTTGATGACTTATGCATTGTAGAATGATATCACAGAGCGGATTTTGCTGTCAATTCTTCTCCACCTCTTTTAGCGGAGTTACTAACTGGTTAGCATAGCACTCAGATCATTTGAGGGATGGTATCAGTGTTATCAGCCATTAACAGTTAGCAAGCTTGCAGCTGGTGATTAGAGAGTTCCTAGGAGACAAGCTCAGTCTTTCTCAATTGCACATGCGCGTCTCTCAGTTCAATCTTATTGCGCTAATTTGGTTTTATTAGCCACATACTTGAGGCCATCTTATTTTGCCTGCTGCAAACTTGACAAATTGCCACACTGCACTGTAACTGCACGCAGTTCAGAATGGACAACACTGGAGCACAGAATACACCCAGAGGGAGAATAAAATGTCGGAAGTTTGGAAACACAGAGGAAGGCACACATTTCGCGTTGCGCTAATAATATGACGTTACTTTGCATGGAGGCCTCATCATCCACAGCCTCGTTGATTAACAACCAAAATTGCTCGCTCTAGGTACTGCAGGACTAGGCCAAAAAACGATAATTTTAATTAAAATATAAAAAGTTGAAATAATTATTGAAATGAACTTCTCTTTTAGGAACTCTCTATTGTGTTGTTTGCCAAACAGTGGCTGAAACACAATTTTTCAGATTTTGTATCACATGAGGGGTATTTCACTACAAAAGCATTTGTTCCTGTGGACATATTGCTCTAGCAAAATTCTAGAAAACCTGTTTTTGTTGAGTTGTTCTGTTTGGTTGAATGTTGGATGTCAAAAAAACATTGAAACCTGGATAACTTTACCCCAACAGTAGCTAAGACATAAATTTGTGTCATTTTTGCCATTCTGAGTTTCTGTAGTTTAATATATGTTTCCTCTTCTTTTAATTCCCCTTTTAATTTCCTTTTCTTTAAATTCTGAGAAGCTGAATGTGGTGATAGCAATTCGAGTAGAAGGAAAGTCAAGCAGGAAATGTCGAACCCCCCCAGCTTATGCCTCAGAGAGGACACTAAAATAGCAAGGTTTTCCAACATCCCAACTTTATGGTCCAAGCGGAAACTCACCTTTACGGCTACGGGTACTTTCTTGTAGACAGTGTAGGGTTGAGGAACGGGAACTTTGACCTCGTAGGGAACTTTCTTCTCGACGTACACGTTGTACGGCTTCGGTACGTAGACAGGGTAGGGCTTGTCCACGGGAACTTCAACCTGCAATTGAGTGCAACATTATACATGAATGTTTTTTGAAATTATATTTTTACCTTCAAATGTTGGATTATTGGTATATTCGTAATGGTAATCCGTGGTAATCGAATACTCCGAATCTTTTCATGGTTCAAATCTGATTTGGCCTAAAATTTGGCGTTTTTTAGTTTGTCAAAACGAAATGTCCTTTTGGTTGGTTATTCCTTGAATAATCAACCTATGTTTTCATGCAAATGGTCAACCTCTCCGATTCGGCTCAAAATTTTTTTCTGGACGTTTCATGATGTCTAGATAAAAAAAAATCAATGTCCGTCCGCCGTACGCTGTACGCCGTACGCCGTCCGCCGTCCGCCGTCCACGCCGTTTTTGGTAGTAGAAAATTTTCTAAAAATCTGAAATTTGGGTCAGGGGTCTGTTCCCGGCCTAGGACGGTCCTCCAAGCTTTTCAGCCCGATCGGACCAAATTTGGGCGGGGTAGGGGTCAAAATGTGTTTTTTGAAAAATGGATTTTCGAGATTTTGGGCGATCTAGGCGAGTGGGGTATCATTTTCCACTAAATTTTGGACGCTGAATCCAATGAAATGGGTCGCAGAACGATTGGCACCCACTAGAAGAAGTTATGGGTGAAAATGGGTATCTATTACCCATATTGAATATGTGTTTTTGAGATTTCTGGAACCTAGGCGTGTGGGGTATCATTTTCCGCTAAATCTTGGAAGCTGAATCCAATGAAATGGGTCTCAGGTCGATTGGCACCCACTGGAAGAAGTTATGGGTCAAATTGGGTATATATTACCCATTTTGAATATGTGTTTTTGAGATTTCTGGAACCTAGGCGTGTGGGGTACCATTTTCCGCTAAATCTTGGAAGCTGAATCCAATGAAGTAAGTCTCAGGACGATTGGCACCCACTGGAAGAAGTTATGGGTCAAATTGGGTATATATTACCCATTTTAAATATGTGTTTATGAGATTTCTGGTACCTGGGCGTGTAGGGTATCATTTTCCACTAAATCATGGACACTGAATCGATTGGAATGGGTCTGGGACCCGCCGCACCCACCGTTATCCCCATTTCCCCCATGTTGAAGAAATGAGTCTACCTGCGCCTGGTCTGACAAATAACCAACCCCTGTGTAAGAATTTGCAGCGTTTTTTCATTGTAGAACGTACCTAATAATTTGTCTAAAAGTCTTAAGTTTAGGCCAACGAATAATTATTGAGCGCTTACCGGAAGAGGTTGTGACTCAAAATGGGTACCTACTCACCTATTTCAAAAGTGGGTTTGCGAGATTTTTGGTACCTAAGCGTGTGGGGGTATCATTTTCCACTAAGTTATGAACGTTGAATCCAATGAGACGGGTCCCAGAATGATTGGCGCCCACCGAAAGAGGTTTTGGGTCGCAATGGGTACCTACTCACATATTTCTAAGTGGGTTTTCTGGTACCAAGTCGTGTGGGGTATTATTTTCCACTAAATTTTGGACCCTCAATCGATTGGAATGGGTCCGGAACACGCCCACACTCACTGTTTTCCCCGTGTTCGATATTTTTGACGATTTAGGCGTGTTGAGTATCATTTTCCACTAAATTTTTGGGACGCTGAACAGATTTGAATGAGCCTTCATACTCCTAATCCGAGGAGTAACCAAACCCTGTGAAGGAATTTGCTGCTTTTTTAAAATTGTATCTTGAGATGGAGCATTTCGGTAAGATTAAAAAGTACCTACAAGTGAAATGTATTTAGACGGGTTTCTATGTTGGGGCTATAAGGCAGGTGTGTATGAAATTCCAATACATTTTCTGATTAAATCGCTTACCTACGTTGAAAGACTGTGTTTCCACTTTGATTCTAATTCGAAAGTAAGTAGGTATTAAAGTTTATGAAATCAAAAAGAAGCTTTGATGCATGACTCCTCATAAGCTGATGGAATGATCTAGTGATACGCTCATTGCGACACGTCGTACGAGAAGGTAGATAATCGAAACCCATCAAACTGAATGGAGGCTCCGAGTGGGCTACTTCCTTTCTACGCTTTGTAGTTCGCTAGGATGTCTCAATGCTGACGATATACAACATCATCACTAACTGGTCTTCGTATGTGGATCAGGTAGCCGACAGTTGCGTAACGGGTAGGTAATCTTCTGCTCGCTCTCCGCGGGCCCTCGGCGATTCAGGGCAGGGATATTATGAAACAAAGCAGAAATCCAAACGCGTACCGATCTACGAGAAGAATGGCTATTGTGAAGTACCCTAGGAATTTTGCCAATTACCCTTCCATAGAAATTGTACGAAGATTGGAATAATGGTCATTGCATAACGTCGGTTTTTAAAGTCTCCGCATTTAGAAACCCCAATTTTCAAGGACAAACAGAAGCCTAAAGTTAGTATAATATTTATGAGGAAAATTCCGCTGGGTAATGTGGACCCAAAATTGAGGAGTGATTTATCAAAACAGCACACCTCCGCATCAGGTCAATAATAGTACTTTTTTTTTTGGCTATTTCAGGCTGAGCTTCCTGTTTTTGGACCTTGAAAGTGGTTATTTTCTATTGAAAATCGTAAAAATAATGATTCTAACGGTGTAACGTAAAATAGTGCGTTTTCTTCTAGGCTAAACTACTCCCTACATCTGGATTAAGAGCAAAAGAACGAGTTTCTCCACTAAAACTGAACATAACCTCACTTCATTGCTCAGCGTTTTCGTTCATGCAGGAGGTCAACCTCTCCAATTGGCCCAAAAAATTGGCCAAGACGTCTCATGATAGCATCAATAACGTAGCAAATTATGCAACTGTGGTTTATTCCTGAGAGCTAAGGGGAAAACAGAGTGGAAAATGATTCCCCACACGCATAAGTACTCAAAAATCGTAGAAATCCAATTTGTATAGGTATTTAGGTACCCATTTTGACCCATATCTATCTCCAGTGGGCATCAATCGGTCTTGGGCTCATCTCAATGGATTCAGCAAATTTAGTGGAAAATGACCCTCCACGTGCCTATTTCCCAAAAGTCCCCAAAATTGAGGGACATTCGCAGGGGTTAGTTATTCTTTGGACCAAGAGCATGGAGACTCATTCCAATCGATTCAGCGTCCAAAACTCACTCGAAAATGATACCCCTGATACGGATAGCATCTCGTGAATCAGCATTAAAAAGCAATGAAAATTCATATGCCACACATTAGAGTTCATCATCATCCACTATTTGGCATTTTTGGGGTGGCGCAACGTCGTCGCTGAATCGGTTGCGCGACATTTGAAATCCTTGCAGAAAATATGAGGATTAAAAAAAAAATTTCTTTTGATTTACTCCCATTTGGACGTTTTTAAGGGAGGGGGGGGGGACACCCTTTATAAAATAATGAAGATCGGTAAACGCTACAAACTCTTCCTCAATGGTTTATTATTTCTTATTGGAGGCAATAATTTACACGCCTAAGTCCCCTAAAATCTCGAAACCCCACTTTCAGAAATACCTATTTGGACCCATACTCTCGTCCGGTGAATAGCATTCGGCCCAGGGCCCATCTCAATCGATTCAGTGTCTAAAATTTAATGGAAAATTATACACTACGTGCCTAGGTTCCTACAAATCCCGAAAATTGAATTTCAAAAAACTCATTTTTAACCGTACTTTTCTCAAATTTGGTCCGATCGAGCTGTTTTAAGGGCCAACTAGAGCCAAATTTTCAAAATTTTCCACCAAGCAACGAAAATGGCGTGGACAGCGGACGGACATTCAAGGAATGATAAACCAAGAGGAGCAGAACTCGAATGGGCGTAACACCGAAAACTACAAAAACCTGCTACGACTCACGTTCTTTTATTAATTTGATAATTTTAGTGGCTTGAATTCACATTGTCATGGCTTATGTGTAATTTTTATGACACTTTCTGAGGTTGCCGTTCACGAATCATACATTCACGCTACACAGATTTCAGGATGTTGAAGATTCGGCCTAATTCAGGGATAATGTGGCAACTATGCGCATGTAGATCATGGTTGGACTGAAATCTTCCGCCATCAGCAAGCTTAAATTACTTGTTTCAATCGTGTATTGATTTGAACACTGGATGAATGAAGAATACAGAAACGTGAATAAATGGATTGCAGTGCCATTTAGTGAAATCCTTTGAAAATAATCCACTCACAGAAAACGCACTGCAAATTGTTCCACAATGGTTGATTTTCCTTAGAGCAGGATTATGGGGAAAACAGTGTGTGGAGGGTTCACGACTCATTCCGATCGGTTCAGCGTTCAACATTTATTGGAAAATGATACCCTACCCACCAAGGTACACACAAATCGCCAAAACCCACATTAAAAATGGTGGATGGATACCCAATTTGACCCATAACCTCTTCTAGTGGGCACCAATCGCTTCGGGACCCATTTCATTGGACTCAACGCCCAAAATTTAGTGGAAAACTATACCCCACACGCCTAGGTAGCAGAAATCCCGAAAAAACGTATTCAAAATGGGTAATATATACCCAATTTGACCCATAACTTTAGTGGATAATGACACCCCACATGGCTGGTTCCCAAAAAGTCCCTAGAATCGAGTATCAAAAAACACATTTTCACGGAATTTTTTCCCCATTTTAATTTATTATTTAATTAGCTCGTGACCATCCCTTTTCCATTCCCCGCCACCCCCACGAAATTTCGTACATACCTTTACGGGCACTTTTTTCTCCACGTGCACTGGATAAGGGACGGGCACTTTCTTGGTGACTGTGATAGTTTTAACGTGATGTTCAAAATGCTCGTCATGGATTTGAGGCTTGTGATGATCTTCGTAGCTGGAGCCAAAATCGCCGCCGCCGTAGCCAAAATCCAACTCCCGTTTCTCCTTTATGTCATCTTCCGCACCGATGGCGCCCACTAGCGCCAGTAGAACCGCACAACGCCACATCATGACACACTCAGAAGAGATACGCATTGTTTGCCTTGGAGGTCGATCCACCCGCTATATATCTTTTCCATGCCCCTCTTCATTCTGCCCGGTTCACATAAACTTCGTAACATCCTTTGCACTTTGCACAATAACCTGCGTTATTATCCTCAATGGTTCCCCTTATCCAACCCAGGTCTTTCACCCATCTTGATCTCGTATAAATAATTATCCATCT
>CM034006.1:19162-98650 GCA_019603395.1 Cyrtorhinus lividipennis | reverse complement strand
ATGGGTGATATTCTTACTGAGCACATCTGTCTCATTGGGGTTTCTCAACTCTTCTCACCTTGCAGTGCACACTCGGCCAGCCAAAACTTGAATATGTACCATTGTCTGATCCCTCTACGCAGTTCCTTTGCTAACTGGAGGTATCCCCCGCAACAACGTTGATTATCATGACCTTCTTGCTCGTTTTCATCTTTTCAGCCCATCCAATTCCAATAGACACGCGTAAGCCGGTTTCGCCTTCTTCCACAGCCCCCTGTCTGAACATGTGGACTTCTTGCGCTTATGTGTGTCTAGTCCGCACTGTGCTACTTTTGTGGTTCAGGTTTCAACCACCAACCATCACTGAATTGACTGCTATGCCAACCATCTTCATTCACACAAGTAGATACTGACTCCAGTTCTGCCTCAATAGGCCCACTTAAGCGCCCCTCCACAACAAGCTGCTCCCCTCCCTCATTGACTCTTACTTGATCCCGTTTTACTGATCTTTATAACAGGATTCCCTTACTAACCACTCCCTTCTTGTTTTTTACATACACACTGGATGCACTCTCATGGGAATAAAATAAATAATATTCAATACAATACTCACTTCCTAAATTGGCGATCAATACACGACGCCCTGTTGTGTCCTCTGTTTGTCAGTACGTAACGATTTTGTGATCCAGCACAAGCAAGCTTTCTCGTCGTTTGGCATGCAGTTGCCAATGGACGATTCGTACTTGATTTTGAAGTCAGCCACCCTGCTCATCTGTGGAGAGATTTGAACGTTGAGAAACTACATTGTTTAAGGTGGAAGATACAGTGTTCTGAGTGTTTTACTCCAAATTTAATGATAACTGGATGGAGTTCTAAATTTCAAATTGTGACTTGACCTACAAATCTTGAAATTGAAACCCCTTTATTTTTGAAATGTGATTCGCAATGTATCCTAAGCAGTTCAGCTGGGAACTGAGCTCGCAAAACAGCTGCCCTACCCCAATCAGCGGTTATATAGTGGGGCTGCTGCTGTGGGGGCTCAACTCTCAGCGGCTCGATAGTGTTAGTAAATAGCTCGTAGGGAAAATAAACTCACCAAATCGAAGGCACTTTTTGCGTAAAATTTACATGGACGCAAAAATATTATCAACACTTCGTCATCAGTTCTGAAGTTGAGTGTTCCATCATCTGAAAACACAGACACGTGTAATTGCTAATTATTAAACGTTGATTTGTACGAAACAGTTAACGACATAATATTAGGTTTGGCCTTGTGAATTGTATCTTTCCTTGCCACAATGATAAAAAGGATTAAAAAAAAAAGGTAAACGTCTGGAGGTTTTACGTATGATTACCCTCAGACGCAAATGTAAAGGTTGCGAACGCATTAGCATCTTCTTCTTTGACCTTCTGCTTCAAATAAGTACCTCATTTTTATTCTCAATCCAACCTAACCTAAACGTGCTGCAGTCTATGCAAAACCTCGGCCTCCCAGAGCACCTTCCTGAACTCTTTCCTGTCTTGAGCAGTCCCATTTCAATTTCAAACCAAAATTCTTCTCAAATCCTCTTCAGGATCGTCCTGCCGTCTCTTCCATGGTCTACCTCTCAGTCTACTTCCCCCGAAAACCCTTCTTGCAGGCTCATTCTCATCTATTTGGTGTCACCTATATTCACTAAGCCTACTGCCGTAGCTGCTTCATTCAGTTAACCTTATACGGTTTTGAAAACACTTTTGTTTGAGCTGACCATTTCCACGTCATCTGCATACGCTAGCACTTGAATCGATCAATTGATAATGGTGCCACTTTTATTGTTTTCAACGGCTTCCGCTACCTTTCAAGGCAGATTTATGAGTAGGAATGAATATCTATCGCATAAATTATACACTTGATCGTTTCACTTTCAGCAACACCTCAATAAACCTTCAGAATGGTTCATTCGAGCTGAAACATTTTGGCAACTTTTAAAATAAATTAAATAATAATGGTATGCATCTATATCGGCTGCTAAAACCCTAGTTTTTCTTCGAAGTATTGAAAACGTTCAGAGTAGAAAGAATCTCGAAGATAGGTTGAAGTGTTTGAACGACGGGAGCAGTCATTTGATAAAACTGCTGTACCGTTCGTTCGATTATTTGAGTAAGATAAACATTCTATGACTGATAGTATAGATTATTATTGAATCCTTGCCTCAAGTGTATTAGTTGAACGACCTGTTGCTGTTAAAAGCAGTTCGGTACTCAACTGATCAGAAAAGAACGAGTTGAGAGTGAACGATCGAGATGTTTTAGAATATAATCGGCTGTTGATTCAAGAAAAATTCCTCGTTACACGATGCTGATTGGGAAGATGCATTAATTAGGATTATTAAGGTGTAAACAAGTAAGCACATCTTGAATAGGAACCCTAATTTTATATTGCTGATTTGGATTCTACCTAAAATTTCATTTCTCAACCTTCTTTTGGTTAATTGATCCTTGAACAATCAACCTATGTTGATAGGTTAATAGGTTGCATTATCACATCATTCTCAGCCCAAAGTCACCGGATTGGTTTCTCGAAATCACGTTCGACGTGAGAACAAATCGAACATAGTGATTGACATATACTCGACTTTTTTTATTTTTAATTAATTTAACTTTTAATACTCTTAAAATTTCAATCGTCGTCGTTTCAATTCGTCAATACTCTTTGTTGTGACAGTTGGTAGTGAAATATATGCAACCCTTTGCAGGGATTGCGTGGAACTTGATTGAAGGTCACTGTCCAGTAATAGTCCTTCCGAAATTGAATCCGAACTCGACTTACTTTCTAAAAGTTCTTTGAGTTCTTTGAGGCCTTGAGCGACAATTTCGGGGGTTTCCCTCAATTCGGCCTTCGCTATCTCCAAGACGTCTTGACTCGGAGCATCAGTCTGTTGTCTGAACTCAGGCGCTGCCATTTTCTGCCAACAAAATAGGTTAAATTAATATGATGTATTAATGTAAAAACTTGCTTAATGTAAAATGCTGTTTGATTTTAGAAGAATTTTAGAGAAAAATACAAATATAAGCTGTTCCATTGTTCCATACATCGAAATATTGAAAATTAATATAAAATATTGTCTAATTTTTTTTGGCTCAATCTGACCAAATGGGGAGAGGGGGGGGGGGGGTGGAGGACACATTTTGTAATTAGAAAAATTGATTTCCCAGATTTCATGATCGATCTAGGCGTGTGGGGTATCATTTTCCACTAAATTTTGGACCCTGAATCGCATTCAAAATTTAGTAGAACCGCGCGTACGACCCTACAATGCTCAAAAACCCATTTTCAAAATACCCTCTCTCATCAATACCCGGCAATGTACCAGCACCACTAAATGTAGCCACGCTAAAACCATTTCTGGGACTCAAATTCTTTCCAAAGACAGCTAAAATGGTATACTCGCTTTGCTATCCACAAAAATGTTGCAAATTTATTCCACAATGGTTCATTTTTCTTGATAAAATCAATGTTTTTTGTGGTAATTGTTCGAAAGCCATCACAATGGTTGATACCCCACCCGACCATGTCCAAAAAAGATGTCCTTAGTCGAAGACTTATAATCAAATTTGAAAGGTAATAAAACAGTAGAGGAAATCTGGTTTCATGAGGTAATAAAGCGCTTCAAAAACTCCCATTTAGCTCTACATTTTCCCCACCACTGTGGTTTATCCACTGAGAAAGGAGCCCTGCCCACTCAATTTGCGAAATGCTCAAAAATTGTTGTAAAAATACGAAAAATTGGTCAGTGATGGGTTTTAAACTCTTGTCCTCAACACTTGTAGTCCCAATCGCCAGAAATTTAGGCAAAATATGGATGAAAACGGGTTTTCTATATCTGTATCATTTTCTAATTGCTTTTGGATGCTGAATCGATGAAGATGGGTTTCAGTTTGGATCGATTTTCGCGAACAGAGGCAGATTATAGGAGAAAATGAGGTTTCAAGCTCTTTGGAGACCTGGGCGAGTTGCATTGTCCTGTCATCTTTTGGTTTTATTACATAGTATTATCCACATTTTATTGAACTTTAGACGGTGAATTGACTGAGATAGGTTTTGAACCGATTAACACTGAGGAATAACAAACAGCCATTTTGATTATACAGAAATGTGATGAATCATGTGACAATGGCCTCGAATGACCTACAATCAGCAACAACAGTTCTTTTGTGATGCTTCTAATGGACCCCGTTAGTTTGATGACTAAACCTAATCTTATCATTTTTGGATAATAGCACTCTGGAAAGCCCCGAACTAGTAGCAGTAAGTACGTATAATTTCACTGGAGATAGCTACTGCCATAGTAAACAATGCTATAGTTTGTTAAGGATCTCCGGAACACGACCAAGATGGGCGTTGAGAAGAACGTTGAAATTTTTTTTTCTGAAAACGGCCTCATACTAGTTCGCAAAGCCAGCAATTACGCGGATATTCCCAATTTTGGAGAACGCGACAAAATTCTATTAGGATATAATGAGTAATCTCTGACAAACTTAACTAGTGCAGAATTTCCGACATCATAGATCATTGTAAAGGTTATTTCCCGGAAAACCATCTCAACGGCATACAATTTTAATGGAAATGGACACCCAAAGATGCAATGCAATAGTAGCAATGTACATAACGTACCATTTTCTCGTCAAATTGGAGGTTTCCCCTTTCAAACTGATGGTTTTACACATCAAATTGAAGGTTTTCCATTTCAAATTTGAGGTAGACGGAAATGGTTCGTTTCACATTATTTTTAAACGCTGCAATGCTGGCCCGCATAGATTCTGAAAATACCTACTCTATGCAACACCATCTTCAACAGAGACCTTCAAACGGATGGCATTTGGAAGACACAGATTGAATGTCTTCGTCATGTTGTTTCGCACGGAGAAGATATTCATTATTTACGCGAGCTAACGTTGCGGCGTTTAATACTAATTTGAAACAAACCGTTTCCGTCAACCTTAAATTTGTATTAAAAACCTCTAATTTGACGTGAAAATGCTGTGTGTGAAGGTGGCCAAATAGAAAACGTTGCAAATTCTTACACACGGGTTGGTTATTCCTCGGACCAGGCCCAAGGAGACTCATTTCTTCAACATGGGGGAAGCAATGGGTATGGCGGGTCCCAGACCCATTCCAATCGATTCAGGATCCAAAATTTAGTGGAAAATGATACCCCTCACGCCCAGATACCAGAAATCTCAAAAACACATATTCAAAACGCTGCAAATTCTTACACAGGGGTTGGTTATTCCTCGAACCAGGCGCATGGATATTCATTTCTTCAACATGGGGAAAATGAGGGAAACAGACCTCTGACCCAAATTTCAGATTTTTAGACAATTTCCTACTACCCAAAACGGCGCGGACGGCGGACGGCGTACATTTTGGTTTTTGGTTGGTTGGTTGGGATTCCTTGAATAATTTGATCTAGGCACCATGAAACGTCCAGAAAAAAATTATGAGCCGAATCGAAGAGGTTGACCTTTTGCATGAAAACATAGGTTGATTATTCAAGGAATAACCAACCAAAACCTGCTAAGTATCCCAAAATGGTCTATTATCATTTTTCCCCGGCCATGTGTGGGATGCGTACATTTGTAATGGCCAGTAGAAGTATCTATATGCAAGTAAATTACCCAAGTACTCGTACGTACGTCAAATTTTAGGAAAAAACAACGTCATTAACTGTCAAACTATCAACTATCAAAATGTTTTCTTTGTTGCAGCAATATGGGACCCAAAAAACTCTAAAATGAATTTAATTTAACACTCTTACCTCCATTAACGGTACTTTCAATCTATGCAGCGTCCAAAATTTAGTTTATTTTCACGGATGGTGGGATATTTTGGATTTTGAGTATTGAAACTAATGAAAAGATACACTACCGAGGTTAGGGTACATGAGTATTTACCAGACCTTGAAAATACAGTGCAGCACACTTGTGTCCAAGGGGAACTAATACAATCTGGCTATTGGATGTAATGACTCGAGTACCACTTGACATTGAGCTAGAACGCAGAACTACCGTATATCGGTTATTGTAACAACATGACAAGCATTGCACTTGAGGTGAGATGACCTTGAATAAGTGACCCAAGCTCTTCTTTGGTGAAAAATAGGTCTCGTTTTATAAGAATGCTATGAATAACCGAGAGTTAATACTCTAATTAATAACTCAATTAATTAATGATGTACAAATTACATTTATTTGGTATCATTGTCTAGTATTAAGAATACAGAAAAGTAAAGAGAAAATCGGTTGATTTGAATTTGATGAAAGTGAAAAGGGGATCATCCTAAGCTAAACCCGCATAACCCTTAACAATTTGATTGCAGCGGATCTCAATTTACTTGTAGAATGTAATCGTTGTCAGCATGGAATGTGAACAGTCGGACACAGAATCCATTATGTTTAGGAGTCTCTTGAACGCAATGCGCAAGAGGAAATTTAAATTTGAAGCAACATTTTTTCTATAGAAACGCGGTCTTGGAGGCCGAAGTTTTCGATTAAAGGAGTTTTCTATACGTATACAAAATTCAAATAGTATCATATATTTGAGATTCCGTTGAATTCATTGATTTGGGATGATACCAAGATGATTCTCCATACGCCTAGGTCCCCCAAAGACGAAAAGCTATTTTTAAAATGCCCATTTTGACCGATGCCTATATCCGGTTCACCTCAATGGATTCAGGATCTAAAATTTAACGGAAATTTATACTCAATGTGCCTAATTCCCAATAAAGACCGAAAATCTAGTTTAAAACGCTGCAAATTCGTCCGCAGGCGCAGGGGTCGGTTATTTGTTGGACCAAGAGCAAGGTAACTCATTCCAATCGATTCAGCGGACAAAATTTAGTGGAAAATGATACCCCACACGCTTCCAGTGGACGCCCAATCATCCCGGGACATTGGATTTAGCGTCCACAATTTAGTCTAAAATGATACCCCACAAGCCTAGATCGCCAAAAATCGTGGAAATCCATTTTTCAAAATACACTTTTTGACCCCTACTTACCCCAAATTTGGTCCGATCGGGCTGAAAAGTTTTGAGGACCAACTAAAGCAGAAAAGAGGTCCCTGAGTAAAATTTCAAATATCAGGAAAAATGTCTACCTACTACAACTACTTGTATTACTCACTAAACGCACGGCGGACGGCAGTAACACGATTGCAAAATACTCGTCGAGTTATTCTTCCGTGTTACTGTCACAAAATGGATACCCTTTGGAAAAAAGTGGCACAAGTCATTCAGTTCAAAACTACTTATATTAACTCATATCGGTCTCATGTTGCAGTCATACTACGAATTTTTTACTACCAAAAAAAGCAGGCAGACGTTTTATATTTATGAATGTTTGATTGAATTTAGTATTGGCTATCAAATTTCCGGGATAATTAGGGAAGGGCATGAAAACATAGGATGATTATTCAAGTAATGATAGAACAAAAACATAACTTCATTATTTATTCAAGGAACAATCAACCGAAATGTCCGTCTACCATCTGCAGTTCCGGTTGTAGAAAATTGTCAAAAAATTTGAAATGTTGGTCAGAAACATCTTTTTGGCTTTTGTTGAACCTCGAAACTAATCAGCCCGATCAGACCGAATTCGGGATAGGTATGGGTAAAAATGTATTATTTTTTGATACTCAATTTTCGGGATTTTTTGGGAACTAGGCTTGTGGGGTATCATTTTCCACAAAATTTATTATCGGAATGAGTCTTTCACCCTTCAAACTCAATTTTTTCCCCATATTCATGCTCTAAACAATAATACATCATTCAATTTGCTTCTATATGTTCTCTCTTCTTCACTTCGATTGAATGTATGGCAGTTCATGCATGATTAGTGATGTAAATCTCTCAAAAAATAAAATCATGAGTGTATAATCGTGACAGACGAAACTGCTTAGTTTGACTTATCAATAGAGCGTCCCACGAGGTACGTAAGCAGTTTAAAACCGCCATTTTTACTTACAACTCCTTCCTATTGCTCATATAAGCTGAAATCTCCAGTAACCAACCGTATACAGCGCAAGAATAAAACATTATATGAATTAAACGATTAAAATTAGGCAAATAAAACTGGGTATTGAATAAGGGTGATGTATTAATTTTATCAAACGTAAACATTCTCGTCATCCTGAACTATTTTCATGAAAATCAATGAAAATCATCCTTGAATGTAGCGAAGGAATTATATTACGATAACGATTACCCTGAATTGATCCGGTGGAACCTTATAATTTCAAATTTGGGCCTAAAAATAGTGGCGTCTGTTTATTAAGCGTTTCTGAGACGTGTGAGATTTGATAAATCTGGTTAAGATGACGTTTTTGAACTACACAACTAACTCAACTTTAGAAAAAGGGTGCCTAAATTGCTGGAAGAGGACTTATTAATTGTAAAAACTTAACTGCTTATTCACCTTTTTGGTCAGAAGACGTGGGAAGGGCAAACACTAGCTCGCGTCTCAGAGGAAACTAACGTTTGTAAGTATCAGTCACTGCTTGGCGATATAAAAGAGTTTTCTTATCGGAGTATTACGCTGTCTGATTCGTCGTTCTCCTCTGATTGCAATCCCCGCCACAGTCATTTTACAATCCTCG
This sequence comes from Cyrtorhinus lividipennis, assembly GCA_019603395.1. Lineage (NCBI taxonomy): Eukaryota > Metazoa > Arthropoda > Insecta > Hemiptera > Miridae > Cyrtorhinus > Cyrtorhinus lividipennis. The sequence goes on along the minus strand of CM034006.1, from coordinate 90,034 downwards.
TTTTGGCCTTTGATTCACCGATTGAGCGTATCGTAGTGATTTGAACAAAACTTATCTGAGACCTTTCTAACTGAAAAAAAATTATTAGTCAGCAACTGTTGCGATAAAACGTCCGAGTTGCTTGAAAACTGCTTACGTGCCTCGTGGGGGGACGTTCTACTGATAACGAAGCCAAGGGCCTTCAGGACCCCATTTCCCCCATAAATTAAATCATTGACGAGTGGGTAGAGTCCTATCGAGTCTTCACTCGAAAATCTGACCAATACAACATAAAAGTTCTCCATTTTCTATAAAATCTGTGACTTCTAGATGTCGGGGGATCGATGATTTTGATACTGAAGACACGGTATTCATATTTTTTTCAAAAGTACTGTTGTAAATGACATTACTGCTTCAAGTGTCTCATGAAAACATGAGATATTTGATCCTAATTCTCAAATCACGTAAAAGACACGTCTACAAGAGTACAACCGCTGTCCACACCTTTTTTGAAAGTAGAAAATTCTCAGAAAATTGGAAATTTTGGTTTGGGATCTGTTTGGTTCTAGTTGGTCATAGAAACTTTTCAAACGGATAAACCACATTTGGTAAGGGTTTGGTTCAAAATATATTTTTTGAAACTCGATTTTCGGGTATTTTTGAGAACTAGGCGTGTGTCCCGGACGGATTGGTGCCCACTGGAGGGGGGCGTGGGTCGAAATAGGTACCTACCAGCAGTTTTAAAAATAGCGGTTCGAGATTTTCGGGGAATTAAGAGTGCAAGGAATCATTTCCCACTGAATTTGGGACGTTGAATCGATTGGAATGTGTCTGAAAGACGTATAATTCTAGGAAAAATAAAACAAAATAAATACGAAAGTGGACAAAAACCAACAACAGAATGAAACAAAAGTCTTCTGCTGTATGGAAATCACTTGAGGACCAATCTGAGTCAATCCAACAAACAAAATGTAATTCAAAATGACACCCCACACAATTTAAATCCTCAAAAATCCCAACATCTGATTTTCAAAATACACATTTTTGCCTACTACCCCCTCCAAATTAGGCAATCGGACTGAAAATTGGCTGAACTAAAACCAAAACGGAATCTTGGTGCAAAATATCATATTTTTTAACATTTTAAAGGCTTTTTGATACAGGACGGACAAAGGTTTTTTTTTATTTTACACACTTAAAAACGTAAATGCACGATCAGCGAGCTCTGTGTCTTGTAATAAGAATACATAAGTGTACCTATCAATTCAGTAGGGATAATATTCCGAAAGCTAACGTCGTTTCATTTTAATGAGTTTATACATCAATTATTGATCCACAGCCGGTTATTTCGGTATTTCGTAAAATGCTTGAGGAAGTGGGTAGGGATTATAGCGGATTAATCCTGGTATTAAGGGGACACCTCTGTTCTCCGACTGAAAGGTGTTAGCTAGAGATATAAAATTTCTGTGAATTTATTCATAAGAGTACGTTATTTCTCGGACCAAGAGCAAGGATGCCCATTCCAATCGATTCATTTAGTGGAAAATGATACCTCACACGCCTAGGTACCAGAAATCTCTATAGCTCACTTTCGAAATTGGTAGATAGATACCCATTTTGACCTATTGAAGCTCATCCGGTGGGCACCAATCGTTCAGGGACCCGTCTTATTGGATTCAGCGTCCAAAATTTAGTCAAAAATGGTACCCCATACGCCATGATCGCAAAAAACCTCGAAAATTAATTTTAATTAAACCTTTTTCGGTCCCCAAATTTACCCCAAATTTGGTCCAACCAGACAACAACTTTTTGAGGAACTACTAGTGCCAGAAACGGGTCCCTGACGGAAATTCCAGATTTTCAGAAAATGTTAATGGAAATTGGTCATTGCAAAACGTGTTGTTCGAAAAATGGATTTTCGATATTTTCGGCGATCTAAGCGCGTGGGGTATAATTTCCCACTGAATTTTTGACGATGGTCCGAAAAACAGCCAGCCTCCATGATTTCATTGGAAAGGTAAATGTATCGACGATTCAAATATAACCTCATCTTCACAAAAGCAACATTTCTGTGTGGTTGTGACCTATTTAGAAAGTGCACTTTAGACCTTTGTGTCCGACAGCTGCTACAATGAAGTATTTTCCGGACAATACAAAACCATCAAAGTCCAAAAATCTGCAAATTCATACACACGGGTTGGTTATTCCTCGAATGGGGGAAACAGTGGGTGTGGCGGGTCCCAGACCCATTCCAATCGATTCAGGGTCCAAAATTTAGTGGAATATGATACCCCACACGCCTAGGCACCGGAAATCCTGACACATACAAAATGGGTGGATACATACCCATTTTGACATATAACTTCTTCCGGTGGGTGCCAATCGTTCTGGGACACACATCATTGAATTCAGCGTCCAAAATTTAGTGGAAAATGATACCCCACACGCCTAGGTAGCAGAAATCCCGAAAACACATAATCAAATTGGGTAATAATACCCTATTTGACCCATAACTTCTCCCAGTGGGTGCCAATTGTTCTGGGACCCATTTTATTGGATTCAGCGTCCAAAATTTAGTGGAAAATGACACCCCACTCGCCTAAATCACCCAAAATCTCGAAAATCCATTTTTCAAAAAACACATTTTGACCCCTACCCCCTCCAAATTTGGTCCGATCGGGCTGAAAAGTTTCGAGGACCCATCTCGGCTGGGAACAGACCCCTGACCAAAATTTCAGATTTTTAGAACATTTTCTACTACCAAAAACGGCGTGGACAATGGACGGCGGACGGCGGACGGCGTACGGCGGACGGACATTGATCTTTTTTGATTAGGACATCATGAAACGTCCAGAAAAAAATTTTGAGCCGAATCGGAGAGGTTGATCATTATCATGAAAACATAGGTTGATTATTCAAGGAATAACCAACCAAAAATGGAGTGAATAACCGTCCAAGTACCAATTTCTACGTCCACTTACCTGACAAATCACTCAAATTGTACACATCGAAACTCACTCAGACGCGAAGATCAACCAACTGACCAATTATCGATTCAGATTATGGATTTATTGAGATTTGAAACCAGGAACTGCTCGAACTACTGCTCTCGGTACAGGTCAAGTTCAGTGATTTTGTAACCTGTCGTTTTATCAGTCCGCGACCTCGACCGTGGGCATTTTTCTTTCGCGGCAGTTCTTTTCCTTCAAGGTTAACGGTCGACGTTTTTGTCGATAAGGGATTTTTGAAATTTGACAACCACAACTGAGGATGAGATAGTGATAACCTAACCACCCATGATGCCTCCTACGTGAAAGCTTTGTTTTCACTTTCAAAATTAAATTTAAAACGCTGCAAATTCTTTCACAGGGGTTGGTTATTGCTTATATAGACTCATTTCAATCGATTCAGCGTCCAAAGTTTAGTGAAAAATGATACCCCACACGCCTGTGTACAGGAAATCTTAAAAACACTCATTCGAAGCGGGGAGATTGATGCCCATTTTGGCCCATAACCTCTTCTAGTGGACGTCAATCGTTCCGAGACCCGTCTCATGTGATTCAGAGTCCAAAATTTAGTTGAAAATGATATCCCACACGCCTGTGTACTGGGAATATCGAAAACACACATTCGAAATAGGTAGATAGATACCCGTTTTGGCCCATAACCTCTTCCAGGACCCGTCTCAAAGGATTCAGCGTCCAAAATTTAGTGGAAAATGACACCTCACGCCCCTAGACCGCCGAAAATCTGGATACCTCATTTTTTAAAGTACACAAAATGTTGATTATTCAAGGAATAACCAACCATTTTATTCTGCTCTTCAGAGTCTTCTGAACTATTTGGATTTGTGTACGTATTCCTGTCAGTCCACAATTCCTTGGCCCACCAATAACTACTTAAAATGAGGTGATTTTCCGGGATCGTGGGAACTTTTTGTAGTTTCATCATGATCAAATCAACAATACGTTCTGGAAATGAGCGATGCAACCAGGGTCCCATTATACCATGCATTATTCATTGGGGTGAAATCGGCGATATCTGTCCATTGAATTGATTGATGGGGTTAGTTCTGGTAGGCCATGCAATCAAATTAGAGGATATTTCCTTCTTACGTAACAAATTTTTGGCGCAATGAACAAACCTATTGACCTGAAGACTTCATTGTCAATGAGTAATCGGCATTATTTGGCCTGACGATGACGTTTTCAGGTCAAAAACGGTCCCCACTGCACCAAATGAATTATGTAAAACGGAATTCACCTTTAATGTAGTCAATCTCTTCAGATAATTCCTTTACACAGCGGTAACGTACATGATTTAATTGCAATCAAACTTTAAAATTTCATGAAAAAATGATCCCCCAATCAACGATCAATCATGATCAATCAATTTGATTGTGCGCACGCTTATTTGCGCAACCCCTTAATTGTCAAATAGAGGATGTTGATCAGCCCTAAATTGTGGTGATTTTTCATGATTTTTAACGCTGATTGACGTGATGCTATCGATTTTTTGATTCGACTCAATTTTTGCGAAATACTGACCAAAATCTATTTTCAAACTTTCTCAAAAACTTCAGAATAACGATTTTTACAGAGGTCTCCCATTATTTTTATTATTATCGAATCAACGCCCTACCCTCTGCGCAAGCGCAAACACGGTTTTCTTCTTACATTTATTGAATTTTTGAACTTAACACTGGCATTGAGCTCAGGACAAATAAGGTGTGCTCCCTCATTTAATAAAGACCCTGATTTCCATAACCTGCTTCCTGCAATGTAACCCATTTTCGGATTTTCGTGCCTCTGTCATTCCGTACCCAGCATGAATAGAAAGAAAATAGAGATGAAATATAGCCAGAAAAATATGCATCGGGTTGAACGAAGCCAACAGCAGGAACGAGGAAGAGAGAAAAAATGCACAATGTCTGAGAATAACAAGAGAGATGTTACTCTTGTCAAGGTTAGCTTACTCAAGGAACGAGTTTTGCTGACAAAATCTCATCTGAGGTTGTTTCGGAACTCACAGACAATTGCAATAAAGCTTTATGTATTGCAACAAGCTATTCCCAAGTGAACAAAATGAAAGAGGAGCACATTTTTCTCAATTTTGACCTCATATTCTGAAATAATGGACACAAACTTATCAGAAACAGCTGCCGCCCCAGTTTTCATAAGTTTTCGGAAATCAGGTCCTCAATTAATTTTGGTTAGTTATACCTTGAATATAAACCAATGATTTGGCCCAAATGTGGCCCTTGATCAAAATTTGCAAATATCCGTCCGCCGTCCACGCCGATTTTGGTGGTAGTAGAAAAACTTCTAAAAATCTGAAATTTCAGTCAGGGTTTTTTTTCGGCTCTAGTTGGTCCTCGAAACTTTTCAGCCCGATCAGATCAAATGTCTGAAGATGGGGGAGGGGGAGGGGGTCAAAATGTGTTTTCAAAAAATGGATTTTTGAGATTTTCGGCGATCTAGGCGTGCGGGAACCCGGAATGAATGGCACCCACCGAAAGGGGTTATGGATCAAAATGGGTACATATTTACCCTGTTCGGTTGTGTGTTTTTGAGATTTCAGCTACCTAGGCGCGTGGGGTATCATTTTTCACTAAATTTTGGACGCTCAATCGATTCTAATGAGTCTCCATGCTTCTTGTCCGAGGGATAACCAACCCCTGTGAAAGAATTTGCAGCTTTTTTCAATTAGGAGTTGAGCAATGTAGGAGATGTAGTTATAAGAATCAGCAAGCAAGCTAACCTCAATTGGGGAAAAATATACAATACAGTCACATCTGTCTTGCAACCCGCCCAAAATCACGAATTCGGTCGACTTTTACCCTAAGTATCAAATCAAAAACAGAGTTGAAACTAAATGAAACATTTCAAAAACATAGCTTAGTTTCCCAGTTACCCTGAGGAGCTTGTATTATTACATAATACACAGATAACGGTGAAATATAAAATTATAAATATCTGCACGGTAAGTGCACATGTAACTACATACATTGCTTACAGAAATAAATTTCATACCAACCGTTATTTCCAATAATTCGTCGACCCAACTCAAGTTTTCAAACGGAAGTAACCTTTTGCCGAGAACATAAATGACTGAGCTGATCCTTTCTACCGAATTTCCGAACCGAAACTAAAAACTAGCCCAGGGCTAATATGCGGTAATATTTCAACCAGAGGGGAACCTTATCACGGCCCAACCGTTTTCACCGGGATTTCAATATTGAACAGGACATTTCACATTCTATATTCTTCGGCTTCCTGTACTGGTCATTACCAAACAATGCGAATCGGGTTACAAAAATGACGTTACGTCTCCAATTCATTCCAAAAGCTCTGGAATCACAAACAAATCATTTCACTGCGGACAATGTTCAAAAGTCAACAAGATTTGATCATTATTGATAGTTGAATTTTTGTTATTCTTAGCTCTGCAATAACAAACAATTAGATAAGAAAATACACAGCCAATGTTATTATTAGCTTCCTTGATAATATTTTCCGCTCAAATATCAGATCTAGAAACAGTTGGTTCCTGCATCAGTAAATTTGTGAGTTATCAATTTCATTTATTACGATACAATGAACTCTATAATAACGTCAGATTCTATAGAACATAAAATGTAATAAAAACGTTGCAAATTTTTCAAGAATGGTTGATTTCGGAGCAAGAGTTTGGGGGAAACAGAGAGTGTGGAGTGCCCAGGGCTCATTCCAATCGATTCAGCGTCCAATATTCAGTGGAAAATGATACTTTACACGCCTAGGTAAACGAAAATTTCGAAAACCAACATCCTAAATAGTTATATAGTACCCATTTTGACCCATACCAACCCCCAGTGGCCACCAATAGGTCTGGAGCCCATCTTAAATGATTTAACGTCCAGCATTTAGTGGAAAATGGTACCCCTCACGCCAAGTTTACCGATAATCCATTTTTCAAAAAACCAATTTTCACCCATAACCTCCCCAAATTTGGGGCGATGGTGCTTAAAAGTTTTGCTGAGTAACTAGAGCCGGGAACGGATCTCTGATCAAAATTTCAGATTTTTAGAAAATGTTGTTTAAGTACCAAAAAAGGCGTGAACGGTGGTCGGCGGACGGACATTTTGGTTTTTGGTTGGTTATTCCTTGAATAATCCATGCCCAAGGTCACGCTAAGTCAACCATTGTGGACGAATTCACAGCGTTTCGATCTAGACATCATGTACTGTAGAGTTGGTACTGTGTGCTTTGTGGACAGAAACTGGTTTTGCCACCAAGCGCCGACAGAGTGCTCTCATTTCAGTCCAATGCAGGAAGCACATCAGCGTGAAAACTTCTCTGTGTCGTCGTTATCGTCAAATATTGGCATTTTGGCAAGGTATGAGATTAAGTTTCAACTATAAATAAGCGAGAGAATGATCCATTATGTATTTATTCACCCTAATTTAGGTCATTTTTGATTGTTCATGAAGGAAATCGGCATCGCATAAGAGATAAATGATGTGATACAAGGATCCTGAATAATATTAAAATCGTCTACAGGTAGATTTGGCCTAGGGAAAGGGGTGATTGGTTGCTGAAATATTATTTTACTCAATCAATCCTAACTAATCCTTCAATTTACATAATCGTAAAGGGATGGCCCCAACTTAACCTTACTTTAAGGAACAAAGAATTAACTTACGAATAGCACTGCATTAGTCGATGTTTCTAAACAAATCAAAACAATCTCTATTTCTGCTCGACCTTTGGAGCAGAAAATCTTCAAAAGTGGGTCACGAATGTACTATCAACACAAGAGCTGAGCGATAGCCATGGAGAATTAGATTAGCCTCATCGCAGTAATTGGAAGAATGGTAATGAACTTCCATGGATCAAATTGTATTTTATTCGTTTTTTCAGCAAACGATTGTCTTATTTTGAACTGAAAAATTCGTGATATGAATGAATGAATGAAAAGTTTTATTTTTAAAGGCTCTCCAGCGTAACAAGGTTGGTATGTTCAAAATTATAAAATTGTGAGTATTTTATGATTAAAATTCCGTAAACCTTCATTGAGGAAGAACGTCTTAGTTTGGATACAATTGTTCAAAAAAAGTACATTTTCTTGTAATCAACAACACTCCTGAAAGCTAGGTGGGTGGATAAATCACAGAGGGACAACTCATTTAGCAGGAAAAATGAATGCACTTCCCCTCGCAGGACGAATCAAATGGGGCATTCCTCTTTATTATTAAATTTTGGCATGATATTCGGAATGGGCAACCTTTCAAAATGAATAACAAACAACTTAACCTGCAGTAGCAGTATTTTCATCGATAATCCCAAGTCCGAATTCAAAATGAAAGGTGACTCTGGGCCGTAAAGTCTATCCAAATGCCTCTATAACGACTCACCTTTGCTCAGGAATTGATCCACCACAAAATTCACAAGGTCCTGTGTCAGCCATACTTAATTGCCGCCTTGTCTAGCAACAGCTGCCATTTGTGAGACCCAGTTGATCCTAATGTCCTCCTGGAGCCTATGAAGACACCAAATCATCTACACTTAATATTAACTTCAACCTAAAAAAATAAGTAAGCATTAAAAGTTGTAAGCATTAAACGATCAACCAAGGAACGAACACAACAGCTATCCATTTTTGAAAGGGAAAGCAGCAAAAAAGTCGTGAACAAAAGGATTTCTCACAATGGAAATCAAGAAAACTGCTGAGAGATAGTAAAACCCACATGCAGAACCTTGTAACATCACCATTCACGTTGGGCTCCTAAAGTAATCGATTATACCTACCAAAATCCAGTAGTGAGCGGAGTGCAAGAAATGTGCCAACATTTGTACTGAATCATCATTGTGATTACATGAAGACACACTACTGCTGACACACTGGCCAATGACCTTTGGTCACCACAAACTGAGCAGGGTGTGAGTCACAGAGTTGCACAATTTTTCACTTTCCATGGATACTAACCTCTATTGATCAGTATAGCATCAATTAGAACCGCAATAATTGCGGTAAATAATTGAGATAAATTATTCATCTCTAATTTGAACCTACTACAAGAATACTGGGTTTTAATTGAACCCATCAGTGTGCCCTAATTCAACATTCCAGATTTTTATTCTTTGCATAAGTACTCACTTTTCTTCAGAGGTACCGCCACTGCCTGTGGAACTCCTAAATCTACGCCACTGGTAAAAACTTTAATTTAAACATTTAAAATGGAAATAAAATTGTAAGTTTCAAATGTTTTCCTGCTCGTAGAAAAACCCTGATACAGCACGGGATAGATAGATAGATCATAGATCTTATACTTCTCAAAGTGCCGTCTCTGCTAATGAAGGTTGGCAACCACCTCACTGAAATGATCCCTATCCCTTGCGAGTTGGAAGAGATCCGCTGCTCTGCTGATGCCCGTCCACCGACGAATTTTCTGCAGCCACGATGCTCTGCTGGCCCACTCCCCTGCGCCAAGCAATCATCCCCATCATTATGATCTGCAGCAGTTTGTATTTCGGGTTCCTCATAATGTGGGCAAGATACGCAACCTTATACCGCTTTATGGTTTACGGTACCTCCCGGTATATGTTTTGTTGCACAACGTAATCATTACCTAGACGCGTCGTCCAGGGGATCCTCAGCATCCTCCGCAACAGCCTTTGGCTGATCAAACGCCTCAAGCCGATCATATCCACAGCCTTAAGCGTCCACGACTCAACACAATATGTCACAATGGAAAGGATGTAACATCTGACCATTCTCCAGCGCAGGGAGAAACGCACATCTCGGCTACACGGAAAACGTCGCATCTTGTTGAATGCAGCCTGGGAGATCTCAAACCTAGCCATCAACTCACCCTGCATCGACCAGTCCACAGATAGCTAACAGCTGCCCCAAATACTTGAAATGGTCTACTTGCTGTAGCGGCTAACCCATCACCTCCTTATCACACTGCTTCCGACCAGACTTACGCACTGCCATGATCTTGATGTTAGAGACATTGATTTGGAGCCCGTGCTGGTGTTACGCTGCGTCCACTCTATCAGCCAGTACCTGGACTCCCCCAGTACTGGGGAGAGTTCGCCAGATGAAAGGTATCATCCACATACCTCAAGTTCGAGACTGCGGTGCCAGTAACGCGAATGCCCATATCACAAACGTCCAAAGCCTCACAGAACATCTTCTCTGAGTAGATAGTAAAGAGGACTGGAGACAGAGGGCAATCCTGCCGCATGCCCCTCTGTATTGGAACACGGTTTGGAAATGCCCCATCAACTCGTACCTGAGCCGTCTGCTGCCAGTAAAGGTTCTCGATCAACCGTACATCCTTACAGTCCAAACCCACGCCTTCAAGGATTGGCACCAGTGTATCATGCTTCACATTGTCAAAGGCCTTTTTAAAATCAATCAAGTAGGCAAACACAACACGCTGCTGATCTATATTATAGATATTGCTTTTATTTTCCATTTAAACAGGCTCTGCCGGCTCCTCCGAAAAACCAAAACTCGGTCAATGCGAGGGTCTGGCAAACCCTGACTTCTGGAAAGACCCCATTAGACAACTCACTTTGATCTTTCTGGCCCCGTTCTGTTAGATGTGATTTCAAAAATCATGGAGCCAGAGCGGAGAATAATTGTTCCTAACAGGAACAAACTTTGAAAGTAAAATTTCGAAATAATAAATGCCGTTCAGAATGGAATAAGCTTTTTTCATTGAAGGAAATCTACTAGCCTTCCCCTCCAGGTTGGTCCACGTTCTGGTGGAAATGGGGTGGGGTGGGGGGTCTGTATGAAACAAACGGATGTAAGCTGCCCTTTCTATGTTTGGCTGTCACTATTCCTTTGTCCAAATTTTTTTTATGAGTTGAAATTGATAAGAACCGCTATGTACTGAAGTGATTTCATAAAACAAGAACCTTGAACGCGTACTAACGACGCGTCAACACTCCACGACAGAATCTGATCACCCTTGCCACTCCACTGATAAATGGCTCCACGTTTTTTAGTTGTCGACAAGACAAGGACTTGAGATACGCCAACGTTGATAGGCGCCGTCCACTTTCAACCTTTGATTCTTTGACTCATAGCAACATTTTCATTTAATAAGAACGCTGCAAATTCATACACACGGGTTGGTTATTCCTCGGACCAGGCGCATGGAGACTGATTTCTTCAAAATGGGGGAAACAGTGGGTGTGGCGGGTCCCCACACTCCTAGATACCAGAAATCTCGAAAACACAAAATGGGTAATAGATAGCCATTTTGACCCATAACCTCTTCCAGTGGGTGCCAATCGTTCTGGAACCCTTTTCATTGGATTTAGCGTTCAGAATTTAGTGGAAAATGATACCCCACACACCTAGATTGTCAAAAATCTCAAAAATCCATTTTACGAAATACACATTTTGACCCCTACCCCATCCAAATTTGGTCCGATCGAGTTGAAAAGTTTCGAGGACCATCTACAGCCACGAATGGGTCCCTGACCAAAATTTCAGATTTTTAGAAAAATCTCTATTACCAAAGTTGGCGAGGACGACAGACGGCGGACGGACATTTGATCTAGACACCTTGAAACGTCTAGAAAACAATTTTGGGGCGAATCGGAGAGATTGACTTTTTGCATGAAAACATAGGTTGATTATTTAAGGAATAACCAACCAAAACCAGGTAAAGGTCAATGAGAGGGCGTGATACCAGAAATCTTGAAAACACATTCGAAATGGGTAGGTAGATACCCATAACCTCTTCCAGTGGGCGCCAATCGTTCTGGAACCCGTCTCATTGACTTCAGCGTCCAAAATTTAGTCGAAAACGATACCCCACATGTCTAGATTGCCAAAAATCTCAAGAAATCCGTTTTTCGAAACACATTTAGACCCTCCCCCCATTTTGTCCGACCGGGCTGAAAAGTTTCAAGGACCAACTAAAGCCGGAAACGGGCCCCTGACCCGAATTTAAGATTTTTAGTTTCCGATGAATTGGTCAATTGATTGTGAACCGCCAATTGTGAAATCGATTTATTAGTTCGATTTGATTACACCATATCGCTACTCTTTGCATTTGCTGCTGATGCGGCCATTGGCTGACCCCTGTAACCAAGTCCTGAATATGGGCTACTTATGTGGGAATATGGAAGGCTAATCAATTCCCGACTGAACTCTATTATATGGGGCAGAGATTTTTTTTTTTTTTTTTTTTTTTTTTTTTTTTTTTTTTTTTTTCGGAGGAAGGTGAGGAAAATCTTCATAAGATATCGGGGGGGACCGCAACCAAAGACCCGGGTATGTGGAGATTTTTACCCACTAAAAACCTCACCCCCTTTTCCCACGTTGGGGCCCAGCCCGGAACTGTTTGACACATTACTTCAGGCTGGGTTCCGATTTCTGCCTGCTAGCTGGTCCCGTTTGCCTGCAGTTCCCGTTGCCGGGCCCTTTCCTCGACGAGCTTGCCTTCCAGGATGTTCCGGATGTACCCTGCCACGGCATTCCACTTTGACTGGCTTTCGAGCATCTTGGTCATCATATCCTCGGGGGTGGGAGGGCTGGTCATTTCTAGCTCCCTTGCTATTTGCCATCGCTCTCTCTCCCACCTCTCGCATTCGAAGAATGTGTGTTGAGCGCTGTCCTCTTCGTTGGTACAATGTAGGCATCCTGGAGATTCCACAATGCGCATCCTATGGAGATACTGATAGAACATCCCGTGACCCGAGAGGAACTGCGTTATATGATAGTTAACTTCACCGTGTTTCCTCTCTAGCCAGGGACGTATATTGGGCACCAGTCGAGCCGTCCATCTTCCTCTTGTTTCTGTCTCCCAGATTTCCTGCCAGGAGTCGAGTGTGTGTTCCCGCTCTTGTTTGGCTAATTGAGGCCGTGGCTCCTCTTCCCTTCGCTCGTACATCCTTTTCCTCTCCCTTGCAAGCAGATGTATTGGTATCACTCCCGCTAGGAGGAGCACGGCTGGTTCCGATACTGTCTTATAGGCGCTCACTATGCGAAGCGCCCCTCTTCTTTGCACCGTGAGCATCCGTTTTTGGTGGCATTTGACATTCAGAGCGTCCGCCCACACTTCTGCCCCATATAGCAGGATGGAGTGTACAACTGACATTAATAGTTGTCTCTTACACGGTCTAGGTCCTTGAGTGTTTGACATTAGTCGGCTCAGGGCTGCTGTTGTCTTTGCTGCCTTGGCTGCTGCCATCCTTATGTGCTCCCCAAAAGTTATCTTGGTATCCAGCATTATTCCCAAGTACCTGACTACTGGTTTTGTTTCCACCTCAACTTCCCCCGGTCTGATTTGCATGATATTTGGGATGCGTTTTTGGGGCAGAGATAACAAACTATCGATTTCACTTGAACTATCGAACTCGAACAACAAGCTAATCAATTGTCCGTCTGACGTCACAAACAATCATATCCTCCGCGGTCTTGTGACCTACCTGATGGCGACCTTGAGGCGGTTAATAGCTCTTAAGGTTAGTTTCATTGAATTAATAAATATTTAGGGTTGGGGTATTCGAATTTGTCTATTATGACATATATTTACGTATTACAAATTTCGGATTCAAAACGTCTACAAATATCTTAAATAGTATAATTATTTTAAATTATTAGGTATTGTTTATATTTTTGAAACGATGGCCGTGAAAAAAAACGAAAATATGATGAATATGGCCAGATATCACGTCATCAACAACAATAGATTGTGTGCTCTCTGTAATCCCTTAATCCCCTATAATCCCTATACTAGGGATTTACCCAATTCCCTTAGAAACTTGTTAAGTAAGTACTACTTCACTTTTTGTCCAATAAGTGGGCCCAAGAATACTTATCAGAACATCTGCGAACAGACAAGGTATTGTAATTTATTTCATTAAAGAAACCTTCCAATATAGCATGAATTCTCTCAATCTGATCGAATATATTGAAATTGTAATATGAAAACCAAATTTTAAATAAAGTTTTAATATTTTGTCAAACAACTTCGGGTAAATCTATACATCAGTGCACGCACCCCGAAAAATCGATATAGCGTTACAATCGATATATCGCTCTATGGCCATGCCCCCTTGATAAGAGAATCCCACAATTTTAAAGAGATTCCCGCAATTTTCTAGGTATACGCGTCGTTCCATGAACTCTATCATCGAATGATGTGTAGGTTGAACTGTGCTATTAGGTGCCCACCCGCTGTTATCACTTGACCTTCCTACACGTTTCGATATATCGATTGATAGTTTATCAATCGAGGGATGTTTTTTTCTTTCCAAATACGCCCCCGAGTTAAATACACAACAGGGATGTTTTTTTCTTTCCAAATACGCCCCCGAGTTAAATACACAACAGGGATGTTCAAATATGTTGCAGAAAAAATGTTTTAGGTTATGTAACCTCCACTCCTAAATTCGAAATATCGAGGGAACTAAGTTCTTTCCTTCGATATATCGAATTTAGTGATAAGAGGGGGTGCGCACCTAATTCGACAGTTTTACCCCAACTTCACCCACAAGAGTCTCTTCACGGGCAAGAATACGGCGTAACAACAGCAACAGATAGTGAAGAGAAGTAAACATTTGGTTCTACAGGTACGTAGTATGTATGGGGAATTCAGTGGTGTTCACCTACGTAATGTCATGTATTACATTTAACATTACAAACTACAAAGTAGAATATTGATGTTATAGGATCTTCGGTGGTACTTGTCTTCATACCATACTTCTTGATTAAGCCATAACTTATGTTACAGGCGTATTTTGAGACAACCAAACGTAGTAAAGCCCAAGATCGCAGTTCCGTCTTTTGCTCCTGCCATAAAAACATCAACTTTCCTCAATGGCAACTGAGATTCTGAGGTTGCACAGCCGTATAAGGTGAGGTTTTTGCCGACAGTCAGTAAAATTTTCGAGATAGACGGTCGACAGCCTTACTATTGTAGCCTTGAAGCAGAAGCTATTGAATACTGGCCGTCCACTGGACGCGAATTCGCGCGAAGAGGCGAAGTACGCGATTTCAAACGAAGAGTTCGCCTCTTAACAAACACTATTATTCGTATAGGACCCCGTCCACTGCAAGCGCCATGATCGATTTATCGATTTCCATCGCCAGGTTCGCCAGTTCGCGCGTTTGGAATCAAACATGTTTGATTCCCTTCGCCTCTTCGCGCGAATTCGCGTGAAGAGTTCAAACACTAGCATTCGTATAGGACCCCGTCCACTGGAAGCGCTGTGATCGCGCGAAGTCTGGCGAAGGCGAAGAGAACCAACCCAGTTTGTTTCCGAACGCGCGAACAGGCGAACCCGGTGATGGAAATCTATACCTGCCGCACCCTTTTACCTAGCCCACATGTGTAGTCCCCATACTACTTCACTAAACAATGTACCTCATCTGTCTTTCGACCCAAAACAGCTGATAGGACGGGCGAAACTGACAGGAATTCGCGTGCAGTGGACGGGGTTTCGACGCGCGAAGAGGCGTAGAGGCGAAAACTTGCGAATTCGCCTCTTTGCGCGAATTCGCGTCCAGTGGACGGCCAGCCTTAGGCTCTTCAGTGATATCAAATTTGACTGTCATTAATGAATATCAGGGTAATTGTAATGACAAACATACACAAGCAGTGCTTTGGTGAAAGAGTATTCAAAACTCGTATAAATATACCATTTCTAAGTGTTAATCAAGCTGTAATTGTAAGAACTAAACCTGAGAAATTTCTGTGACTGTTATTTCGGACTAGGTAGTCTACCGGTGCTTGACAACTGCCTAGTTGTTCTCATTTGGCCTTCACCTTGAACCGAGTTGATGCTTCAAAGTAATTCACCGTTGCTTGAGGAAAATGCAAATTCTTTCACAGGGGTTGGTTATTCCTCGGACCAGCAGCTTGGAGACTCATTCGAATCGATTCAGCGTCCCAAATTGGATTGGAAAGTGATACCCCACTCGTCAAGGTACCAGAAATCTCGAAAACACTCATTCGAAATGGGTAGATGGATACCCATTTTGACCCAAACCTCTCCGGGTGGGCGTCAAGCGGCCCGGGACCCGTCTCATTGGATTCAGCGTCCAACATTTAGTCGAAAATGATACCCCACACGCCATAGGTCGCCAAAACCCATTTTCAAAATGCCCATTTTGACCCATAACCCCCTCCTTCCTGAGTATCAATCGGTCAAGGATTCATCTCAATGGATTCAACTTCAATAATGTAGTGGAAAATGATACCCCACAAATATTATCAACAAAATCCAGTTTCAAAAAACACGTTTTCACCCATACCCTCCCCAAATTTGGGTCAATTGGGCTAAAAATTAAAATATTCAGAGGACCAACTACAGCCAGAAAGCGGTCCCTGATCAAAATTTCGAATTTTTAGAAAATTTTCTTCCACCAAAAACTACGGAAAGACTACGGTTTTTTGGTTGGTTATTCCTTGAATAATCAACCTATGTCTTCATGCAAATGGTCAACCTCTCCGATTCGGCTCAAAATTTTTTTCTGGACGTTTCATGATGTCCTGATCAAAAAAGGTCAATGTCCGTCCGCCGTACGCCGTCCGCCGTCCACGCCGTTTTTGGTAGTAGAAAATTTTCTAAAAATCTGAAATTTGGGTCAGGGGTCTGTAACCGGCCTGGGACGGTCCTCCAAGCTTTTCAGTCCGATCGGACCAAATTTGGGCGGGGTAGGGGTCAAAATGTGTTTTTTGAAAAATGGATTTTCGAGATTTTGGGCGATCTAGGCGAGTGGGGTATTATTTTCAACTAAATTTTGGGCGCTGAATCAAATGAAATGGGTCTCAGGACGATTGGCACCCACTGGAAGAAGTTATGGGTCAAATTGGGTATATATTACCCATTTTGAATATGTGTTTTTGAGATTTCTGGAACCTAGGCGTGTGGGGTATCATTTTCCGCTAAATCTCGGAAGCTGAATCCAATGAAGTGGGTCTCAGGACGATTGGCACCCACTGGAAGTAGTTATGGGTCAAATTGGGTATATATTACTCATTTTAAATATGTGTTTTTGAGATTTCTGGAACCTAGGCGTATGGGGTATCATTTTCCACTAAATCATGGACACTGAATCGATTGGAATGGGTCCGGGACCCGCCGCACCCACCATTTTCCCCATTTCCCCCATGTTTTTAAATAAGTTTCCATGCGCCTGGTCTGACGAATAACCAACCCCTGTGTAAGAATTTGCAGCGTTTTTAGTCTAGACGCTTTGATACGCAAAATTTCAAATTTTGGGCAACTCGGAGAGGTTGACCTCTGGCCAGAAAACATAGGTTGATTATTCAAGTTATTATAAACAAAAATCAAAGAAAGTTTCAATACAAATATGCTTTCTCTTTCAAAAGAAAAGAAAAAGACCTTTCTCTCTCATTCTTCGTCTTTCGTTCGTCCTCTTTTCCTTTGCTAAGTGTTCTAATTATGAAACCGCTCATCCGGCATCTCTTCTTAACGTGTTTTTAAGATGCCTAATTTAAACATTTATTTTGCAGACTGTTGGAATACGCTGCTCCTCCGCATCTGATGTTTTCTCGGTCGTTAACGTCAGGTGAAATTGCCACTGCTCTCAGACCGTTTTATTTTTCCGTTCATCCCGATCTTTTCGGTAAATTTCCCACCGAAAGGGTAAGTCCAATTCGATTCCTGTTGGGCGATAATGAGCTCAATTTGAATTATATGATTTTAGTTTAGAAAATGTGCTGAAAGGTGCTGAAATAATGAGAACAGCTGACCTTAGTGCCGTTCGTTCTATTTAGGATAATTTCCAATCGGGAAAATCACTTGTTGACGATACAAGTGGCTAATAACATAGTGATATGAAGCTCCCATGATTTCCTCAGTTTAGGGAATTATAATTAAGTGTGACATTCCTGTATTTAGACGGGATCTTGACCCTTAGCATTCAGGAATACGAGGTGAAAAAGAAGAACGCTGTAGATTCTTACACAGGGGTTGGTTATTGCTTATGTAGACTCATTTCAATCGATTCAGGGTCCAAAGTTTAGTAGAAAATGATACTCCACGCGCCAAGGTACCAGAAATCTCAAAAACCCACATTCAAAATAGGTGGATAGGTACCCATTTTGACCCATAACCTCGTCCGGTGTGCACCAATCGTCTCGGGACCCGTCTAATTGAATTCAGCGTCCAAAATTAAGTCGAAAATGATACCCCACACGCCTAGGTCGCCGAAAATTTCGAAAATCCATTTGTCAAAGTACACATTTGGACCCCCCTCCTCCTTCTCCTCCTCCTCCTCACCAAAATTTGGTTCGATCGGGCTAAAGAGTTTCGAGAACCAACTAATGCCGGAAACGGACCCCTGACCAAACTTTCAGATTTTTAAAAAAAATTTCTCAGAAGATTTAGTGTCTAAAATTTAGTAGAAAATGTTACCCCACACACCTAGATCGCAAAAAATCTTGAAAAACCATTTTCCAAAGCAACATTTTGACCACTACCCCGCCCAAATTTGGTCCGATCGGGTTAAAAAGTGTCTCTGACCAAAATTTCAGATTTTCAGAAAATTGTCTACCACCAAAATCGGCGTACAGCGGACGAACATTTGCTTATTCTGATTTAGACACCTTGATAAACCCAGAAAAAATGTTGGGCCGAATCGGAGAGATTGACTTTTTTGAATGAAAACAAATTGATTATTCAAGGAATAACCAACCAAACTTTCGAATAATGATCGAAAACTGTGCAACTTGCTTAGTAATTGACGTAGTGATTACTAATTTTTATGTTTTTCCATTCTTCAGAAAACCAACGAGAGTTCTCTGCAAATTTTGAGTTCATATATCCAAAATCTCCAACAAAATCGGCCTCCTCGGCCGGCGAATTTACGGTTTTATTTGAGACCGGTCGGTCAAGATGTGCCTCTCACCGAAAAAGGTATTTTTGGGGGTGTACTGGTGAATAAAATTTAATTGGGCTCAATTTGACTGGCTCCACGTCAATTATTTTACCAATACAGTATCACGTTTGTCTTGTAGATACCTTGAAACCAGTGAATATTAAATTAGAACAACGAAATCTACGAAACACGGTCAAATCAATTCTAACAACATGCGACCTTCCAACGACTTATGTCGACAGTCGTCCAATAACTGATCAACCTCGGCCGCCTCCAAGACGACCTTTTGGCTCCAATCACAAAACCACTTACAGAAGCCACGACTTCACCGAAGAAGAAATCGTCCAAAAAGTGTCCAAAGTGAAAGGATCTGAAACCCTGTTGTAAGTAAGATGAGATGTTAATAGGGATTTTGTTTGTATATTGCACGACCAGTTCTTGGTGAAGGGTTTCATATTTGGTGCCCTTTCATCCCATAACTCTTCCAGTTAGAGAAAACGCTGGATTAATGATTTCTTAGACCACTAGTATAATGAAAAAACGCGAATTCTTTCACACGGGTTGGTTATTCCTCGGGCCAGGAGCATGGAGACTCATTCCTTCAACATGGGGAAAATGGGTGTGGCCTGACCCATTCCAATCGATTCAGGGTCCAAAATTAAGTGGAAAATGGTACCCCACACGCCTAGGTACCAGAAATCTCGAAAACACACATTCAAAATGGGTAAATAGGTACCCATTTTGACCCATAGCCTCATCCAGAGGGCACCAATTGTTGCAAGACCCATTTCATTGGATTCAACGTCCAAAATTTAGTGATAAATTATACCCCACACGCCTAGATCGCCAAAAGTTTCGAAAAAACATTTTCGAAGTACACATTTTGACCCCTACCCCGCCCAAATTTGGTCCGATCGGGCTGAAAAGTTTTGAGGACCAACAAGAGCTAGTTACAGACCCCTGACCAAAATTTCAGATTTTTAGAAAATATTCTACTACCAAAATCGGCGCAGACGGCGGACAGAAAATTGCTAATTTTGATCAGACACCTTGAAACGTCCAGAAAACATTTTTGGGCCGAATCGGAGAGAACCTTTTGCATGAAAACATGAGTTGATTATTCAAGCAATAACCAACCAAAAGTGAGGCTCATTCTAATCGTGCATCATCCAAAATTACACGACTAGATTCCCAAAAATCATGAACTCCCATTTTCAAACCCCCATTATGACCCATATCTACCTCCAGCTGGCGCAAATCGACCTGACACCCGTCTCATTGGATTCAGCGTCCAAAATTTAGTCGAAAATGATACCCTTCACGCCATAGGTCGCCAAAACCCATTTTTAAAATGCCCATTTTGACCCATACCCACCCCTAGTGGGTGCCAATCGGTCAAGGACTCATTTCAATTGATTCAACTTGGATCCATACCCTATGAAATATAGAGAACAGTGAGTGTGGTCGTCAATAAGTATACCCTACAAGATGAGGATTAATGCCAATAATGAATATTGATGTTTCGAAAGACACATTTCCACCCCTGCCCCCACCCACAATATAGTGTTCAAATTGTGTATCTCAAATTATGTATTTTCGAGGTTTTCGGCGATCTTGGCGTGTGCGGTATCATTTTCTATTAAATTTTGGACGCTGAAGTCAATGAGACGGGTCCCGGAACGAGATGCGCCCACCTGAAGAGGTTATGGGTCATAATGGGTGCCTATTTACCCATTTTGAATGTGGGTATTCGAGATTTCTGGTACCTAGGCGTGTGGGGTATCATTTTCCACTAAATTTTGGACACTGAATTCAATGGGACAAGTCCCAGACCAATCAGCGCTCGCTAGAGGGGTATGGGTAAAACGCTGCAAATTCTTACACAGGGGTTGGTTATTCCTCGGACCAGGCGCATGGAGACTCATTTCTTCAACATGAGGGAAATGGGGAAACAGTGGGTGCGGCGGGTCCCAGACCTATTCCAATCGATTCAGGATCCAGAATTTAGTAGAAAATGATACCCCACACGCCCAGGTACCGGAAATCTCGAAAACGCATATTCAAAATGGGTAATATATACCCAATTTGACCCATAACTTTTTCCAGTGGGTGCCGATCGTTCTGGGACCCATTTCATTGGATTCAGCGTCCAAAATTTAGTGGAAAATGATACCCCACTCGCCTAGATCGCCCAAAATCTCGAAAATCCATTTTTCAAAAAACACATTTTGACCCCTACCCCGCCCAAATTTGGTCCGATCGGGCTGAAAAGCTTGGAGGACCGTCCTAGGCCGGGAACAGACCCCTGATCCAAATTTCAGATTTTTAGAAAATTTTCTACTACCAAAAACGGCGTGTACGGCGGACGGCGTACGGCGGACGGACATTGACCTTTTTTGATCAGGACATCATGAAACGTCCAGAAAAAAATTTTGAGCCAAATCGGAGAGGTTGACCATTTGCATGAAAACATAGGTTGATTATTCAAGGAATAACCAACCAAAATGGGTATCTATCTGCCCATTTCGAATGTGGGTTCTCGAGATTTCTGGTACTTGGGGGAGTGGGGTATCATTTTCCAATCGATTTTGAACGCTGAATCGATTCGAGTGGGTTTCCATGCTCCTGATCCGAGGAATAACTAACCCTTGTGAATGAATTCGCAGCTTTTTATATGTTTGTTTGACCCCAGAAACTGGTTGTCTCAAAACGTGGACTCAGCAAAAATGAAACTCAACGCTTGCGAGCCCATCAGGGACGAGGTGGCACGCCTTCAGGAAGTTTTATGCCACCAACTGGGTACTTCCGAATTGGCTTGGGAGTGCGGATGGAACATCACATCATTTCGAGGGTGCCTTCAAGCTATGCAGGCGTTAGCGGGACAGCACTCGGAACATATGGGAGTCCTCAGAGGTGATAGCACGTTCAGATCCTCCGTTTTTTATTTGCCTTTGCTGTAACTTGGGTTATTTTGTCGTTTATAGACGTGTAATGCTTCAGGGAGGAAATTGGTGTTTGGAAGTGACACTGGAGTTAGCATGGATGGGTCTATACTGCTCAACAGCGCCGAAGTGAGGCACAACTGGCTCGACGTACGTATGTCAGTTGAAATCAGTTCTTATCTGTCATAAATGCGTTCATCAAAAAAGGCATCGTTCCTTCAGCTGGAGTTTTGGGAAAATATAAAATAAAAGAAAAACGCAGCGTTTCAAAGTGTCTAGAATGTCTAGATAAAAAAAAAAAAAAAAAAAAATGTCCGTCCGCCGTACGTCGTCCACGCCTGCTTTGGTGGTAGACATTTTTTTTTAAATCTGAAATTTGGGTCGGGGGTCCTTTCATGGCTATAGTTGGTCCTCGAAACTTTTCAGCCCGATCGGACCACATTTTTTGTGGTCGCAAATTTTGTGCGGGGTAGGGGTCAAAATGTGTATTTCGAAAAATGGATTTTCGAGATTTCTGGCACTTAGGCTTGTGGGGTATCATTTTCCAGTAAGTTTTGGACGTTCAATCCAATGAATTGGGCCCGGGAACGATTGGCGCCCACCGGAAGAAGTTATGGGTCAAAATGGAAATCTCGAAAACCCATTTTGAATATGTGTTTTCGAGATTTCTGGTACCCAGGCGTGTGGGGTATCATTTTCCACTAAATTTTGGGCGCTGAATCGATTGGAATGGGTCCAGGTACCGTCACACCCGCTATTTCCCTCATTTTCCCCATTTTGAAGAAATGAGTCCCCATGCGCCTGGTCCGAGGTATGACCAACCGATGTGAAACAATTTGCATTGTTTTGAACATTGATTTTCGGGGCTTTTTGATATAGCATTTACAAATTTATTTCAACCCTTTACAAAATAATTTAAACCTTTTACAAATTTGTTTAAAGTCCTCGTGGTCCATTCTTTATAACCTTGAAACTATTTTTTCTGTACTTCTTATGAATACTTTTCCCTGTGTTGTACTTTATATCTGATTTCTGAGCGGCATCCTTTACAGAAAATCCTTCCTCATATAGCTTCTGAAATAGTCGTTTTTTCTCTTGAGAAACTACATACTTCATGCGTCCCTCGCCTTGCGATGAGGAACGGCTGAGTCTGAGGAACTAGATCCGCTTTCAATTCTGACATTTCTTTGCATAGTACGGCGACGAAAAACAAAGGAGTCTACGCTTGAATCACTGTCAGACATTATGCTCTATGTTAATATGTAATCTAATTGTACTCCAACAAAATTTGACCCATCTAAACCTCTTCAGAACTCGTTATAAGGAAGATTGGAAGCTCACTGGCTTAAGGAACGTGGGAGAAGTTACTGGAAATTGGTCTAAACACTCAAAAAAGATACCACGAACTACTCGTACGAATCAATCCCCTTCTCCTGACCATTACTACCATATTGTTGCGAGCTCGCACCTGCGCCGGTCAAATGGGCTGCTGGCGTCGCAAGGTCAACGACCTGTGGAGGATTCAGGGTCTCGAGAACATTCGGGAACCTCCCCATTCGCTCCAGACAACACGTCGAGTTCCCGGAACCAGGGAACGTTCTGGAAGGTACTCGATCGAGAGGCAGCAGGTATAAAACGGGCCCAGAAACGCCGCAAAGTGCAGTTCGATTCAGAGTCCAGATATAGACGCTTCGGGTTATAAATTGTGCCGTGCCGCCTTATAAATAGTGCGACAACCGCGTTACAACGCGGTGTCTACACAATACAACCGTGTATTGTGATTCTGTCATTGTGTAAGTGCGCGAATGTGAACAGTGTATGTACTCAAGTGAACAATTGTAATAAATTATTTACTAAGAACATAAATCGTTACAATATGTATTACGCGAGTAACCTACAGACTTTTTCGTTCTAATAAATACGATTAAGTATAGAGGCTTAAATAAATTTGTAAAAGGTTTAAATTATTTTGTAAAGAGTTGAAATAAATTTGTAAATGCTATAATAAGGCGTGTAGGGTATACTGTACCACTATATATTGGACGCTGAATCGATAGAAATGACTTTTGGACCGATCTAGCGCCCACCGGAGGTGTGCATGGATCCAAATGTGTGTTCACCCACCGATTGAAATGAGTCCTGGGCAATCCACACTGTTCCTACTCACATTCTACACCAATCAACAAATTGTAGGTCGCAAAAGTTTATTTTAGTTTGGCCTGTAACTATTTTTCTTTGTTCAGTTCATCAAGAAGCTGAGTAATCAAGACGAAGCATTGAAAAGGCTACCGTATTTCGAAAAAGCCCTGTCACGAGTCCTACGCGACATCAAGATCGAACGAAGGTCAGTTAACTATAGTATCTCAACAGTTTCCTTTATGCGGTCTTTCTCCGTGAGGTGTCGTAAAATTGCCTTTCGTGATAAATTTCAGAAAATTTCAACCTCACACGATGGCGCCCGATTACGAAAAGAATTTAAGAAGACTCACCACTACTTTGGGTGACTGTCACGGGAGGGGAGGTTTCCCCAAAACGTGGCCTGATTCCCTTTCCAACTTTGAACTTGTCGTTGAAACGTGAGTACGTCGTCACTGAAGAAGCAACAACAAGTAACTCATTTTGGTTGGTTATTCCTTGAATAATCATGCAAAAAGCCCAAAACTTTTTTTGGACGTTTCAAGGTGTCTAGATCAAAATTAGCAAATGTCCGTCCATCAGGTCTTTTCATTCTTCCCGTTTCTACGCCTTGCGGCTTTACCGGGGCTTGCTTACTGCCTGATGGTTGCGCCTTCTCTCCTGCCGTGCGTTTCGCCACTGCTATTCAGCAGTGCCCTGGATGGACCTCGCGGAGGTAGCACGGTTGGGACCAGGTGGGGCTTCTTGGCGTGATTGACGTGTGGGCCATCCTTTTGCAGTCATTACTTGATGGGCAAACTTTTTTGTGCCCTCTGCATTGCTCCTAGATTGAAACGCAGCCTGCCATGGGCTCTCTTCATCTGCGGCCAGACCCAGGACTGCCAGCCATCGCCTACGCGCAGTTTCGTACTTTGGGCACTGGAGGTAGACATGGTCCGCCGTCTCAGGCTCACCGCACTCACAGAGGGGGGAGGGCTTTAGTCTCATGCCATGGAGCTTGGCGTTGAAGTCGCCATGGCCGGTGGCAAACTGTGAGACATAGTGGTCCACGTCGACGTAGCGCTGTGACAGGCGCACTCGTACATTTGGCCAGATTTTGTGGGTGTGCCGCCCATTGGGGGATGCATCCCATCGCTCCTGCCACCTGTCTAAGCTCCATTCGGTGATTTCGGCCTCAGTTGTGCATCCGGCTATCATGCTCTCCTGGCCGTGGTTGATGTGCCACTTTGATGCCAGGGCCTGGAGCTTGAGGTCCAATGGCATCTGCCCTGTGAGGACGTGGAGGGCCTCGTGTGACACCGTCCTATATGCCTGACTGACCATGAGGAGGGCGCTTCGCTGGGTCCTGAGCAATTTCTGCAGGTCCCTCGCCTTTGTGTACCTGGCCCAGGCTGGGCATGCATAAAGCGCGACTGTCTCAAATAGGGACTTGTACATGAGTCTCCGGCTCCAAAAACCAGTGCCCCAAGTGACCGATGAGAGAGCCCTTGTTCGGCCGAACTTTGCCAGTGCTTTGGCCGTGGCACACTGGATGTGCTCTGATGGGCCAAACCCCGCGCTAAGGACAACTCCAAGGTACTTTGGTGTAGCGCAGTACCTTATGGTTGATCCTGCGATGCGGATGACTGGAGGGCTACGGGTGCACAGGCCTCCCTTTAGCTGGCACTGGATAGTCTTGCTTGCTGCAATCTCCAGCTTGACTTCTGAGCACCACCCCTCAATGATGCTGGCAGCCAGTCTACCCTGCTCTTCTATTCTTTGCTTTGTTTGGCCCTCTAAAAGCACAGCCAGGTCGTCAATCATCGGCTGATCAAAGAGGCAAGACCACAGGTAAGGCCCCAAGACTGACCCCTGAGGGCTTCCCATCTCTATGCAAATGTCCGTCCGCCGTCGACGCCGACTTGGGTAGTAGAAATTTTTCTAAAAATCTGAAATTTCGGTCAGGGACGCGTTTCCGGCTCTAGTTGGTCCTCGAAACGTTTCATCCCGATCGGACCAAATTTGGGAGGGACAGGGGTCAAAATGTGTATTTCGAAAAATGGATTTTTGAGATTTTTTGCTATCTAGGTGTGTGGGGTATCATTTTCTACTAAATTCTGGACGCTGAATCGATTGGAATTGGTCCACGATCCGCCACAACCCACTGTTTCCCCCATGTTGAAGAAATGAATCTCCATGCGCCTGGTCCGAGGAATAACCAACCTGTGTGTAAGAATTTGCAGCGTTTTGTAAACTTTTCAAAAGTGATTTGTGATAAGCTACGGCCATTTTCATCACGTTAGATGATAACGAGTTTGTAACTGTGTACTGCTTTGAGCAATCACCCGACAATTGGAAAACAACGCAAAACGAAGAAATCTCATGAAATACGCGGTGTCGTAATATTTCACTGAGATTCGCTGTGTTGACAGGATGGGGGAAAAAATTGATCAAACAAATTCATTTTTTCCCCAATTTTGTTGTATTTTGGTTTTAAAGAATGTTACCTTATATAAGAATAGACAGTGGAAACCCTTTTTTAAAATCAGTAGATAGGTGCCCATTTTGGCCCATAACCTCTACCTGTGGGCGCCAATCGTTCCGGGAACCGTCTTATTGGATTCAGCGTCCAAATCTTAGTGGAAAATGGTATCCCACACGCCTAGGTACCAGAAATGTCGAAAACACATTCAAAATAGGTAGATAGGTGCCCATTTTGACCCATAACCTCTTCCGGTGGGCACCAATTCTCCGGGACCCGTCTCATTGGATTCCTTACATGCCAAGATCGCCAAAAATATCAAAAATCAATTTTTTGGAAAATTGTCTACTACCAAAATTGGTGTATCCGGCGGACGGACATATTCCTATTTTGATCTAGCCACCTTGAAACGCCCAGAATTAAATCTTGGGCCGAATCGGAGGAGATCTTAGGAGTCAAAATGGTATCTATCTACCAATTTTGAATGTGTTTTCAAAATTTCTGATACCTAGGCGTGTGGGGTATCATTTTCCATTAAATTTTGGACGCTGAATCGATTGGAATGAGTCTCCATGCTGCTGATCCAAGGTTTTCCATAGTATGTACGTACCTGCTGAACACCTCTCAAGTGGCTGAACTCCTGTTGTATAGTTCTAAGCTGCCTGACAATAAATTTCGACTTTCAGAGAATCTGGTCCGATGATGCTGAGCCCCACAGGACAGTTTATCCTTCCCTGCTCCTGCCCGTCGTTTCTACTAGTCAGTTTCATATCAGATAACATGGAAAACGCTTCGGAGCTGCTTAATAAATACAAACAGTAAGTATCGCCATAATGTTCTCCTGTTAACATTATAATCATCGATTTTCTTCAATTAAAATCTTCGTGTTGTACTTTTCAGGGAGAAATACGTGGAGAGGCAACTTCATCGTGATTGTCTCGACTTGCTGGGAATCGTCGCACTTGAAAAGGACGATAGTGTTACCCCTCAGAAGATGATTCATTGTTGTACTGCCCTGATAAGTAAGAGGTACGGCAGGATCCCGCCATCTTTTGGATCAATTTCGTGGTGTAACGTCTAAAAAGTCTCAATTTTCCAGTGATGAGCTGAAGGCGTTCCTTAAAGGGACTCGAGTGGCGGTGACTAACTACTATTCGGTCATGTCTGACGGACAATTGTGTATTCCTTGGAACTGGAGGCTTTAATAAGATTAGTAAGTTCAAATTAGCTTGTGCTAAAAAAAGGTCCCTGTCCAAAATTTCAGGTTTTTAGAAAATTTTCCACTACCAAAAAGGTTTGTCCGCGTACCACGAACATTTTTACAAATTTGAAATTTTGGTCAGGAACTTTTTTCCGTATCTAGTTGGTCCTCGAAACTAATCACCCCGATCGGCACTAAATTGAGGAGGATATGCGTGAAAATTCATTTTTGGTTGGTTATTCCTTGAATAATCAACCTATGTTTTCATGCAAATGGTCAACCTCTCCGATTCGGCTCAAAATTTTTTTCTGGACGTTTCATGGTGTCTAGATCAAAAAAGGTCAATGTCCGTCCGCCGTACGCCGTTTTTGGTAGTAGAAAATTTTCTAAAAATCTGAAATTTGGGTCAGGGGTCTGTTCCCGGCCTAGGACGGTCCTCCAAGCTTTTCAGCCCGATCGGACCAAATTTGGGCGGGGTAGGGGTCAAAATGTGTTTTTTGAAAAATGGATTTTCGAGATTTTGGGCGATCTAGGCGTGTGGGGTATCATTTTCCGCTAAATCTTGGAAGCTGAATCCAATGAAGTGGGTCCCAGGACGACTGGCACCCATTGGAAGAAGTTATGGGTCAAATTGGGTATATACTACCCATTTTGAATATGCGTTTTCGAGATTTCCGGTACCTAGGCGTGTGGGGTATCATTTTCCACTAAATTTTGGATCCTGAATCGATTGGAATGGGTCTGGGACCCGCCGCACCCACAGTTTCCCCATTTCCCCCATGTTGAAGAAATGAGTCTTCATGCGCCTGGTCCGAGGAATAACCAACCCCTGTGTAAGAATTTGCAGCGTTTTTAATACACAATTTCCGGGATTTTTTTGGAACTAGACGTGTAAAGTCTCATTTTGGTTGGTTATTTCCTGAATAACCAACCTATGTTCTCATGTCCGAGGTAATAAGAGGTCAACCATCTCTGATTAATCCCAAAAATGTATTTTGGACCTTTCATGATGTCTAAATGAAAAAACCCTGCGAATTCTTTCACAGGGGTTGGTTATTCCTCGGACCAGGCGCATGGAGACTCATTTCTTCAACATGGGGGAAATGGGGAAACAGTGGGTGCGGCGGGTCCCAGACCTATTCCAATCGATTCA
Source organism: Cyrtorhinus lividipennis (assembly GCA_019603395.1). Lineage (NCBI taxonomy): Eukaryota > Metazoa > Arthropoda > Insecta > Hemiptera > Miridae > Cyrtorhinus > Cyrtorhinus lividipennis. Next base: position 61,301 of record CM034006.1, on the reverse strand, counting down.
GGATCCAGAATTTAGTAGAAAATGATACCCCACACGCCCAGGTACCGGAAATCTCGAAAACGCATATTCAAAATGGGTAATATATACCCAATTTGACCCATAACTTCTTCCAGAGGGTGCCGATCGTTTTGGGACCCATTTCATTGGATTCAGCGTCCAAAATTTAGTGGAAAATGATACCCCACTTGCCTAAATCGCCCAAAATCTCGAAAATCCATTTTTCAAAAAACACATTTTGACCCCTACCCCGCCCAAATTTGGTCCGATCGGGCTGAAAAGCTTGGAGGACCGTCCTAGGCCGGGGACAGACCCCTGACCCAAATTTCAGATTTTTAGAAAATTTTCTACTACCAAAAACGGCGTGGACGGCGTACGGCGTACGGCGGACGGACATTGACCTTTTTTGATCAGGACATCATGAAACGTCCAGAAAAAAATTTTGAGCCGAATCGGAGAGGTTGACCATTTGCATGATAACATAGGTTGATTATTCAAGGAATAACCAACCAAAACCCTGCGAATTCTTTCACAGGGGTTGGTTAAGACTCAGACCAGAAGCATGGGGACTCATCCGAATCGATTCAGTGCCCAAAATGTAGTAGAGAAATCTCGCTGAAAATCTCGAAAATACATTCTTTGCCATGCACATTTTGACCTCTAAATTTTTGGACCTCTAATGGGTCTAATCAGTGTTTTCCCCATAAACTTGCTCCAAGGACTAACCATCCATTGTAGATTTTGCAGCCCCCCCCCCCCCCTCAACTGTGTTAAAATTTCATGATTTTTTCCAGGTTGGATTTAGTTTGAAGGTTTTTTAAGAATCCTAGAAATACCTCATAGTACAACGCTGAATAAAAATCATCAAATCAACGTCTCGAAATCGGAGTCAACCAGTCGTGTGCTGTCATTGTGGTCACCTCTGATGTTCTCCTCATTAGAGTTAAAGAAAGTGATTTCTTTTATAAAATGATGAAGCTTCAATGTGATCTAAGTTCTGAATCAAACGACGAAGGTATCTGAAACCGATCAGCGCTCAGAGAACATTCTTCATCTTGGAGCAAGATTGGACACTACATTCACATGACATGCTACACATCAACGGTGTATGTACAACGTGTTACATGATGTTTAGGGCAATTTGACGTCGATACAAAGAGTCCACCCTGTACTGCAACCTTGTTACCATATTTAAAACAGTGATCAAATGGCCTGAAATATTCCAGCAGTAATTATTATGTTCGATACACTGGTAAACTTTCCGGGTGATCGACGGTTCTCTGATTTCAATATTGACGATATTAAGGTAAATTTCCACTGAGCAAACATCGTTTGCGAACGTTTGCGGTTGTTCGCGCGCAGGTGCTTGCGCGCAAAACGTTCGCGAACGCGAAGAGAAGGGTGCTGTTTCCACTGCCCGCGCTCGGCCAACAGAACAGTAACTGTTCGAGAACAACTGTTGTTCTCGAGCAATCGCCGCTGATCCGTATGCTTAGAGCGATCATGGCGCCCGCTTTATCAAAGGTTGCAATAAGTGCAGCTTCGATTTTGATTCTATCGGAGCTTGAAAAGAAGAAGCGTCGGAGACACAGGATGTGGGTGTCGTCATTTCTGAGGGCGAGAAATCACGAAAAACTGCTCAGCGATTTGCGGGCGGATGAAACTCGACTGTTTGAAAATTTCAACCGAATGTCTCCGTCGGACTTCGATTTCTTATTGAACCGAATTGAAGCAAAAGTGTCGAGGCTTGATACCACCTTTCGTGACAGCATTCTAGCGACGACACGGCTGGCAATAACTCTTCGGTTTTCCTTTTTTTTAAATTTATTGAAATAAAACTTGTGATCGGGTTGCCACAGTAGGGGGTTCCCCTCATACAATGACACCAAGCGAAGGGACATTTCATTGTCCCACTCCATACTTGTCACAAAATGTTATTATAATAAGAAAAACCCGGCACTCAGACGGACAAAACACAGGGTACTGAGCCATCGTGACGAAGTTCGTTGGAAACCGGGGACATGCGCAGGGCGCCTGTTTCCATTGTACGCGCAGCGAACGCGAATCCCTTTGATGATTCGCAGGAAAACCGACAGCCGACGGATCAACCCCGCGCACGAACGAACGCCGTTCGCTAACAACGTTTGGCGCGGAGGAGTGTTTCCACAGCACGCGCATCGTGTTTGCAAACGTTTGAAGACCCTGTTCGCAGCGAATGTTCGCTCAGTGGAAATTTACCTCTAGAAAACGCTGCAAATTCTTTCAGAGGGGACCTTCGTGGACCAGCAGCATAGAGGCTAGTTCCAATCGATTCAGCGTCCAAAATCAAGTGGAAAATGATACCCCAAACGCCTAGTTATCAGAAATCTCGGAAACACGCGTTTGAAATTGGTAGATAGGTACCCATTTTGACCCATGACCTCTTCTGTTGGGCGTCAATTGTTCCGGGACCCATCTCATTGGATTCGGCGTCCAAAATTTAGTGGAAAACGATACCCCACACGCCGAGGTATCAGAAATCTCGAAAAAACTTATTCAAAATGGCTAGGCAGATACCCATTTTGACCCATAACTTCTTACGATGGGTGCCAATCGTTTTTGGACACCACTTCATTGGATTTAGCGTCCAAAATTTACTTGCAAATGATACCCTACACGCCTAGGTCGCAGAAATTTCGGAAACTCGCGTTTGAAATGGGTAGTCAGATACCCATTTTGACCCATAACCTTTTCTGGTGGGCGTCAATCGTTCCAGGACCCATCTCATTGGATTCAGCGTCCAAAATTTAGTGGAAAATGATACTCCTCACGCCGAGGTATCAGAAATCTCGAAAAAACATGTTCAAAATGGATAGGCAGGTACCCATTTTGACCCATAACTTCTTACGGTGAGCGCCAATCGTCCCGGTACCCATCTTACTGGATTCAGCGTCTAAATTTTTTGAAAAATGAAAAAATGAGGAGAACTGTCTAAAAGGTGAATTAGAGGAAAAAATATGTTTCGTTGCAGTATAAAATAAATTTTAATAAATAAAATAAAGCCAATCAATTATTTCACAAAGACAAATTCCATTAAATATACTCCCTGATATGACGTACGTTTCAGATCTTGAAGGCGTTCAGTGCCTTATCAGTAAAACATACTCTGAACAAAATCCACATCGGACGAAAATAAGAGGCAAGCGAACAGGAAACGAAAAATGAAAATAAATATTTCCAATTATCGGCACCAGGTGACGCCTCCTTGCCGCACCCCCTTCCACGAACGCTAAAAAAACTCTCCACCTCTTCAATTCAACCAATCACAACATAATAGAATTTCTTACGATAATATAACAGTCAGGTTATCCTAGAAATACCGGATTTATCCTCTCTACGGAGAAATCTCCAAAATAAGACGGGTCGTTGTTAGCAGCCTAGCAACCCAGTTGTGTAAATTTGTAATAAAAAATCTCTCTTCTTCCTTCGAAAACATTAATTACGATAATATATAAGGTAACAATTAATATTTTCCTATGAAAGTAATTTGATTACTTACTGTTAACAATATTTTGATTGTACTTGATCACACACTAACGTCGGGATATTCGACCTATTTAACGGAGGTTATTTCTACGTTGATCAAAATTTTAAACGTCGATAAAAATATTTTTAACAATATAATACAACAAGGTGAATCGTTGTTTGTCAAGTCAACAACATAAAAAGTCCAAATTTCGATTAAAACGAAAATTATTCACGTCCAGAATATATTTCGATGTGTAAAAATAGGATGAGGAAAATCCAGAGGTTCGATGTTTTCAATACAGGGTGACCCTTTTAATTTAAATGATAATAAACTACCATCCACTTGATGCATAAATTGTAATATCACCCCCCTGATGGTGGCTATTGATTATAGACGCTGGCGTCTGATGATACAGTTTAATGCTGATTTGAAAAGTTCAGTGAAAATGTCAAAAATTGAAGATTTATGTTTAAAATGAATCAGCAATTTTCTTTATCATGCAAAATGTAGAATAATTCCAAAACGAAGCCTCAAAATGAACATTTCAAAGAGGCATTTTCTTATCTAAATTCAACCTAGAATCGAAAAAAGCAATAAAAATGAAAATCGGACTTCTTCATCATGAAGCAGAGTTAAAATATCATGAAAAATGTTCTGTTCAATTTTTCGATACCCCGCACCGTAAGGATGTAATTTCCCAATGGGCCCCTTAAAATGAGTCACCCTGTCCAATACGTATAATTGGTGAGGTTATATTTTTATTATGGCCAACCTGCCTTTGTCAGTGAAAAGTAACAAGGCAGGTATGCCAAAATATAATAAAAATATAAAATGTGTCGTCTAACTGTAGTTTGACCTTTCCGAAAGTATAAATACTCATGTGGAGCCTCCAATTTGAATCAGTAATCAGGGTGATAAAGTTTAAGGCTGACTACGTTCAAGGGGTGACTTTACAGATCATTATCAATAAAAAGTGCAATCAGGACTTTATTTTTAGAGGCATCGTTTCCGAGTTATTCACGATTTTCCTTCGTTTTTCAGTCACTAAAACGGCCATAACTCCTTTATTTTACTAGAAAATCTCAAATTGGAATACATCGTTGGAAACGGCGTTAAATTTGCCTTCTGGTGAGCCCCTTAACCTCACCAATTACCGAGTACTGGTGTTCACTAATTCAGCCTAAAGTTAGGAAATTAATGCAAACACAAAACCTCGTCAAATTTCAATCGTATTTTTCTTCAGACAAATTCCCGTGTTCATTCTTGGAAAAACTCCCCCAAAATACAAGCTTTCCAACGGTAGGTATATTTGAATATATTTTTGCCGTCAAATTTAAGAGTGAAAATGACGTTTTAGGGTGAAAAAATGCGACATTTTCACCAAAATCGTGGTTTTTCCACGAAACTACCAAATTCCACAGTTCAAGAGTGCCGACTATTGAACTATTTTTCGTGCTGAATTGTATTGTGACGCTCTTTTGATACTTTAGGAATAAATTTCAACATTTCAAGTTCTCCCATAATATGGTTTTCAGGGGGATAGACTCGCTGGACGAAAATATGTGATGTCTCAGACGACCACCAATACACTAATCTGGGGGTTGGAAATTAGTGAACAGTACTCAATTATTGGAAACGGGAAAAATTCTAGGGAAAAAAATCACGAGAAAATCCCGGTTGTATGTTGACAAGGTTTGCATTCATTTCTTAACTTTAGGGTGAATTAGTAAATACCAACACTCAATTTTTGGTGACGTTGAGGGGTTCATCAGAAGCAAAATTTGACGCTGTTTCCAACGTTGTACTCAGATTTAAGATTTTCTTGTAAATTGAGGACGTTATGGACGTTTTAGTGACGAAAACGAATGACTTGTAGAATCAACCCCTTCAAGGTTGTCTTCATTTAACGTTAACATCCTGTATAATACAAGGTATATTCATTTTCACTCAAAAATTGGTTCGTATAGACGACGAATAAAACAAACGGATCACCCTGGGCGAGAGGAATCTGATTTCATTATATAAAATCTCGCGATAAAATAAACTTTATAAGTAAATTTGTACGGAAACTTCAAGAAGTAGGCTTTGAATAGGAATGAGCGTCGTCCTAAAACTTTTGTGAAGCATTCGTGATTATTAATGGCATCAGAAACTTCGTATATCGAAAAATACTTCGACTAATCGCCTTAGTTCAGTTGTCATAGGTTATTTTCAAATCACGTAGAGCTCCAACGTCCTCAAATACCTCAACCCAAAACGATCCGAAATATGTAAAGGCAGTCACCTCTGCGAGTGCCATCGTTAATACGTTACCGCTGGGGGTTGGAATCTCTAACTTTACTTCTTGGATGATATGACTGAAGGGGTGAACTCTGAAGGAGGAGCTGTGACGGGGGGATGTGCTGCGCCAGCGACTGTGGCCGTCTCTTCGAGCAGCAAATCTTGAGCGGTCGTGCTGTCGTTGAGGTCTTCCACCAACGAAGTAGTCATTTCCCGTGGGGAAACAGTCGTTGTTGAATTGACTTCGTCGAAATCGCACGGAATTTCATCACCGAAAATGACCCGATCGACGAAAAACATTGTTCCGAGGTTGTAGACGAAGACTTCTTTTTCAATTATGGCAGCGCCCTCGACTGTGCCGTTGGTGCCTGAAAAAGGAAAAACGTTGAAAATTATCAAAAATGGTTCATTATTTCTAAGAGCAGGGGTGTAAACAGTGAGTGTGGGGTGCCCAGAACTCATTCTAACCGATTCAGCATACAAAATTTAGTGGAAAATGATACGCCACACGCCTAGCTACCAAAAAAAGTTGAAAAACCCACATTTGAAATAGATAGGTAGGTACCCATTCTGAACCATGCCAACTTCTGGTGGGCGCCAATCGTTCCGTGATCCACCTCAACGGATTCAGCGTCCATAATTTAGTGGAAAATGATACCCCATGAGCATGGGTACCCAAAAATCCCAAATACCCACTTTTGAAATAGGTGGGGAGGTACCCATTCTGACCCATACCCACCTCCAGTGGGCATCAATCGGTCCAGGACGCATCTCAATGGATTCAGCGTCCATATTTTAGTGGAAAATGATACCCCACACGCCCAGGAACCCGAACAGCCATCACCTATTATCACACTGTACCAGAACTGCATCTTCAGATTTAATGGTTAGACAGGACTGAAGCTTAGCCAGGCTCCTCCTTATTCAACACCACATCAACAAGATTTTTCGCTACAACTCCACACCCACCCCGACAAAATGACAAAATTGACCAAAGACCAAACATTTTGGTAGAAACAACGTACCAGGTTTTCTAGAAATGTGCAGCGTTCGATTGGAGAGCGAAGTCAGCGTCGCTCCATCTTTGATGTCTTTGTCGTAAAGGCGTGTTTTGACGAAATGCGAAAGAAGAACCGACATTCCTTTGTCCGACGACGCGAGAACGTTGTCAGGAGCTGATCCGAGGTTGAGTTTATTAAAAGCAGCGTCCGTTGGAACGAAGAAGGTGTATCCTGCCACAAAAAGTCACATTAAGGATACATTACAGTTTATTAGGTGTAATTATCTAGAGGCAACCGAGACTTTGGGGAATATAAATGCTTTTTGTCAGCAAGGTTTCTGTTTTGAGAGAGTCACAAGACCAACAATTTGGACATTGGTTCAGAATTTTAGAGCCACAAGCTCTGCAATAAGTGGTCAAGGTAGGTAAGGTCAAGTTGTTGTGTCATTATGCACTGTCTGTACATTCTCATCATAGGTGAATAAAAACTGGTAAAGTACAGCTAACAATAGCATTTCAAAGTCAAATTGGACGTTTTTCATTTCAAATTGGAGGTTGACGGCTACAGTTCGTTTAACATTAGTTTTAAAAGCCGCAAGGCTACCCCTCATAGACTCTGAAAATATCTTCTCTGTGCAACACAACATACTGAAGACATTCTGACCATTCCTTCCTAATGCCATTATTTTTAAAATGCAGCTGCTGCAGGGAGAGACCTACGTTGAAAATGTCGTTTATCATGTTCATTCTGGTAATGAACAAGTAAAAAATATCGGGTTTTTAAAAAATCGATTCTCAAAAAATCGTTTTACACAAGTATCGACTTTTACATAAAACGGATTTTAGCCGTTTCTTTTTATATGTTTTACGTTTGTTACGTTTTATGTGTTATACTGTATATTTATATTATATATTTTGTGTTCAAGATCACATGATCGACCACGATATTATAAAACATTCGATCAAGTAAAAAGTAAGAAAAGAAAAAAAAAAGCTCCGCCCCCCTGCACCCCCCGGATGTTATTACTTTGAACCTGACGGCTAAAATGTAAAATACATGGAATCATGTTTTAGCTCCTCGCTCTTATTGTACAAATAAACCCCGCCGGTGCCCGGCACCGTTGCTCCGTGCGGTTCCCTAGCAACGACTCGGTGAAGTGAAATTCATCTCACTTTTTGCTGGAGGATCCATCGCTAAAACATGATTCCATGTTAAAAGTCTTGAAAATATTTATATGAAACACATTTTATCGATGTGGCAATGGCAACAATCATAAACTCGATATTGAAACCTCCCGTTGGGTTACTGCCTCCAAACCGAACATAAATCGATTTGAAGCCAATAAAATTAATATAGAAAATCATCCCACATAAGAAAAAGGATTTAAAAAAAATGTTTTGAAGAGAACAATTTTCAGATTTTGGCTATAACTTAATTTATTAAGCCCCTCTACCCCGATATTGGAGAAAATCAGGATAAAAGTATCCATTATTGATTATTGCTACTAGCAGAAATTGGTTTCAAAAATCGATATTTTACATGGAAGAATCTATTCTAGGAAAATTGGAAATTGATTGCCCATTTTTGCCTGTTAAATGTAACGTTTCACTCGCTAATTGATTGTTTTCTGTGTCTGTCATTCTCCAAGTTGACGTGAAAAACCTCAAATTTGACAAGAAAAAACATTATTTTGACGTGAAAATGCTGCAGCTGTTAGCAGAGATCTTATTCATTCAACATACGTACCAACTCCAGACACGAAAAAAGCCAAATCCGCCTGGTTTAAGAACCTTGTGACATGTTTGAACCGCGCGTCCGCTTCTAAAGCCACGAAAGCGTGGGACAAAAATTGAGAGCCAAACCAGGGAAATGCAAGCAACGGGGGTGTCTCCTTGTCGCGATGCTCTTCGTGAAGTTGACTCACCACGGATTCGTCGACGAAAAGTACTTCGGTGACGAACATGATGTTACCTGGAGTATAAATAGAAGTGACGTGCGGTTATGAAGATTAATCACAATAATATTGACAAACCCTTCCTTGGTAGTTCGCGAAACAATGTACAAGTGCCAAGAATTGAGCTACCTTGAGTTATTTCGTCAATCAATCAATTTTTCACGCGCCTTACATTTAAACGTCGATCACTTGAAACTAAATGTTAGAAGATGCATCCCTCTGTCTTACTATATTATTATATATTAATAGTTATATCTAATTTACATCGAGGGACCGAAAGAAGAAGATCCATCTCGAATTCATAGGAAGTACTCACTCACCTTTGCTCACAGGTGTGTCTCCCTTCACCAGTTCTACTCCGTTTGCAGTTATCTGTCCGTCCGCTAAAGGAAGAGAAAATGATAAAAACGTGGTCATGAGAAGAAAAAAAAAAAAATCTAAAAATTGTGAGAAAAATGGAAAATGTTCTCAAAAATGAATCAATTTTGTCGATGCCAACAATAAATTATTAACAAGATTACCTTATTATAGGTATATCATAAATGGGTAAAAGCCAAGAATATGGACCATTGTCGCGTTATCAGCTGATATCGATAGTACGCTCAGTCGATATGCACTATCGATATATTATACACGAAATATTTATCCCTGTCGGCCATGTTTGTCTTTATAAAAAAGGAGGGAAAATACTAAATTGAAATAAACTAAAACTAACTAAAATAAATAAACACTAAATAAATAAACTAAAAAAAAATAAACTAAACTTAATTAAACTAAACTAAACTAAACTAAATAAATAAATAACAGTGGACACGCACAAGGAAGGATGGAGGGAAAATGTACACTGACTGAAGTGAAGTGACTGAAGATAGCCGGAGGAGACAAAAAGGCTAAACTAAACTAAACTAAACTAAAATAAATAACAGTGGACACGCACAAGGAAGGATGGAGGGAAAATGTACACCGGCTGAAGTGAAGTGACTGAAGATAGCTGGAGGAGACAAAAAGGAAGCAACAACAAAAACTATCGATTATCGACCATATGCGCGATATCATTGCTATCAGTTGATAACGCGACAACGGTCCATATACTTGGATTTAAGCCCATAAATGTACTCTGGTCAGGACAAGGGTTCTGCCATCAAGGATACATATTTCCACAGTAAACTACACTGAACTAGGGTATGTAAAGGGTTTTTTTCTTCAATTCTCCAAGAAGACAATTATATATTATAGCTTGTCGGGGTAAAAGTCAAGAATAGGGACCGTTGTCGCGTTATCAGCTGATATCGATAGTACGCTCAGTCGATATGCACTATCGATATATTGTACACGAAATATTTATCCCTGTCGGCCATATTTGTTTTTATAAAAAAGGAGGGAAAATACTAAATTGAAATAAACTTAAAAAAATGAATAATTAGATAATAAATAAAAAATAATAAATAAATTGAAATAAACTCACCTCGTGCTCACTAAGCCTCTCACTCCCACAAAAACTTTCGATTATCGATTATCGACTGTATGCGCGATATCATTGCTATCAGTTGATAACGCGACAACGGTCCCTATACTTGACTTTAGCCGCTTGTCGGTAATGAAAAGAATACATAGAAGTCGCTGCCTGGCACAGAAGAAGTGAAACAAAAAGCAGGGAAAATTTCCTGTTTGTACGATTCTTCTCCCTTACAAACGTCAGCACTGAATCAACTCGCAAAAATTGATAAGCACCAGTCAGCGCACACAAACGGCGAGCCAGTGTTGCCAGCGTAACAATAACAATTTTCCCCAACCGCTCAGTTTTAATGTGCCTCTTCTCCGCCAGGCAGCGACTCCTACGTATTCTTTTTATTACTGACAAGCTATAGGAAGGGTTAATACCGGTTATTCAATTTGGAGGATAATGTAAAGCGCTAGAACTTCTCCGTAAGGGAATAAGAAGAGGGCTAAACGATATCAGTAACCACCTCCCGACAAAAAGCGCTGCAAATCATTCCACGATGATTGATTATTCCCACATCAAGAACAATAATTGGAGTGTTCAGGGTTCATTCCAATCGTTTCAGTGTCTAAAAGTTGTAGGGATTAATACTCCACTCGCCCAGAAATCCGAAAATTGGAAGCCTACTTTTGAAATAGGTGGAAAGGGTACTCATTTTGACCCATACCACCCCCAGTAGGCACCAATCATTGGATTCAATTATCAAAATTTAGTGGAAAATGACACCCCACATGCCTAAATTGCCAAAAATCAAAATTTATTTTGTCAAAAAACCACATTTTTACCCCTACTCTCTTCCTATTCCTCAATTTGGTCCGATCGGGCTGAGAGTTTCGAGGGCCATAGCCGGGAAGAGATCCCTGATCAAATTTTTAAATTTGTAGGCAATTTTCTACAACCAAAAACTGGTGATGGTGAATCTTCTGAGGTGGGCACCGGGCCACACGCTACTCACTGGGTATGGGTTGAAATAGGTATTTTGGATATGGATTTTTGAGATTTTTGGGGTATTATTTTCCACTAAATATTGCGCTGAATCCTTCTAAATCCGGTGAAATCACAAAACCTTGAGTCAAGAGGTTTACATTGACGGTTCATTATACATGATAATGTAAACAAATTCCTTACGTGTCTTAATATAAGTAATCTGCCGGCCACCCAAAGTCGAAACAGTCACGCTTCCAGTCAGGGTTTCTTGTTTGATGGCGCCCTTCATAAAGTGATTCATGAGAACTGATTCCGTGAATTCTGGGACAGAAAATGGATAGAAGCCCCAGTCTATCGGGTGCCAGCGTTGAAAAGCTCGGTCCGTTGGAACAAGAACCGTGTATTCCTCGTCTGTGAAAATAATGAAACATAATTGTTCAAAGGTAATCTGGCTTGTTATCTGGTGAGATTCTATCATGAAAGATGGCTTTCCAGTCATTTCAAGTACATTTGAACCCATTTGAAAGTATGGGCAGCACTAGGTAAAGCTGGAACTTCCCACTTCTTTCAACTTTGGCGTCCTTCAAAATTTGATCATACAATGTGAAGACTAACGACTCCAAGAGGGCAATGCTAACATCACAGGTACCCTTTTGATCATATCTCAGCTGTCGTCCCAATGCCTGGTATGACGTGGGGACTTACACCTAAGATGACAGCTTGGGCATACACAGCAATTTTGAGGCCCACTGTTACGCATGCCTTCTCTTATGATGGGAAGCCACCAAGCAAGCATCATTCCAACAGCGGTTGCTCAAACTGCAAAGAGGACTGAACTGTTGTATCACAGGTACAATGAACACATGCCCCACAGCAGCTATAGTGGTCATTTGGGACCCACTCTCCCCCTTCACCTATTTAAGCAGCAATGTGCATTCCAGGCGGTAGGGAGCATGGTGCACATGGGACATAGGAAATGTGACTGAAGGGCCTAGCTGAGATTTTAAACAGGTTCAATGTTGATAAGCCCTAATGGCATCTGATTCAATGCCAGGGGAGAACAACTTCCACATACCATTCAAAGTGGTCATTCATGACCGACAGCACTGGGAGGGAAGGTCACCCGCACTTTCCCAGGGCTTTGGTACACAGAAGGATCACTGGTAGAAGGGCGAGCTGGTCTTAGAGTGAAGGGGCCAGGCTATTCCCTGGCTGCTCCCCTTGGTTGGTCAGTTCGTTACCGTATATCAAGCATAGGTCCTTGCCATCACTGCCTGTGCACAGGCACAATTGGGGACTCGCTTGCACCGGGATCATCATGCTTTCAGACAGCAAGGCAGCTTTGAAGACCATTGCAGCCTTCAAGTTCACCTCAACGCCTCAAGTGCCTGCAATCCCTGAAAAGGCTATCAAGGAGGAACTCGGTGATGCTCCTCTCCCTAAAATCAGAGGCTGCCAACTGCTGCTGGTGTGCCGAAGGAGTAGAGACAGCTGTGCATGGGCAATGCGAGTGTCCAAGTTTTGCCACGACTCTGCAGCGGATTTTTGGTAAAGAGCTGTCTAGCCCACCTGATATAGCACAGATGACCCCTGACGGGATCCTCCTGTACCTTAGGGAAGCATGGACCTCACGGTTGTTCTACTAGTAAGGGCAGGCGGGCACAATACACCCACACAGGTCGCTCTGCCTAAGGGCAGTTTATCCCTCTGCCCTTGTTTGTAAAGGGGAAAAAACGCCGTCCCATGTAGCCTCAATGAAGCTGATCCTTCCCCACTAAGCATATCAAACACGAGATATGCTCAAATATCATGAAAGTGAAATACTAGCCCACTTATTTCAATTTGAGTACCTTTAGCGAGGAGTTTAGTCACATTTGAACGTCCCAGAAGATGTTGGAAGACGCGAACTCCACTTTGGAGAAAACTGAGGATTTGAGTCATGTCCTGTACAAACGAACGGTCTGCAGTCAAATCCTCGGGGAAAAGATAGTCGTCCAATATGATGAGGCGGCCGTTTTCCACGTCGACTTTCTCTGTTGCAACGTTGGCTCCATTTGCTACGTGTCCACCTGAAAACATATTTTGAATCAATCAACTTTGCACTTTTGTTTAATAAAATTGGCAGGATGGAAACGACAAGGAAGAACAGGCAGAGGGTTTTTCCAGGAGCTGAGAGACTCAAAAACAATAGTGGCCATCAAGGTGAGCAGAATTGACATTCCAATCATGGGCAGGAACAGAGCATAAGTTGTGATCATCAAATAGGATAAGGCTGGTAATGGGAAACTGTAGTCAGTAAAAAAGTAAATCACCTCAAAGTGAGCCTGGCAAAAGAAAAGATGGCACCTGCTAATCTGCAGTGTTGAAAGATGGATTATCGCCATATTGCCTGATAAGATTCGATATATCGATAAAAACAAGATAATAAGTATCTTTTGAGCCATTGCCCGTGTCAATTGGGCGAATACTAGAAGTGTTCATGGTCTGACTAGTCGCCGAATTTGGTGGAAAGTAGAAATTAGGGTTGATCACCAATGTTTACCCATTGATGGTAGGTGGCGGATGGTTGATCTTTAAGGTTCGATATTTCCTCACTATCGATAGTTGAAGGTGATGAAAGGAAGGAAGGGGTGACTGACATTTGCAGCGCACCTTTCAACAGCTTTGTTAAAGCATATTGAGTAACATTTTCTCACAAATTGTGCGCAGTAGCTTTGCGCAGGATACTCCATGTTCCCAGCAGATTTTGTGAAGGAACTATTCCTGTTCATGTCCCCACCGTGTTTTCTCACTAACTTGCACTAAATTAACGGTAGGGTTGAGCATATTACTTTTGTAACCTTCATGCTACCTTTCAATTTTTCATTTTTCTCAAAAGTTCTGTGGTGATTGGCTCTCCACCAAACCTATTTGGAGCGTTCCAAGCAATGAGTTCATAAAATGATATTTGTTTGGCACTTATCCCAACTAAACCTTTGACCCAATGAGTTACATGCAGTAACTATGCCACAATGCACTATTGCACCCATCAGTGCTGGGAACAACGCTCAAATTGAGTGAGGCTTCCTCTTCCTTCTTCCATGACAGCAGTGGTGGCTGTTGTTGGTTCTATTTTTTACTATTGTTCACAAGCTTCATTTAAAGGATAACTTTTGTCATGAATGCGGAATAATAGTAGTTCAACTTCACATTCTCATTGTTAAATCCGGAAACACAAAATACATGCGTGAAGCATCAACAACCTGCAAACTGCTGTAATAACAACCCTCATCAAACCAAACTGATAATGTTTTTACCCCCCATTGTACTAAAATGATGGCTACATGGTTGTTTTGGTAAATAAGTTGTCTGGCAGAGCGAAGTTTGATTAACTGAATGACTGCAACAATGATGCAAATAAGCAAGAAGCTGAATTTGACAATATTTGATTAATTACATCATGCTCGATCCTAACTTTCAGTTAAGACCCCCTTTCCCCCTTCATTTGGTAATGTTAGTAGTTTCGTTGTCTAACGAATTTGTTGTGGCTGACAACATTTCAAGAGTTGAAAACTCACCGGATTTGGACTTGATTTGAACAGTTCGACCTCCCAGAGTTGTAAAACTTAGATCAGCGCCTATCCCCAAATCTAGTCGTTTCCCGAGTACAACATGGTCCAGCAGCAACTTCTTGACAGACTCAGGGTGGCTTTTTAGCCTTTCCGTCGGAACTTGTATGGAGGCGTTGTTGGTGGGAGCCAAAATGGTGAACTGCTTGTCTGTAAAAGAGAAAATATTTATAGTTGAACAGTGTTTCTAGCAGTTTAACATAGGAAAGTAAAACAGTCGGTAGGCTGCATGAGTCTGACTGCTGCTTGTGAAGATGGCATATGCAGCTGGTTGGGGGGTTTTTTGAAAATGTTCTACTAACAAAAACGTGGACAGCATACGGCGGACGGACGAACATGGACATGAAACATATACTGACAAATTTTTGCGTCAATCGGAGAGGTTGGACTCTGGCATGATTGCATAGGTTGAGTATTCAAGCAATAAACAACCAAAAAGTAAGAAAATGAGCCATTCTGGGAAGTCTTAATTTGGAGAAGACCTTGAATGAGCTAGTTCTGTGCGCTGGTGAGGTGAAAGCTTGCTGAATGGTTATTTACTCGATTAGTTCGACAAATCGATACACCTATTAGAAGTAATTTGATTTTAGTTGAAGGTTTCATCAAATCCCAAGCCAGTCAATCAGGCCAGTGCTTGCAAGCCTATTCACGGTCCAATTTTTTGACCAACTTATAGTCCAACCTACGAAGTTGGATCTCAAATTGGACCGTGAATGGGTTTTATGGATTACCCAAAATCGATTTGGAACATTTTGAGGGACAACACGATCCGACAAGCGACAGAGTTGGAGCGTGAATGGCGATGTCGGATAATTTTCCTCCAATTTTCCAGTCATTTGTGGACATTTGGTGCAGTTCAGCCGTTTCTTCTCTGCATTCGTGTGTCCACATCACGATTTTGGTTGGTTGCTCCTTGAATAATAAACCTGTTTTCATGCCAAAAGTCAATCTCACCGATTCGGCCCAAAAAGTTTTTCTGGATCAAAAGGTCTAGATTTTAGTAGTAGAAAATTTTCTAAAAATCTGAAATTTTGGTCAGGGGTCCGCTCCCGGCTTTAGTTGGCCCTTGACACTTTTCATCCCGATCGGACCAAATTTGGGCGGAGTAGGGGGAAAACGGGTATATTGAAAAATGGATTTTCGAGATTTTTGGCGATCTAGTCGTGTGGGGTATTATTTTCCACTAAACTTTGGACGCTGAATCTAATAAAATGAGTCCAAGAACGATTGGCGCCCAATGGAAGAGGTTATGGTCAAAATGGGTATCTATCTACCCATTTTGGATATGTGTTTTCGAGATTCCTGGTACCTAGGCGTGCGGGGTATCATTTTCAACTACATTTTGGACCCTGAATCGATTGGAACGAGTCCGGTACCCTCCCCTCCTTTCCCCATGTTCGACGACTTATGCGTGTGGGTACATATCGTTTTCTATTAATTTTTGGACGCTGAATCGATTGGAATGAGTCTCCATGCTCCTGATCCGAGGAATAGCCAACCCCTCTGTAAGAATTTGCAGCGTTTTTATTCTATCTGTTTGAGTTTCAAGTATAATTTATTGTACCAACATGTAAAATGAATAGTAAAGGGACTTCTATGTTTATTGAGTCACACAGAGAGTGCGAATGTTTGTGAGACTCAAGTTGAACTCTGTATGCCGATATAAATGCGCGGAAATAAGCGCACAGCTGCTTAATATCATGTTGAAGCACGAAGCCATTACTAACTTAGCTTCAGTTCTTAAAAAAATTGACTCTCTCCGTTCTATGTTTCACAGTGTTCGTACTGGGACCTTGGAGCTCGAGCGTGAGTGGTACAAATGATCCAACTGGTTGTCTTACTAAGTTGGATAACAAATCGAACCGTAAATTTTAGGTCCGTAGAAAGTTCAAAAGTAGCTCTTTTTCAAAGTAAGCATCATCACCCATATATTTTCCCTCATTTGCCGGGTATAAGTCCAAAACCCTTTCGAAATCGATTCAGCGCCCTTAATGTAGTGAAATGCAACCCCACACGCCTACATTCCACAAAATTCTCCAGTTACAGGCATAATGTGCCTCGTTGTTAATGAAAAACGCTGCAAATTCTTACACAGGGGTTGGTTATTCCTCGGACCAAGCGCATGGAGACTCATTTCTTCAACATGGGGGAAATGGGGAAACAGTGGGTGCGGCGGGTCCCAGACCCATTCCAATCGATTCAGGATCCAAAATTTAGTAGAAAATGATACCCCACACGCCCAGGTACCGGAAATCTCGAAAACGCATATTCAAAATGGGTAAGATATACCCAATTTGACCCATAACTTCTTCCAGTGGGTGCCGATCGTTCAGGGACCCATTTCATTTGATTCAGCGTCCAAAATTTAGTGGAAAATGATACCCCACACGCCTAGGTTCCAGAAATCTCAAAAACACATATTCAAAATGGGTAATATATACCCAATTTGACCCATAACTTCTTCCAGTGGGTGCCGATCGTTCAGGGACCCATTTCATTTGATTCAGCGTCCAAAATTTAGTGGAAAATGATACCCCACTCGCCTAGATCGCCCAAAATCTCGAAAATCCATTTTTCAAAAAACACATATTGACCCCTACCCCGCCCAAATTTGATCCGATCGGGCTGAAAAGCTTGGAGGACCGTCCTAGGCCGGGAACAGACCCCTGACCCAAATTTCAGATTTTTAGAAAATTTTCTACAACCAAAAACGGCGTGGACGGCGGACGGCGTACGGCGTACGGCGGACGGCGGACGGACATTGACCTTTTTTGATCAGGACATCATGAAACGTCCAGAAAAAAATTTTGAGCCGAATCGGAGAGGTTGACCATTTGCATGAAAACATAGGTTGATTATTCAAGGAATAACCAACCAAAAGGTCAATGTCCGTCCGCCGTACGCCGTCCGCCGTCCACGCTGTTTTTGGTAGTAGAAAATTTTCTAAAAATCTGAAATTCGGGTCAGGGGTCTGTTCCCTGCCGAGACGGGTCCTCGAAACTTTTCAGCCCGATCGGACCAAATTTGGGGGGGAGGGGGGGGTAGGGGTCAAAATGTGTTTTTGGAAAAATGGATTTTCGAGATTTTGGGCGATCTAGGCGAGTAGGGTGTCATTTTCCACTAAATTTTGGACGCTGAATCCAATTAAATGGGTCCCAGAACGATCGGCACCCACTGGAAAAAGTTAGGGATCAAATTGGGTATTTATTACCCATTTTGAATATGTGTTTTCGGGATTTCTGCTACCTAGGCGTGTGGGGTATAGTTTTCCACTAAATTTTGGACGCTGAATTCAATGATGTGTGTCCCAGAACGATTGGCAATCACCGGAAGAAGTTATGGGTCAAAATGGGTATGTATCCACCCATTTTGTATGTGTCAGGATTTCTGGTGCCAAGGCGTGTGGGGTATCATATTCCACTAAATTTTGGACCCTGAATCGATTGGAATGGGTCGGGGACCCGCCACACCCACTGTTTCCCCCATTCGAGGAATAACCAACCCGTGTGTAAGAATTTGCAGATTTTTCAAAGTAAGCATCATCACCCATATTTTTCCCTCATTTGCCTGGTATAAGTCCAAAACACTTTCGAAATCGATTCAGCGCCCTTAATGTAGTGAAATGCAACCCCACACGCCTACATTCCACAAAATTCTCCAGTTACAGGCATACTGTGCCTCGTTATTATTGAAAAATTTGATCGAAACTTAAAACCGGAGAGATTGACTTTTTGCGTGAAAATGTAATGCCGGAATTGGAGTGCAGCAAGGAAGACATTCTGGTTTTGAAGTACCAAGTGCAGGATTTTTTTGAAAAATTCTATCTCATTCATAAGAGCAGACGAGAGTGATGAATAACGATGACGGTAATACAGCAAAAGAGTACACACTGCCAATGTGATAGCTCATGAGCTTCTTCGTGATCACTAACACGCGTTTGCAATGATTCTGGAAACTCTGCTAATGCAAAGCAATGTTAGTGGAGTTCGCGTGTGTCCAAAGAAACGCAGGTTTCACCCTGATGAATATTGCATGAGACGACGAGGGACCTTACAGGTAACCGAACCACCCCTGAACATGTGTACGCAATCCTTTCATAATCTGTGGAGCTACGGACGTAACGTGAAAATCGTGTTTGCCATGCGACCATCGTACCTGTAGCGATCATGATTTAACTTTTAAAGAACCATTTGAAACTAAACGCGCTCGCTCACTGAAAATTTGATTGGAGTCTGATAACAATCAAAAGAATGTGAAAATATCACGACGTTTAGAACTACTCCTCTTTAATTTTGTTACTGGCTTCAGGTAGGGGAGACCGGGGCGTGTTGGCACAGTTTTTGGTTTATGATTTCTCCAAAAAATACTTGGAGAAATTCTGATTTATGCTGGTGTTAGCGCAACAGCATGGCAACAAGATCCCCCTGAGCTCATTAATCGAAACCGATGCTAAGGAGGTTGTTCCGGTTATTTCCTGAAGGCTTCCAAATGGGCCAACTAACCCCACCCTTGGGGTGAGTTGGCATACCCCCTGGGGCGTTTTGGCATAGGCTGGGGTGAGTTGGCATAATTCAATAACTAGATTCGAAAAACGAATTGTATTTCATACAATCATGGATTACAAAATCACTCATCAGTCTAGGAGATTGGGAATACGTTTTCATGGCTTCATGTCAACAATAAATGTCGGGAGTGGTGAAACTTGTACAGGTGGCTGCAATTTCCTTATTATTTTCGAATTGTGGTACCAAATGATGTCTTCCTCTTTTGACCACCTCCAAGTTTTTCCTTCTTTCGTCATAGTTGACACGAGATATTGGTTGTCATCACGATCAACTACCCTTCCTGGGTAATTACGGCCGTCGTATTTCACCAACACATATTCTCCAATGTTGAAACGAGCGTCACATGGAGAAGGAGGAGCAGGCTGGTAATTATCTTCTTTCTGATTTTGTGAGCATTGCTGGTTAAAACCCTGACTTGTTGAAGGTTGGGTGGATTTCCTTCGTTTTTCCTGTGATGCTGGTGGTTTTGAGAGGCAGGAAGCTTCTTCGTCGGAGTCAAAAAGGGAGCCCAGACTGGCTTCACTTACTGCATAGCTGATGTCGTCGGATGATAGTTCGTCAGAATCAGATGGTGGTCCAGGTTTTTTATTTTTTCTCTTCAAAGCCTTGGGCTGCTTTGGTGGTTTTAGTTGTCTCTGTTTTCGGTTGGCTCTTTCAGCGGCAATGGCATCTTTAGTCGGTGTATCAGTTAGAACCGCAGCAGTCCTTCTTTTTCTTCCACGGTTAGACTGCTTACGAGGTCCGGCTTTTGGAAATGGACGTATTTCCTCAGGGGTCACCGGTTGGGATCGAGAAGAGTATGTAATCAGTATAGTTCTGCTCACCTGTCCAGGGTTTGTATAAACTCTAAAATTGGCAGCACGAGCAGGGACAACAGTACGAGCTTGGGTGGCAGCAGTAGCAGGGGCAGAAGTTGTGTTCCTTGCTTTTTGGCAGTACCTGGTTAATCTTCTAACAGGTACCCACTTCTTGGTACCCACTTTCAATTTCTACAATCAGGTAATAATTTTAAAATCATTCAAAATAAGGGATGGGGCTAGTTGGCATAGACCTCATAGTAATGCCAACTAACCCCACCATTTTGTATGCCAACTAGCCCCACAGGCATTTTCAATACAAGATGGCAGCCACTGATTCATAAACTACCAAGAGAACTGATTCTGCTATGTGATTTCAATCATAGTTAGGTACTCTATCTATAACCATCATGAAAAGCTGCTCTATTTCAGTATTAACATGCTCAAAACCAAAAAAACCTTGGATGGAAAAATTTACTTACAACCTCAAAAAACACAAAATCTTGCACTCACACCATACGAGAAGGAGGAAGAAACTGAAACTTCGTTGAGAGATGCGGCTAGATGTTCCCCCCCCTACTACTGCGAAGACAGCGCTCTCTCTTATCTACAGCCAGAAATTAAGGTTGTGTGCCAACTAGCTCCTTATGCCAACATACCCCGGTCTCCCCTACCTCAAATTTACATCATATACTCGTATGAGCCGAAATTTACATAACATTTCAAACCATTAATGTAATTAATAGTTACGCTAACAGTCAATTATTAGCTTGACTAAAATTGGTGCTGTAAAGAATTTCTAACGAGGAATATGAGCCCAGGAAACGTTATTTGCGCAAAAAGGGAACAAAATGAGCATGAGGGATGACAAAGAAAATAAATGTTCATGACATTGTAAAATTGATTAAAAACGCTGCAAATTCTTTCACGGGGGTTGGTTATTCCTCGGACCAGGAGATAGAGATCTCATTTCATGCCATTTAGCGTCCAAGTTTTAGAAGAAAATAATACCCCTCACGTCTAAATGGCCGAAAATCTCGAAAAACCACATTCGAAATTAGGTACCCATTTTGACCTAAAACCTCTTCCGGTGGGCACCAATCGTCCCGGGACCCATTTCATTGGATTCAGCGTTCAAAATTTAGTGGAAAATGATACCCCACACACCTAGATCGCCAAAAATCTTGAAAATCCATTTTTCAAAACACACATTCTGACCCCTATCCCAAAAATTTGGACCGATCGGCCAGGAACAGACCCCTGACCAAAATTTCAGATTTTTAGAAAAATTTCTACTACCGAACACGTCTAGGTACCAGAAATCTCGAATGAGTAGATAGACCCTCCTTTAGTTCTAATATAAAAGTCAGAGTCCACATGTCATCGGATCGAGGATTCCTAACCAATAGAAACCCGTGGTAGTAACACGATTGCAAATCTTAGTACTTTTCTTTTCCATGTCGTGATAAAGTGGATTCCCTCTGGTAAGAGCCACCCTTCACAAGGATTGGTTATTCCTCGGACCAGGTGCATGGTGACTCATTTCAATCGATTCAGCGTCCAAAGTTTAATGGAAAATGATACCCCACACGCCTAGGTACCAGAATTCTCAAAAACACACATTCAAAATAGGTAGATAGATACCCATTTTGACCCAAGACCTCTTCCGGTGGGCTCCAATCGTGGGCTCGTCTTAATGGATTCGGCGTCCAAAATTTAGTCGAAAATGATAACCCACACGCTTAGATCGCCGAAAATCTTGGAAATTAATTTTGAAAAAACATTTTTAGCCCCCTTACCCCCTCTTATTTGTCCGATCGGGCTCAAAAGACCATCTAGAGCCGGGAACGGACCCCTGACCAGAATTTCAGATTTTTAGAAAATTATCTACTACCGAATACAGTTCACGCCTAGGTACCAGAATTCTCGAAAACACATACTCGAAATGAGTAGATAGATACCCTCCTCTAGTTCTAATATAAATGTCAGACTTACAAACGTTTGATTTTACATGTCCACAAAGTTATCGGATCTAGAAGGCTGAATCGAGGATTCTAACCAATAGAAACCCGTGGTAGTAACACGATTGCAAATCTTAGTAGTTTTATTTTCCATGTGACAAAATGGATTCCCTCTGGTAAAGCCACAACACGTTTGAAGCCACGAATTGAAATCTTCTAGCTTACGTTGCTGTGATGGCACAACAACCAAATTGATCTAACATTGTTTGCGTTTAAAAGTTGACCATTAAGGGCAGCTCAATTGCTCCCTGCACCAACTACCTAGCGGGAGGAGGATCAACTACCAAAAGTCAAAATCCTTACTTTGTTGAGATAAGATCTACCTGCCTTGATAGAAGAAAAACCGCAAGAAAATATAGAAGAAATATTACTCTCACAAGAACAACACGTTATACTAATTTATAATGTCATATTAAAATAATGAAGTCCACCTTGCAGTGATTGAAACCATAATGTCAACACTGCAAGCCCATTAGATTAGATTAGATTAATTACACAGGGGTAAAAGGGGCGTCCACTGCAGTGTCCACCCCCCGCACTTAGACCTAGTGGTCCATTGTGCTAACCCCTGGAGCTCATCTAGGCCGAAGCTCCGTGTTCCCGACTAGATCCAGCAGAGCTCCGACCAGGTTCTCCTGGTTGAGGATGTCCCTTCGGTCCGAAGTCCCGAAGGTTCTGAAACGCCTGTGTTCCAGGGACAATTGAAGACGATGTGAGGCGCTGTCTCCTCGTCTTCGCCACAGAATCTGCAGTCAGGGGTACCATTGCGCACCCCAATCCTGCAGAGATGCCTCCTGAAGTCCCCTTGTCCTGTAAATAAGCCAACGGAGAGTCTCAGGGAAGCTCTGTTAAGGTTAAGGCATCTCGTGGCCCATCCTTTGTTGGGACCGGTCATCATGATGTGACCGTGTTCTTGCCGCGGCGTCCGCTCCCAGCGCCTCTGGTGCTGGTAGCGAACCCAGGTTGCCACCCACCCCGATAGTAGGGTGCGGGAGATTCCTAGGCATGGTTCAGGTCCCGTAAAAACAGTCCCCGACCCACGCCTGGCCAGAGCATCGGCTCGGCCATTACCCTCCAACCCTGAGTGGCCCGGGACCCATGTAAGGACAACCTTGTTTGTTCCACTCAGTAGCAGGAGGGCTTCCCAGCACTCATGTACCAGCCTCGAGTCAGAGCTCGATCCCATTAGGACCTTGAGTGCTGCTTGGCTGTCAGAGAAGATGTGGATCCGCCTACCTCGATAGGCCCTCCTCATGTTCTCCTCAGCACATTTCTCTATTGCGAGCAGCTCTGCCTGGTATACTGTGACCCAGCTACCAAGGGAGAGCGGGAGCTCCCATTCCGACATCGGTCCATACACCCTCAGGCCGGATCCGTTCCCCATCTTGGACCCATCCGTGTACCATACCAGATCCCCTGGCAGTACCCCCGGGGGTCCCTGGGTCCAGGCTCCTCTCCCTGGGATGACCACATTGAATATCCTTCCAGTTTGAGGTTTCCTCTTGATAAAGTCAGAGGGCTTGTGCACTAAAGGGCACTCCCTCACCCTATCCAAAACCGTCGCATGCCCCTTCCCAGTCTCGGCATCATTGGAGGCGGTACGCCGTCCCAATTGCCACCGAGGTCACCCAGATGTCCAGCGGGGGGAGATCAAGAAGTGTCTCCATCCCAGCTGTGGGTGCTGTCCCACTGCAAGCCCATGTTCTTATCTCTCTTCTGATGTATGGCAGTTGAAGAGGAGTCATTATGAGAATTGAGAATATAATGTGTGCAAGTAAGTTTGCAACGAAGTTTTTTCAATCATCAAATCCAATATTATCCACATTGATTGATCGGAAGGTGAATAAGAAATTCTGAGAAGAAACACCGATAATCTAGCGATTTGTATGTTCTTGTGGAAATAAAAACTATTTCTAACCATTTACTATTTAGAAAACGAACAACACAAATATGGTGTGACGTCTTTATGAGTCAACGATCTGACGAAATGAAATAATCGAAGGAACGAAGAACCGAAGCAAATTAGGCAACAAAACGATGTCCGGTTCAGGTGGTGGAGGAGGACGTGACAAGCGGTGAATCTCAAACGGGACAAGAGGAGTGCCCTCCAGTTAAACCAACTACTAAGAAGCTCCTGGACGCCAGTCTGCGGAGATCTTTCGAATTCTACGTGTTTTATCTTAGAGTTATTGTTTTAATTGGAAATTTTCACTTTTCACCAACTCTTGTAAGTCAACGAAACTCTTCATGGCAATCGCTCTAACCAGGCAGGGGGAAAACAGGCTATTTTGAAAATTGCTGTTAGCTTCTGCGAAACCCCAACGTATGGTGTACTTACACATAGTTTTTAGGCCAAATCGACTTGCGGAGGTACTGGGATGATGGCCAAACGTTCCAGATAGGCCTACACCCAGGCTCAAAGTAAAACGCTGCAAATTCTTACACACGGGTTCGTTATTCCTCGGACCAGGCGCATGGAGACTCATTTCTTCAACATGGGGAAAATGGGGGAAACAGTGAGTGTGGCGGGCCCCGGACCCATTCCAATCGATTCAGGGTCCAACATTTAATGGTAAATGATACCCCACACGCCTATGTACCAGAAATCTGGAAAACACACCTTCGAAATGGAGGAGATAGGTCTTCATTTTGACGCATAACCTCTTCCAGTGGGTTCCAATCGTTCCGAGACCCGTCTCATTGGATTCCGTGTCCAAAATTTAGTGGAAAATTGATTGAATCTAGGTGCCAGGTCTCGAAAACACACATCCAAAATGGGTAGATATATACCCATTTTGACCCATACCCTCTTCCATCGGGCGCCAATCGTTCTGGGACCCATTTCATTAGATTCAGCGTGCAAATTTAAGTGGAAAAGATAACCCACACGCCTAGGTACCAGAAATCTGCAAAACACACATTCGAAATGGGTAAATAGGCACCCTTTTTGGCCCAAAACCTCTTCCAGTGGGTTTTAATCGTTCTGGGACTCATTTCATTGGATTCAGCGTCCAAAATTTCTTGGAAAACGATACCCCACACTCCTAGGTGTACCACTAATCTCGAAAATCCATTTTTTTTAAAAACACATTTTGACCACTTACCCCGCTCAAATTTGGTACAATCGGGTTGAAAAGTATCGAGGACCAACTAGAGCTGGAAACGGGACCCTGGCCAAAATTTCAGATTTTTAGAACATTTTCGTACGGCGGACGGACATTTGCTAATTTTGATCTAGACACCTTGAAACGCCCAGAAAACATTTTTGAGCCGAAATCAGAGAGGTTGGCCTTTGCATGAAAACATAGGTTTATTATTCAATGAATAACCAACCAAAAAGAAAGCGGAGAACTAACAGGGTGTTAACCAATAAGGTTAGCAATGCTTCAAGGTGCCGATTCTACAACTCATTTGCATAAAAAAATGTCTTCTAGGACTGTTTTAGTGGCTTAATTTCCAAGTTATTCAAGATTAAATTTTTTTCCTTCTTTTTTCCAGTTTATTGACCTTACGTCACTAAAACGCCTACAACTACCATAATTTACAAGATAATCTCAATTTGGAATTACACCGTTGGAAAGAGCGTTAAATTTTCCTTCTGGTGAGCCCCTTAACCTCACCAATTACAGAGTATTGGTGTTCACCAATTCAGCCCAAAGTTGGGAAATGAATACATGAATCTTTATCAACATTCAGCCAGGTGAAACAGACACATTTCCAAATACCCGCTTTCTAACGGTATATTCAAATGTGTTTTTGTGACAAAATTTAGGGGTTAAAGTGACATTTTCAGTGGAAAAAAATGAGACAAAGTTCTGGACTTTTATGAAAAACCACGAAACTATGAGTGCTGTTATTCACTTAATTTAGCCTAGAGTTATGAAAATAATGAAAACGCAAATCCTTTGGGTAAAAGATACATTTTCCCCTGACGGATTCCAGCGTTCCTTCTTGGAAAACGCTGCAAATTCTTTCACAGGGTTTGGTTATTCCTCGGACCAGCATGGAGACTCATTCCAATCGATTCAGCGTCCAAAAATTAGTGGAAAACGATACCCCACACGCCTAGGTTCCAGAAATCTCAAAACCCACATTCAAAATAGGTAGAAGGATATCCGTTTTGATCCATAACCTCTTTCGGTGGGATCCAATCGTCCAGGGACCCGCCTCAATGGATTCAGCGTCTAAAATTTAGTGGAAAATGATACCCCACACGCCTAAATCGCCAAAAATCTTGAAAACAGATATTCAAACGGGCAGATAGATACCCATTTTGACCCATAACTTCTTCCAGCGGGTGCCAATCGTCCCAAGACCCATTTTATTGGATTTAGCGTCTTTATTGTGAACTAATGCAATTGCTGGGAACCCTTTTCACTAAATCTGTTCTAAAACGAGAGAGAGAACTGTTCTAATTTTGTATTACATATTTATGAAGTTTTCTTTGTTTATTTATTGTGATTTATGTTTATTCTTTGTTTATTTTTGTCTCTTTGATTTCAATTTGTTCTAAAAAAGATATTTCATTTTTTTGTTTCAGTAATTTTATTTCCAATAAGTCTCGAATTGGCATAAAACTAGTCAATTTGGTTTTGGAGAATTCCCTCTTCCTCTTCAGTGTTTAGTCAATTTTTCATAGATAGGAAAATTTTCGATTCAATCTCGAAAAACTCTATATAGCCATAGATTTCAACTATCGACAGATAAATTGAATTGGTACTCCGATAACCCCCACTCCATTGTGACTGCCTCTGATGGCCTCAGGCAATGAGAATGTTTTCTTTCACATTTTAATTAATCGCACAATATAGGGCAGTCGAACATAGACAACGCCAATTTATTTCACAAATACACGATTTCACGGTTCCTGTTATTCAAGGAGCCTACGTTCGTCGCGTAGGTAAACCTTCGCTGTGTCTGCCGGCGGGCAGGTTTGAATCTCTTCTCAATGGGTGGCACAATCATCCACAGCAGCTGGACGACTTCTACTTCATTGAAATTCATTTCAGAACTCGTTAGTTTTGTGAATTTGTTAATTTTCATATTTCTATCTTCGTTCCGCTTATAGTTGAAATATATTTGTCCAAAGTTTAAATAAAAACTAAGTTTATCTGTCACAAGCTGAAATCTACTTGTCGAATGTGTAATCAACAGCTACCTCATTTCATGAAAATTTGTCGGTACTCTTGAGCTAACAACCCCCCCCCCCCCCCCAATCCAAAATTGTGACCCCCCCCCCCCCCCCCCATGGCCTCAGGCAATAAGAATGTTCTCTTTCACATTTTAATAAATATACGAATAATATACGACAATCGAACATCGACAACGCCAATTTATTTTGACAAATACTCAGCGGCCATCTCCAACTTTCAATAAACACGGTGATTTTCAAAATCTTTCCTTTTTATCAATCCCCCCTCCTTTCCATGGCTATCTAAGTGTAGGAGCATAACTCCCCAATGTCTGTGCCTTCACAATGATGTGGGAGGGGGAGGGGCGCGGAAATGTACCATTCAATCAAATGTACTCCAACTTGGATAAGTATATTTCAACTGTTTAAATACATATCAGCGATTTCAGGGCTGCGTTCCTGCTATTCAAGGCACCTATGTTCGTTGCCTAGGTAAACCTTCGTGATGCTTGCGGGCGGGGAGGGTTTGAATCTCTTCTCAGTGGGTCCTCCAAAATCATAGGCATAGGAATAATCCGCAGCATCTGGACGTCCTCTTTATTGGAATTTGTTTTCAGAACTCGTTAATTTTGTGAATTGCTTAATTTTCATATTTCTTTCTTCGTTTCGTTCATAGTTGAAATCTATTTGTACAAAATTGAAGTACATTAGTCAATGATAAAGTTAATTTGTCAATAGTTGAAATCTATTGGTCAAGAGTTAATATCTATTTGTCAAAGGTGTAATTCATCTGTCGATAGTTGAAATAGGAGTATATTTGTCAAATGTTCAACTTTCAATACTACAATGATCATTATATCGTGCAATTGGTAGAACGGGGACCAAACTCTGTATTTTGGAGCTGATTACGGGTAAAGAGTACTTCTAGTATAGCATCCATAATTTCGTCCTGGCTTACCTCAAAAGAAGGAAATTGTTTGGGTACATGTTGTTAGACGTAGGACTTTTGATTCTACCAAGACAATATTAGACACTTAAATTGCATTGTAATCCAAAATAAATATTCAGAAGTTATCGCTAATTTTTCTTTAACATTTCGGAGAAAGAACTCCTTTGTTGTAAGGCTCAGTTGTTACCAAAAACAGCAAATAAAAACCTTTTGATTGATTGATTCAGTTAAAACTCCACGAAGATTCTTATCAGCGGACTCCACAAGGGTAAAAATGTTAGTCTGTGAGGGGCATTGATGTTCTGACAAGCTTTGGGAGGCTCAAGGGCAATTTACAGGCGTACGAGCTGTACCGTACACTAATTCGCTGATTTTAGATTTGTTTTCAATATTTTCCCATTTATTTTAAAAGTATTTGGCGCAGATAATTTGGGTTTAGGTTTGATAGTTTGAAGAGGTAAATTCTGACAAAGGTTATGGCGCAGGCAGCGCTGCTTAAACGCCTGGGCCACTTGGGCCCCAAAATTCTGGAACCCCACTTTTAGGGAAGAGAAAAAAATGACGAGTAGCGTCGAATTGCGTTCAAATGAGTCACGATAGTTCGAAAACAAACTAATGTAAACTGTAGTACGAACCAAAAAAACGCTGCCAATTATTTCACAGGGGTTGGTTATTCCTCGGACCAGGAGCATGGGGACTCACTCCAATTTTTAGAAGAAAATGATACCCCTCACGTCTAAATGGCCGAAAATCTCGAAAAACCACATTCGAAATTAGGTACCCATTTTGACCTAAAACCTCTTCGGGTGGGCGCCAATCGTCCCGGGACCCATTTCGTTGGATTCAGCGTCCAAAATTTAGTGGAAAATGATACCCCACACGCCTAGGTGCCAGAAATCTCGATAACACATTCAAAATGGGTAGATGATACCCATATTGGCCCATAACCTCTTCCTGTGGCGGCCAATCGTTCCGGGACCCATTTCTTTGGATTCACGGTCCAAAATTCAGTCGAAAATGATACCCTACACGCCTAGATCGTCGTGAATATTAAAAAATAATTTCTTGAAATGCACATTTTGACCCCCTACTCACCCTAAATTAGGCCCGATCTGGCTGAAAGTTTCGTGGAAACGGATCCCTGCTGACCCGAATTTCAGATATAAAGATAGAAAATTTTCTGCTACCAAAATCGTTGCGAAAACATTGGTTGATTATTCATACGGCATTTCAATTTCTAAGTGATCCTTCTTACCTATATATTGTTTGGCATGTGCCATTTATATGAACTGAATCAGCTTTTTTAAAGATTTTAGATTTCTATAAACTGTTTAATGACAATTCTCTTTATTTGATAGAATATTTTGGATGTGAATTTTCTCGAATTGTATGTTTTAAATATCAACAAGCAGTGTTTGTTTCATTCAGAGTATTTACGGGCCCCTAAAAGCAGCCCCTTGGGGCCCAGAATGTGTAAAAACGGCCCTGAGCGCGGGTGATTTACAATGAATGAAGTGTACGGGACGAAGGGATGATTCTCATGTACAGTAAGTTATAAGAGGAGAACCTGAAGTGGTGACGTCATCGTTGTTGAAGACTATCCAGAGGCTGAAGAACCGATCGACTCCAAGTTGAGAGATGAGCTCTCCATCTATACCGGTTGTGTTTGGGAGGAGAAGAGTCAGAAACACTGGGCTCACGGCGCACAGAACCACAATCACTCGTAAAATAATCCAACTCGCCATAGCCAAACGATGAAACGAGTTGTCGCTGAAGAATTTTCAAACTCGCGACTTGAGGGATCGCTCGGTTTTGACACCCGTTGTCACTTGTGCAATAAAAAAGGCTCGGGGACGGTAAGGGACTCCCTCCTTCCTACCACTGAGGACCCACCGGCCAATCTAACGGTTAAACTGGACTCCCACCCACTTCTGCGATTCAACCACTGGGAATGAGTCACTAGTTCATAGAAGAACACTTCGACTGAAAGGCAGCGGAACGAGAAAACGATCGACTCGCCGAGAAAAGGAGTACACTTGACATGAACCTAATCCACGGACACAATACAGAGCGGCGAACGCTGGTCCAGATCTTATCTAGGGGTGACACAAACATTCGATGTATCGGGTAATCGATTCTTCTCAAGTATCGAAACCCCCAGCGTTACCAGATCTCCCATTTTGTGGGGAACATCCCTCTTTTTGCCATCTGTCACCCCCAATCTCGATTTTCATTGAAAGTTTTCCTTTTGGTTGGTTATTTCTTGAATAATCAACCTATGTTTTCATGCAAAAATTTAATCTCTCCGATTTGGTCCAAAATTTTTTTCTGGACGTTCCTCGGGGTCAGGAGTCCATTTCCGGCTCTAGTTGGTCCTCAAAACTTTACATCCCGATCGGACCAAATTTGGGCGGGGTAGGGGTCAGAATGTGTTTTTCGAAAAATGGATTTTCGAGATTTTTGGCGATCTAGGCGTGTGGGGTGTCATTTTCCACTAAATTCTGGACGCTGAACCCAATGAAATGGGTCCCAGAACGATTGGCACCCACCGGAAGATATTATGGGTCAAAACGGTCATCTATCTACCCATTTTGGTTGGTTATTCCATGAATAATCAACCTATGTTTTCATGATAATGGTCAACCTCTCCGATTCGGCTCAAAATGTTTTTCTGGACGTTTCATGATGTCCTGATCAAAAAATCTGCAAATTCTTACACACGGGTTGGTTATTCCTCGAATGGGGGAAACAGTGGGTGTGGCGGGTCCCAGACCCATTCCAATCGATTCAGGGTCCAAAATTTAGTGGAATATGATACCCCACACGCCTAAATCACCCAAAATCTCGAAAATCCATTTTTCAAAAACACATTTGTACCTCTACCCCTTCCAAATTTGGTCCGATCGGGCTGAAAAGTTTCGAGGACCCATCTCGGCTGGGAACAGACCCCTGACCCAAATTTCAGATTTTTAGAAAATTTTCTACTACCAAAAACGGCGTGGACAATGGACGGCGGACGGCGTACGGCGGACGGACATTGACCTTTTTTGATCGGGACATCATGAAACGTCCAGAAAAAAATTTTGAGCCGAATCGGAGAGGTTGACCATTATCATGAAAACATAGGTTGATTATTCAAGGAATAACCAACCAAAAGGTTAATGTCCGTCCGCCGTCCATTGTCCACGCCGTTTTTGGTAGTAGAAAATTTTCTAAAAATCTGAAATTTGGGTCAGGGGTCTGTTCCCAGCCGAGATGGGTCCTCGAAACTTTTCATCCCGATCGGACCAAATTTGGAGGGGTAGGGGTTTTTTGAAAATGGATTTTCGAGGTTTTGGGTGATTTAGGCAAGTGGGGTGTCATTTTCCACTAAATTTTGGACGCTGAATTCAATGAAATGGGTCCCAGAACAATTGGCACCCACTTGAAGAAGTAATGGGTCAAACTGGGTATTTATTACCCATTTTGAATATGTGTTTTCGGGATTTCTGCTACCTAGGCGTGTGGGGTATTATTTTCCACTAAATTTTGGACGCTAAATTCAATGATGTGTGTCCCAGAACGATTGGCACCCACCGGAAGAAGTTATGGGTCAAATTGGGTATGTATCCACCCATTTTGTATGTGTCAGGATTTCTGGTGCCTAGGCGTGTGGGGTATCATATTCCACTAAATTTTGGACCCTGAATCGATTGGAATGGGTCTGGGACCGCCACACCCACTGTTTCCCCCATTCGAGGAATAACCAACCCGTGTGTAAGAATTTGCAGATTTTTTTCCGTTTTTCAACACAATCCGAAACCCCCAATACCTTCTGTATGCAGCATTGAATTCAGAAAGATTAAAAAAGTTGTATACAAATTATCCCTCATCCTACTTCATTACGATTACCTGAAAACTCCCTTAGTAAATCATCCAACAAAACTGGATTTTTGTGACTAAAACGTTAAAAACAACTCTTAGTTATTAATAGCACAAGTGGGGAGAGAGTACCTCCTTTTTGGACAATATTGTGTGATATCTACTCAGGTCTATTAGGATACGTACAAAACTAGGTAGGAAAATTTGAGTTGTTATGGCTGTTAATATTTATCTTATATTATGGAAAGTAGGTTGAAGAAGGTAAAAGTAAGGCCGGGTACACACGTTGAGGATTCCGGAGAGGATTCCGAAGAGGGATTCCTCTGAGGAAAACCTCTCAGGCGGCCGGAGCCGGACGGAGCATCCACACGTACGGGAAAACCAGGAGGCTTCGGCCAGAGGGTTCGACACGCGAGAGGCCTTTCGAGGAAAACTGTGAAAAATTAACGAGGAGCTACGACCACTGTGACGATACCCGAGCTATACCTACAACCGATCACCTCATACACGTAAGGGGAAGGAAGGGGTTCAATTCCGGGAACCGCAACCCGGCCTCAGGTAGCAGGTAGCCAGGCCTTTCCAAAAATTGGAAAGGCCTGGCGGCCTGTTCGGCTCCGCCTCAACTGAAGGCCTCGACCCATCCACACGGTCCGTTGGCCGAAGAGGAATCGATCAACGAGGAATCCTCTTCGGAATCCTCTCCGGAATCCTCAACGGTGTACCCAGCCTAATAAAGCAGGCACAAAAACAACAACTTTAGGTACATATTGGATTACCAAGTTCAAAGTTTTATTATAGTATGTTGATGTTGAAGATTGTTGAGAGATAATGAAAAGATTAATATCATGGTTCTTTACAAGGAAAAATGAATATTCTTAAATATATTTTCGAGATTTTCTGTGATCTAGGCGTGTGGGTATAATTTTTGACTAAATTGAGGACGCTGAATCCGATAAAATGGGTCCTAGAACTATTAGCGGCCACCGGAAGAGGTTCTGGGTCAAATTGGGTATCTATCTACTATTCGAAAGTAGGGTTTTAGTTTCTGGTAACTAGGCGTGTGGGATATCATTTTCCTGAATTTGGACTCTGAATTGATTGGAACTAGTCTCCATCCGCCTGGTCCGTGGAATAACCAACCCCTGCGAAGGAATTCGCAGCGTTTTTTTGCATATTTCCTTCCAAACATCCAAAACGCCAAAAATTGGAGAGGCTGACTTTTTGTGAGAAATAATTGGCTGATGATTCAGGAAATAACCAGGTTTAGTGAGTTCAGCTGTGCTGTATTTGCGCAAGTTTAAAATGACGTTAGATAAATTATTTATTTTCAAGATAAATTTTCAGCATTACCTTGAGACGACACATGGATATTTTTCATATTATTACAACAGTGTTATTGCCATTATTTTGCCAAATCGATTGCTTAATTTTCTCAGAAGCTTTCAGGGGGTTCTCTAAACTATAGTAGTGTCAAAATGAAGAAATATGCTTAAAAAATTAAATAATTGGATAAATTGATCATGAAATCATTGACTACCTATAGTTGTGAGATAAGGCAATCACTCTAGCAGTGAAACTGACTTAATAATATGTATAATCTCCAACACAGGAGGACTTCAACTCAGATGCCTGTGGCCTCTCTAGTACATTCCAGCAAGCTTCAAAGAGAGAGAGCTCTCGTCTTCAAAACAATAGAACTAGGAGAGGTAAGCTACTCGTAGACCTACTCTCTCCAAGGATCTTCCAAAGGCCACCAGACTCCCTTTCCTGAGACAAGTCGGTAGTTGAGTCTGATGGGCGACAGAGCCACAGTTCAGGGATTACTTCAAAAGAACACTATCAGCTTAATTGAAAATCTCTACCATCAGAAGTGTTTTGACTTCCTGACCCGTGTAGTATACTGGTAGAACGGAAGTAGCTCATAGAGGGGCTTCGATTCCGCGAACGTCGAGATTAAATTGAAGCTTTCAACCCTTCGTGAATTGTTCAGTTCCACTCAATAAGAACATTCAAAAGTATTGTTGACAAACTTCAAGGGAATGAAAATATCATTTTGAATTTAATTTGTTCAACAATCCGCCTTTAAATGAGTATGTGAAGGCTACAAAAGAAACGATAAAGTGTTCGTAGCTTCTAATAATTCATCCTAATAACTCCTAAAACTCCGAAACAGAGCTACTTGGGTAAACTATAGATTACGCAAGAGGAAATTACAAATTGTAGTTGTACTCATGGAGAGATCGATCGCGGCATGTGAGTAAAGGGTTGTTATTCGGGGAATAATTAACCAAAACGGATAATAGCGTCTCGAATCAGGACAATGGTGTGATAGAGCAGCATGTTTACGGAGAATATTACGTATAAGAGAGGTAGAGAGGGTGATGATGAATGATTAACCGTTCGAGTGGGAATTTCAATATGAGGTCGAACAACTCAACTCATCAAACCGAACTCAGAGCGCCTGTTTATTATTCTCATAACATGATTGTGTTCGTGGAAAGTTTGATACCAAAACATGCCTTCACTCAAAGCTCGTGAAATGATTGAGTTCAGGCCCCAGTAGCGACACAAAGGAGGTTATAATTTCCAACGCACAGCCTCGGAGCTCCCGACCATCAAGTTGTTCGGCTTTCGGTGTCGGCCGAGGGACCCACGTAGGACCAGTCGCACCCGAGGGCATGCGAGAGGTAGGTAGCCCACTCATTCATATCGTTACATCCATCCCCCTGTTGTTTAAATCAAGCCCAATCAAAACTGCTTCCAAAGGAGTCGGCTTCTTGAATATTTTCCCTCGGGCTGAACCCGTCGCTCTGAAGTTAAACAAAGGAAATTCTTATCAAAACCACTCCTCTTTCAGATAACGGCCAACGGAGAAAGTAGATACGTGTTTCTTCAGGAGGGCAACGATTAGTCTAAGATAATCACTGTGGAATAGAAGAACATTTTTGCCTGATAGCGGTCAAGATATACCGTCGTAATAAGAAACAACGCAATGTTACGGGCGAAAATTCGGGTTTAAATTTGCCTCTTTAAAAGCAATGCGACAGCAACGTCATCTGATCGTGTGATCAAGAACTAGCCGACTGTGAAGAAGTGAAGCAGTTTTTTTTATTACGCGGCCTCGTGCATAAGAACCAGACTACTTTTTTGAATTTTTATTAATTGTTTCTTCACCTATTTGGAATGAAGAGATGTTTTATTTTATATTGATAATGGAAGTAATGTAATGTGTCTTCGCAGACACTTTTGAGCCAACCTTGTAACACCTGACGGTTTTTACAATAAATACCTATTGATTGATTGAACTAGCAGACTACACCCTCTTATGATTATGTTGGGGAAGTCCTCACCGAGGAGTCGTCAAAAGTCAGGTCTTTCAACGCAAGTTCTTCAGAAACAATTTCCTTAAATTACCAACAGAGGGCGACAACAAGTTCTAACTTTGTTCAAACTCACATTGCTCTTACAATCGCACTAAAATGTAATCTTCAAACGTCGAATTTGAACGGCACTTATTGGAACTAAACTTATGGGAAATGAAAATAAGTGAGTTTACC
The DNA here is from genome assembly GCA_019603395.1 of Cyrtorhinus lividipennis. Lineage (NCBI taxonomy): Eukaryota > Metazoa > Arthropoda > Insecta > Hemiptera > Miridae > Cyrtorhinus > Cyrtorhinus lividipennis. The sequence continues at coordinate 25,644 of CM034006.1, read as the reverse complement.
TTCAAATATGAAGAAATCATTCAGTGTGGCTAGTGTGCGACATTGCGGAGATAACAACATGGCTCTAGCTGGGTGGTGATCTGAAACAAAAATTAATTATTTAATCATTTCAAGTCTGAAAGAAATAAAACTTAATTTTGAGTTCGACAATGTTGAGATTTTCCATTATCAACCCAGGGGGAGAAATCAACTCACAAGCTCCACACCGAAATTGTGCGCATTTAGCAACGACGAGTCCCCATGAATGTTATTAGATACCACCTTAGGTTCATTCTGAAACCTAACGTTCATCGTGACTAAGCGGCAGTCAGGAGTTATGTACTGAGTCAAACGTAAATACCTTTCATCCCTCAAACTGAGGCGAGGTTCTTCTCAGAACTGATCGTTGCCTAAATTGGGCTAATTTATATAATAGCTTTAGGCAGCTTAAGACTGGTATTACCTTCTTTTTTGGTTGGTAATTCCTTGAATCATCAACCTATATTTTCATGTGTTTGTTCAAAATGTGTATTTCGAGATTTTCGACGATATAGGCGCGTATGCTATCATTTTCCACTGAATTTTGGACGCTGAATCGATTAGAATGAGTCCGGGACGCTCCAAACTCGTTTCACCCCATTTTCTCTTTGCTCCTGGTCCAAGAAATAACCAACCCCCGTGAAAGAATTTGCAGCGTTTTTGTTTATTATTCCTTGAGTAATCCTATTGAAAGAAGTAAGACACAATAATCAATCTCAAGATGAGTCAACGTATTCAACATATCCTAAAAAACGCTGCAAATTCTTACACAGGGGTTGGTTATTCCTCGGACCAGGCGCATGAAGACTCATTTCTTCAACATGGGGGAAATGGGGAAACAGTGGATGCGGTGGGTCCCAGACCCATTCCAATCGATTCAGTATCCAAAATTTAGTGGTAAATGATACCCCACACGCCTAGGTTCCAGAAATATCGAAAACGCATATTCAATGGGTAATATATACTCAATTTGACCCATAACTTCTTCCAGTGGGGCCAATCGTTCCGGGATCAACTTCATTGGAATTAGCGTCACAAATTTAGTGGAAAATGATACCCCATCGCCTAGATCGCCCAAAATCTCGAAAATCAATTTTTCAAAAAACACATTTTGACCCTTACCCCCCAACTTGGTCCGATCGGCTGAAAAGTTTGAGGATCTCCTAGCCGGTATCAGACCCCTGACCCAAATTTCAGATTTTTAGAAAATTTTCAACTACAAAAAACGGCGTGGACGGCGTACGGCGGACGGACATTGACCTTTTTTGATTGAGACCTTGAAACGTCCAGAAAAAAATTTTGAGCCGAATTGGAGAGGTTGACCTTTTGCATGAAAACATAGGTTGATTATTCAAGGAATAACCAATCAAAAGGAATTAGAGGGTTGTCCACTTCTCCCATGTTTTTATCAATTCACACTCCAATTTCGCCCAAAAATTTTCAAACATGTTTTTATTTTCTCGCTGCATGGGAAAATTGAATGAATAAACCAAAAATGAGAATCCATGATAACCGTGGATAGCACGCTCTGGGGAGTTCGCTATGAACAATTATGCAATCAACGGCCTTTTTCGAATTTCTAAATGCCACCTAAAACTAAAAAAAAAATCCTTTTTTCCTTTTTCAGGACAAATTGTCCAAATTGTGAACAAAACAAAAAGGAGGGTCTTGGAACCGGTTACGTTATAATCGAATCAGTGAAATTTCACCTTAATACCGTGCAAAAGGGAGTATTTCTTGAGAGCTCTCTTGAATAATCACATTTTCTGATCTATCGTTTCATCATACACTGAAGCTAATATTGCTTAACAAAAAATTAACTGTAAAAGCTCAATGTTGTTAGTTTAAGGGAAGAGCTGATTGCACATTTAATATACCAACGAAAAGTTTTAGGGGTTGAGGTGGGTCTAACTTCGATTTAGTCCAAACCTACGGACTATGCCTTCACCATTCCGCTTTGTGATAATCGGTTAATTAGAAGTAAAAGGGAATCGAGGGTAAGATAACTATGATCTCATCAAAGAGAAAATGTTATTTCGCGTAAATAACTAATGCGACTTGGGTAATTCGACTGACGTAAGTTACGCAGATTGAGGGCCAACATTGATCGGCTCCCACGCCGACGGTTTAACTCATTTGCACCAGTTAGTCCTCTCGACTTCCTACCGCACTCCACATTTCGAAGCCCATAATAATCTCATGAGTGAACTAGGAGAAGGCCGAAAGGAGGCTTGAATTATTAAATCCGCATCTCCTTCCGCGTTTGAATTTTGAATTCGACGTTGTAAATTCAACGTGGTCGGTGTGAAGTTCAATGTTGAACTGACCTGAATGTTCTCGTCTCGGGAAAGTTTTGAGAAACCCCTTTACCAAACAATTTCGTCGAGATCTCGATATTTGTCTCTTTGTCGCCTTACGAAGAAAGTAACGTAGAAATTTCACCAATTGTTGGAGAGAATTTGAAGCGGTATTACAGTTAAGGAGGCGGAGACAATGGACTGAACCTGCCTACTTGCGTGATGACCTACCTTGATCCAGTTCATTGCACTCCGCTGGTGCATCAACAACGGAACAAGCCAGTTCTGGGGAGCAGCCTTAATTTAAAACTTGATTTTCTTCTTTTGAACAACAAAACCAAAAGAACGGAGGAGGCCGCGTGATAAATTATCTCCGAGGGCACCCGGGACATGAAGAGTTTCGCTCGTCAATCCACTCAGCCGGCCCACGGGACTTTATGAACGACGAATGATTGGGTTACGGTCGTCATTATCAGTTTACACAGCACTATTTTCATTCGGAAAACCTACCTAATTATAATTGTAACTTACCACTATTCCTTTTTTACAGATTAGCATTGTATAAAAACGCTGCAAATTCATACACAGGGGTTGGTTATTTCTCGGATCAGGAGCATGGAGACTCATTCCAATCGATTCAGGGTCCAAAATTTAGTTGAAAATGATACCCCACACGCCTAGGTACCAGAAATCTCAAAAACACAGATTCCATTTTGACCGATAACCTCATCCAGAGAGCGCCAACCGTTCTTGGATCCATTTCATTGGATTCAGCGTCCAAAATTTAGTGGAAAATGATATCTCACGCGCCTAGATCGCCAAAAATCTCGAAAATCCATTTTTCGAAATACACATTACTACCCTTACCCCATCCAAATTTGCTCCGATCGGGCTGAAAAGTTTTGAGGACGAACTAGAGCCGGGAAAGGACCCCTGACTCTTATCACAAAAATCTAGTAAATAACCAAACCATCTCATTCTGATAAGCAATTTCACTCAAACCGCAGGAATACAATATATGACTTGTTGTATGATCATCATCATTCCTTTGAATTAAGAGAGGCTCTTATTTGCCTCGGACTCAGCGCTCCTAGTGACAGTGGGAGGAAGTTCACCCCACCCCACCAACATCAAGATTACTCATATCACCAGTATCAAGATATCACTTGATTGTCATGGTCAATTTCGTCTGTGATTTTGTTTCGTAATAATGCCTGTTGAAAATGGATGGGTCATATTATCTTCACAGGATGAATAGAAAATGTACGAAGTGAAAACTGAAATCGTTGTGACCTGAAACTTAATCGTCATAAGTGAATTTGAGTCCTCGCCTACCAAAATGCCTTCGTGTCGATTCAATAGTTTCTCAATCTTCACCCAATCTAATAACTTGGTTGAAATCTGTAATTTCCTGTACATTCCTAGAACTGTTTGGGGACTAAGTTGGTACCAGTCATATTCTGGATGGCCAAGGCAGGAGTGGGGCAGAAGGTCTGTACAAGGAAGATGAGGCAAGATCGCAACCTAAGAAACGGTTAAGATTGTTATTGATATAATTTACAAGTACAGCAAGTATTTACGACAGACGAGCATGAAAAATAATTAATTAGACTGTTCAAGAAGCTGAGAAATGCAAGCAAAAATGCCCTGTTTGGAACAGCTCTTGTCCTGCTGTTCCAGAAATTAGGCGCTATCCTGAGTTGGCGGGATGAACTTCCTCCCACTGCCACCAGGAGCGCTGAGACTGCTGAGAGCTCTAGTGGGACTCTCCTGAATTAAACCCGTGGAAGGTTCATTTTGAGCACAGTAAATTCACCTACCAACAGCATAACTTCTCGCAGACGCCAATATCGATTGCTAGAGCACAGCGGAGAAGACAAATTATGTTATTGTAAAACTACAATAATGGGTTCGGGTCTTTAGCCATTGTATTTCCAAACTGTTTCATTTGCGAGGGGTTAAACGGGAACGACAGTTTCAAAAGAAAGGGGTGAGAAGAACAATCGTTTTCGAAAGTGAGAATTAGGTTTCCTGACGTCACTTGGTTCTTTTCACCGCACCCTCTGAACAAGCGTCAAATCACTGCCATCGGAAGAATGCAATTAGAAGAAATCATTCACACTCGTCCCCAGTCCCTTGGGTAGTAGAGGCTGGCAGAATAATACGTTTAGATACAGACAGGTCTCGGGAGCATTATTATTATCAGTTTGGGGCTATTTTTTAGAGGCTCCTCGTGGGATGGGTACACGTGAGAGCACATGTTTGTATTTTATGGTACTGATTTGGTGCCAAAAAGCGCGACAAAACTGGTCAAAGAAAACTAATCAAACATGCCCTGTAAAGGTAGTATCGGTGGTGAAAGCTCCTGAAAATCATGTAGCGGGTAAAGGCCCCTGCAGACGGGGACAGTATTGGCTGCCAGCGAAACTGTTTTAGTGGCGGCCAGTGTCCAGTGTGGCATCGGCGGTGTGTTGTGTGCTGTATGCCTTCAAAATGGATGAAGTCGACGAATACGAAAATGCAATTGTTTGAGTGAACAACTGCAAGAGTTACTAAAAAGTAATAGAACTTGTTGGGTGAAGGATTGGGTTGGACGTCGCAGTAACCTAGGAGCTTCATCGACGATCTTAACAGAACTTGCGAATGAAGATCCTCAAGAATATAAAAAAATTATGAGGATGTGTGTAGATCAGTTCAATGAACTTTTATCATTAGTTGAAGGTGACATTTCAAAAGTTGATACGGTAATGAGGAGTGCAGTTCCTGCCCTGTGAAACTGGAGATTGCTTTTTCTCATGCTGTATAAATCACTCAACCACGGTCAACAACAGTTCCCTACAACGTCCAGTGCTTTACTGGCGGCCAGTACCTTTAAGAAAGGACAATAATGGCCGCCAGTAGGTCACGTGACCACGCTACTGTCCGCGGAGCGGCCACTAAACTAAAACTATTTTGTCTTTACTGGCGGCCAGTAGCTACTGGCCGTTGAAGCGTCCAGTACCCCATCACACGGAGGCAGTAGAAGGACAGTTGCTGGCCGCCACTACTGTCCCCGTCTGCAGGGGCCTTAACAGATCGGAAAAACGCTGAAATTTCTTCCAGTATGGTTAATTATCCCTTAGAGCAAGACGGTAGGTAGGACTCCCATGTGACCCAAATCGACCTCCAGTGAGCACCAGTCGATCTGGGACCCATCTAAATGGATTCAGCGCCTGAAATTTAGGGGAAAATGATACCCTACACATCTAGATCGCCGAAAACCTCGAAAATCCATTTTTCGAAATACACATTTTGACCCCTACCCCCTTTAAATGAGGTCCGATCGGGCTGAAGAGTTTTGAGAACCAACTAAAGCCCCATATGGTCCCTAACCCGAATTTCAAATTTTTAGAAAATTTTCGACTACCAAAGTCGGCGTGACGGCGGGCGGACATTTGTTTATTAAGAAATTTTTTTTTAGCCGAATCGGAGAGATTGACTTTTTGCATGAAAACGTAGGATGATTATTCAAAGAATTACCAACCAAAAACAAAATTGATTTAATTTTTAAAAAGCACCGGGAAAACCCTCTCACACCCGTTACTTTTCACTGTAGTGAAACACTGTTCGTTTTCACAAGGTGTGCAAACTAAGTATGTTAGCTTGGCAATGCAAGAGCTTAACGTTGTTTGGGTAATGACGGGTGGAAGGCGAGAAGCGCGTAACATTTTGAGTCAAAGGTGATTGCAAAGGGGTTGTAATTAGTGTTACCGTCTGACGGAAGAGGGGGTGGTGGGGGGTCTCTGCCTCTTCCGAGTTCTACAGGCGAAAAGCCCCTTTGTGCCAAGAGTTTTCAACAATATAATGAATAAGACAACTTTTCCCACCTCACACCCCCTCCACTCGCTCTATGTGGAACGCACAACTTTTCCGCGTTTTGTTTGTTGTTCTTTCTCCGCTTTCCTTTCATCGAGTTTCCCCTAACAATTTCACGTCGTTTGTTCTGAAGAAACTCGGAACTTTCAGAACAATTCATTATAGAGAATCCAACGGGAAATTGGATAAAACTCTCCAGCCATATTTCCCTCCTCCTGACTCATGGTGTTGCGTGCGTGTGAAAAGCCCCATCATCGCTTTTCACCACCTCCAAAAGAGTCGAAAAATACTGGAATATATCCTGAAATTGTT